>JALIZF010001670.1:0-562921 GCA_029948255.1 Telmatactis stephensoni | reverse complement strand
GGGAGACTTTTTTAAAAAAATAGAACATTATGACACGAGAAACTCCGTCAACTTTGCTTTATTTTGACTTAAGCTGTTTACTTTGAAATCTTTCTGATATCGTAACTACAAGCTGATCTAAAAACAAACGGAGCGGCATTCAATTGGTTTCTTGGCATTCAATTGGTTTTTGGCATTCAATTGGGTTTTTGGCATTCGATTGGATTTCTTCAATTGATCGATTTCTTCTCGCTTATTCAGAAAATGAGTACCGCACATTCTGACGATAATTCACTCATTTGAACTGATAAATCCTCTTCACCGATATCCAATGTCAGCCCTTGCAGTCTTATTTTTTCAAAAAAATCAGCCTTTTCATTGTTGTTTTTGTTATTTCTCTAGCTCGAGAACAGCTGCTTCAGACTAAAGTTTTAACGCATGTGATCATCGATATAGTGAGCCCGGCTATAAATTAAACCTTTAATTGGATCCGTATTCAAGAGAATTGCAAGGAAACTTGACTCATTTTATCCCTCGGGGAACAACCACTTTCTCTGTTTGAAAATCTCTTCTTAATTTAACCTAAAATCGTTTTTAGCTCAGAGTCTACTGGTAAAAAGAATCTTGACCTAAAACTCTAAAATGTTTTCAGAAAGGATCATTTTTTCCAAGGAAAGACATTTTTTCTGTTTTTTGACTTTGATTGTTAAGTAAATCACAAACAATTGACCATCATAGCCTTATCCGGTTCATATGCTATCTTACACACGAATTTAAAGGGGAGAGAATTAAAGATTTCAAAGTGTAAATGGGTTTCAATTCTGACTTCCGGGCATTTTTGCTAGATATCTTTGTATCGGGTCTTCTCTTGTCTACAAGAGCAGAAAAACAAGTGAGGACATTTTTGAGCACAATTAATCGCCGACACCTCGTTCAATTTGGTTTTACGAAATATTGTTGTACGACGTACTAAACAGTCCTTTTTCTCAAGAACACGAGCGAGTAAAGAATTCTTGATATAAAGTCTGAAATAAATACATTTCACGCCTTGCAAACAGGTTGAGCTGCTTCTAGTCCAACTTGCATAAGATATTGCTCAAACAATAGATTCAATCTGTTCTAATTTAAAGAAAGCCCACAAACAGCATTGGCTTGAGTGTCCTCTTTGTTATCTTTTATCAACGGATCTGATTTCCTAGCTATTTTATTATGCAAATTAGCTAAGTATAAACGCAAACGGTCAACCGTTTTAATTCGTCGTCCACTGCATAACACTTATCGCTCATTTCCGCTTAAAGAAATAAAGCTAGACGAGCCACAGATAAATTACTGCAACCTTAGCTTTGGCTTGTTCCTCCAGAGGAACGAAAGTACCAATCAAAACTCGATTTGATGTTGGAAATAGAATTTTTTGTTGAGCTCTGATCGCAACAGCCACATCCACCTGTCCCGACAAGTTATATGTTAACCACAACGGCTAAAGCTATTTGATCGATTTTGTTAAAAAAACCTCAAAACTTCATAAACTGCCTTTAAAGCAGGCGTTTAGGCTTTCAGTCGTAGGTCGTTTGCTAGCAGATCTACTGTGGAAGAACAGCATTAGAATTTCTTTCTGCTACGCCCTACTAGATAGTCCATCGCCTCGGTGGGGAAAAGATCGAAATCATAAGACCTAGTGGAGGCGAATGTCATTGTCTCTGGCAGTATTAAAGTCTACTGTTTAAGATAAGAGCATTCGAGCTTTCAAGACGCAAGACAAAATATCAGAGAAGTTCAGTAGATAACTATATGACAGTGAATTAGAAATATATATAAAGGCTTCTAAGCTCTCAATCATCAAAACAAGTCAACTATATGGGTAAGTGAGAATGTATTTTAATGTTATTTCAGTTTTCCACTAGATCAAGAAAAAACAAAACACAAAACAACAAGATGTAGTTGAACAAAATCTGGATGACTGGAAAATAGACTCTCTTAGATTTATTTCAAAATCACCGTTGTACACACAAAATCAAAGCCGTGAGGCTAAAGTGGCTGATTGTTGAATATAAAAAGTCGTTTTAGTCATCAATAAGTTTGAACGAGCCGATTTGAGAACATTTAATTGGCTTTTGTCTCAGTCTTTTTGTTTTGCCTTTTTTGTTTTTCATCGAGCGAATCCAATATTCATTGAAAACCTCCCTGCTTATGATACTTGGCTGGTTTAATGGTTAAGGTCATTGTCTAACAAGCCAGTCAAATTATCTCTTCTCCGGAAGCTTTTGGGTGAATTTTATCTGCTCTCTTTCCCACTTATGAGACCCATGTTCGAATCATTAGTCCATCGAGATTTACTGGCCTCACAAATCGCACGCTTTGTCAAATTTGCTGACGAGTGTTGACAACTGTCACTAAAAATCTCTATGTCTACACAGAAGATTTGACAAAGCATTAAATGGGCAATTATTTCTTAAATCAAAAAGCTGAGTCTTTATTGATTGCATTTTGACATCCATTGTATTTAATATAGCACTTCAAAATCCCCGAGAGATCAATGAAGGTTTTGAAGCACCTTGACTTCGTGTCTTCGGAAAGCAAGAATGGTTCTTATACGCTCATATTATTATTTTGGCCTAAAACAATCGAAACAATTTGTTTTTGAGGAATATTATACAACAGAGGGCTTTAAAGATGTTTTGAAGTGATAAAAATAGAAAAACAGAGAGGGTTTTGTCTGGCATAAAAGTCTTCTTGTTTTTAGATTTAATTGAATATAAGAATAAGACATACATATATTTTTTAATAAAGAAGCTCAAATCGTACAAACATATATGATTCCAAAGTCGTCTTTATTCTCGACTAGTTTATGAATTTACGGGGGGGGGGGGGGGGGGATCTTAAATTTTCTCATCGACATCTTTGGTTGAAACATCGTAGCTGAATCAGTTAAAATCAATTGAAGTTGAGATTGCTTCAATTTTAATGAAATACAAATAAGACTTTTCTGTGTTTATAGATTATCCTTTTAAGTATGTTCTCTAGCTACTTGTAAACAGAATCGTTGATTCAATGACAACTTCAGCAGGCATGAACCAAACTGAAAGTGTTTCATGTTGTTTACTTTGGACAAATCTGTACTGTAGTTCCTTTGTTTAGTTTTTAATTAGTGTTTGTTAAAGAAGTTTGGAGTCGACTCAAATTAAATCAACAACAACTATGTAGCAGTTTGCTGTATTATAAACACTATTGACACTCGGCCATACATATATCAAAATATCGAATTTGATGAACGAGAAAATATCAATTCTAAAAACAATGATAGATTCATTGTGGTGACTAGATAAATTTACCATGATCAGAAATGCTAACAATTTTCAATTCCCAACTTTTATATCACAAATAATTAATTTTCATAATATAGAATACGTTTTCTAATAAACTTCGTGAGTAAGCATTCTGATAATTACATATGTTAGGTCCCGCAAAAAGACAGTTAAAAAACGAAAAAACATACCCTTACTTATATCAAAAAGAGTTCTGAGTTTTGATTAATTGCTTGACTAGCCTAGCTAAAGCCCCAAAACTAAAATTCACGGTTGATACGGTATGGATAAAATGGTACCCCACGCGAATCTTACCCTTCGTGAACTACCTGCTTATATAAGCAGCCAAGAACACCATTTTAAGCCGACGTACTGTAGTAAATAGAGCTTCAGACTTGGATGTTAAATTATCTGAAATGATTAGTTATTCGGTGCAAAATATTTGTTACTTTTGTGATGAGCCCGTAGCTGCATCAAAATGGACCGGTCAGCATTCCGCGGACAAAGCATAAGAAAACAAGCAAAATTAGTATATCAGACACAGCTAGCTCGTCTGGTTTGGTTTTTGAATTATCTGGATTGTATAACGACATGAAATTGTAAGTGAAAAATTTGTTTTCCTTTGTGATGAGCCTTAGCTGCATTATGAACTTTGACGTCATAACATTCACAGACAAACCATAAGAAATACAACTCAAACAAATATATATCAGACACGTACGACTTTGCCGTTGAATAGCCTACTTAACTCCACGGGAAACAATTCAAAACGTCACGTTTTGACTTGCCTTAGAGTCTAGTAGTGACTTCTGTCAGAGTTAACTCTGCTTCTGTCTAGCACTGCAATGTCTTCCACACGTGCCTACGTCAACCAATCAGATGCAAAGCTTTGAATTATGACGTTTGTAAATGGTGTTAGTTGGCCGCTTGGTGTGCAGTCCAAAACAGACCATGCTAATAGATCTAAGTAGGCTAAAAGGAGATTTTCATTATACATAAAAGACTCCTACTATTCTCCCACAGCACAACAACCAGCTCTGAATAAACGCAAGAGAAAAGTTCAACGAGCAACAGAGAAACGCAGACTTCTATGAGAACAACGGTTCTCAATTCGGAAATACAGACAGTAGATAATATTTGAGAGCGAACAAGACATTAGGATATAAGAAGGTTCGCCGAAGACTTGATGGTAGAGTTTTCAAGTGAAATTCAGATGTTAGTGTATAAGATCATCAAATTAATGAGGAATTGACCAGCGATCGAGATGAGCCTAGAATAGCATCAATAGATAATAAGTAATTCTCAGTGTACAAATGAGAAAAAAAGAGTCTCCATATTTATCGAAATATTCTCTCGCTCTCTCCTTTCTAGAACAAGGAAATCACCAAGTTCTGCTTGATAAGTTCTTGGAAATGTTTGTGGAAATTCGAAATTAACAATGAATTCTACTAAAAATAACAGAAAAATAATTGAAAATTAGTTGATATGTTGTTCCGTTCTTCGTAGTAATCAAGCTTATTACTTTTCGATTAGCGAATAATCAATTTTTTTTTCGGTGCATTGTTAACATGGAATATCGATAAACTTAAAAATACATCGGTTTGGACGGCAAGTTTCATCTGGTTCGGGCGTTTGGGAAGTAAATTCACAGAGAAGTTTTCATCTTAAATGTTTATCAAACTAAAAAAAGGATTATACAAGTTAATGTTCTCTTAAAAAATAAAGGTTTTCTGGTCTCAATTTCTTATGCAGAGTAAAAATATAACTGAAACTTGAAAAATATAAAATTAAAATATAAAGGAAATTAGGTGAGATATGAAATGTTTGGTAATATATTTTAACTAAAATTAGTGAATAATTCTTAAGCATTCTTAAGTCTTAAACTGTTCGTGCACTCTTTAACCCGCTAAAGTGTCTCAACAAAAAACGAATTTAATCCAAAAACGTTGTTTATAGAAAGCAGTTTGTCTATCAAAAAGTCCATAGTTTAAAAAAGATAAGAACTGGAAATTAAACGATCACCAAATTTCAATTTTCTTCGAAAAGGCTTCATTGAATTGTCTTGATCAAGCAAACATTGCAGAAATAATGTATTGGCAGGCTGGTTTAAAGACTCAACTGCTTAAGACGTAGACTTGATTGTCAGTGTTGAGTCAATGATTCGCTCACTTGAAATGATAAAAAAATCAATGAAAAAAGAAAGATTCGCTCACGACGAACTCCAGTGTTTGCTGTTAAACAAGCTAGACTAGAGCTAGCAGCATACTGGGATAAATTAGTTTTAATAAAATCGAACAAAAGACCTCGGTTAGTTCTAGTTGAAGAAAGCGGGTACACTCGATGTTAATTTCATGAGTTGCATGGAACAGTTAATTCGTGCTTCACAGTTTTATCGCTGAAGATAACAAAACATTAGACTTCTGTTAGGTTCTCAGACCATTCTAGACTTTTTCCTAAAATAAATGAGATTATTAACAACCTTTTATCGTATGTTTAGCTATTTAATTCAGTAAATTTATCATTATTATTGAAAAACTAAGACGCGTTGAACAATTGTTTTTCCCAATGTTTTTGGTTAAGGTTTCAAACTGGGAATCATTAGTGAATTCAAACGCTCTGATAAATCTATAGAAGATCTGCGGGACGATAGCGCCAATAATTCAAGGACGAAAGCTAACTGTGATAGCTAGCTTTGCTATCAGATTGAAAATCAAGGCCGTAACCCCAAGAATTGACCATTTTTTTGCTCTTTTATGAGTGTCGCAAAGCTTAAAGATATGTAAAATTGGTCCGAGGGCCAGAGTTTAACTTATTATAATGAAATAGGAATAAATTTGGCATTGATTAGCGTACAATGATCTAATTTTGGACTGTCAAAATTCTTGAGGCATTTGGGTGTGTTCAGGTTTCGACTGAATAAAGCACGGGTTTTCTCCTTTGAAGCCCATTGAACGACATTCAAAAGAGAACATCAAATTTGATTTTTACCACGCGCACTCCAAGAGCCATCTATCAATCATGCTTCAGGTCATTCTTTCCACCTGTTTCACCGAGAAAAGTCATCGATCTTCCTTTGATCACCAAGTAAATTTACACGATACCGATTCTGGCTAATTAGCTAGACATTTTACCTCGAGTTCAAGCAAATTGACCCTAAAAAGTTATTTTAAGCTTGCTTATTGGTATAAAGCTAAGTAGTTGTTGTGATCACATAGTCAAGGTGCATATTCCCACAGTGCCTCCATTGACACCCATTTAGTTCCATTAATGATTTACAACTTAGGGTATACTAGCGTGCAACTTCCCCTTACAACACCAGAAAACCTTTTAAAGGTTTTAATCGACTTCACGGGTAAAGGTATTTGACGCTTCAAAACCGGATTCATAAGGTTTTTTCAGTGGTGATTCAGTTTGCTAGTCTCTCAGGCCAGCGTGTGACATCAATTGAATTTTATGTCTTTTGCGGGCTTGTCTTTTGAGTATCATTGACTGTAGGGATTCTGTCATGCTATTTAAAAATAACTCTGTCAGTGGTCCAAAACACATCATTGAAACTCAACACAATAACTCACACACAAATTATCGTTAACCTAGCTTAAGACCAAATCTGACAAAAGGCTGCAGAACAACCGACCAATAGCATCCGTTACATCAACTTTAAATCAAGTTGGACTTGAATACACCTGGAAACTAGAGGCATCTGCGCATGCGCGTGAGCTAACCAGCTTGTTTCGTTGCTATGGCATCCACCTGGGACAGCTGTCAAGGGTTTGGTTTTGTTTCGTGTAGATTTAAAAGGTTTGGCATACGAAAATGCTTTTATAACAAAACGGCAGTCCCGTGCGGCCTCATTCTTAGCGCACGACTCAGATTTGAGGGAGTAAGAATTCGTGGTTACCCAACACACCCGAACATGCCGAGGTCATTTCTAGTGAAAAAGAGAGTGCTAGAAGGGCAAATCAAGGAGCTACCTCTCCAATCCAAACCCGATTTACCGGAAAATTCACCGGGTAAGAGATTGTACCATCGCGTTGCTCTTTTAAGGAGTTTATTCCGTGTTGTCCTCATTTCAGCCGATTTCAGTTTGCAATATCTCCCAACCGCTTTGGTGTATTTATTTTTTCATTCACTGTAAAACAAATACTTCCACAAGTCTTGTACTCAAAGGTTCTTTCTACAATGGAAATCTAAGCCTTGGAGTCAGACCATTCAAAAATCATGACTTGTGATTTTTTGGCGCACAAAGGCAAATTTTTCCAAGTGTTCTATAATGGTGTTGCTGATGGACTCGATGGAGACGTTAAACTTATATCATTATTAGAGATAAAATGGCAAAATTTTGACATTTCTGTAGATAACATAACTTAATCTCTGATTATTTGTTTTTTTTTTTATACTTTATTTTTGAAACAGATTCCAAAACGACTGAAGACCACGACGAAATCAAGCTTCATAAATCCTCTGAGGAGAAACCCTCCAATCGGCCATTCGATATTGCTAATCTTACACGGCCGGACAATCCCGCCAAGAAATCTGTCGTAAATGCTCAAAATATTTGGAGATTTCAACATGCTGCCAGTGATTTAGATTCTCGTCTTCACTCCCATGGTAAATATTTTCTGCATTAATTTTTGTACATTATATAGTCAATTCGCGCGAAATACTTTGGTGGCATTGCAACCATAAAGCGGAAAATCTTGGAAATGACTTAGTAATCAAACTGTAAAAAATATAACACTTTGTACCTTCGTCTGAATACGTTAACTAATTGCCATATGAGAGTTCGATAAGATGGAGAAAAATTTTGCCACCTGATGAAGATTTTGAGCGTATTCAAGTCTGGTATAATTTAGGTTTATTTTGATACTATAAAAATTCTGATTATTTTTGTATTCTAAGTTAAATTAAAGGCGTCCAGAAAATTGTTTTGAAATTCGCAGCGTAAATCAAAACTTCGAGTATACAGTATTGGCAAATAATCAGGAAAATACCAGATTGAACATAAATGCACGCTTAAAACTAAATTCTTGTCCTCTAAAACATTCGACTTATTTGAAGTTCTACTTAGATTATTTGAAAAATCTTGGATATCATGATTTCGTCCTTCAAAGTTCTCATGCAGTTTTTAAATATTAAAATCTAAGTTTGGCCAAGTGTAAATAAGACATAATTGCACTCCAAGAAAGCAGAACAATGGCACAAAGGGTTCACTAAGTTTTACTCGGCTCTCACTGATTAAGAACAGTCTTCACAATGATTTGTGTGTGGCACTGATTAAGGCTGTTTTAGCATAGCTATTGTGAAACTAAATTGAGCTTGTGTGTTTTGTTGACTACACGGACGGAATTTGTGAATTGACGGAGAAGATCCAAGCGCTCTCACTTTTGATTCCCGTACACAGACAACAAGAAGTCGGAATCCGTGCAGCATTTCTAACAATCGTAAACGTTTGCAAACGACGCCAATTGCTTTGGAATTAAAATTAAAATACTGAAAAATTCTTGAAGCGAGAACTGAAAGGTTAGAGGAGCCGGGAATTTGAGTGAGCAATCTTGACGTGTGTGTGTCATTAAAACAAATCTACGAGACTGAATGACCAGATCATCAATACTTAATCATAACGTGTCCCTTAGAAAAATAAAGCATTTTACTACAGCGCGCGTCTCTTTATTTCACAAATTAGCTCATGAAAAACTAAGTTTCGGTATGATTTATGTTTCAGGTTCGCCGTTGTATCCCCAGCACTTGGTCCAGGAGACTTACAATCCTTATATACTTTCGCCTTACAGCCGCTTCCACAATCAAGTCTGCTTCTCATCGGGTATTACTGACATCCCTATACCGTATCCTCGGTGGACTCCATCTTCATTCATGAACAGATTGTCAACAGCTTCGATGACATTGCGTGAAAGTGACCGTAGTCGAAATCCTCTAACATGCCCCGCCCCCAGAAGGCCAGCACTTCTCTCGCCATCGCCTGTTGAAAGCAAGAAAAGAGATCCTCTTTGTTATCGAGAGCCCTTCGAATGCATGAGCTGCAAAAAGGTTTTCAGTACGCCACACGGGCTAGAGGTCCATGTACGGCGCTCGCATTCAGGACGAAGACCATTCGAATGCACAATTTGTGGGAAGACTTTCGGTCATTCAGTTAGTCTCGAACAACATCAGAACATTCATACCAACGAAAAGACTTTTGAATGTAAAGAGTGCGGAAAAACATTCAAACGTTCCTCGACGTTATCAACTCATATGTTGATCCATTCAGATACGCGACCGTTTCCTTGCCAGTTCTGCCCTAAAAGATTCCATCAAAAATCCGACATGAAAAAACATACGTACATTCATACAGGCGAAAAACCCCATAAATGTTTGGAGTGTGGCAAAGCATTCAGCCAATCATCCAATTTAATAACTCACAGCAGAAAACACAGTGGTTTCAAGCCGTTTTCGTGCCCGACTTGCAAACGTTCTTTTTATCGTAAAGTGGATTTGAGACGACACGCATATACACACGAAAATTCTAGCCTATAAACTTTAATATAGATATACAAACAATCAACTGGAAGGACTATATATTAAACAAACAGAGACCTTGATGAACAAGTAGCAAGGCTATATATTTGTTATCAATCAAGTTGCTTGAATAGAGACAGTACATATTGAATATAGAATGTAAAAACGGTCAAAGATAGCCTAGATAGTATTTTAAACTTAAAACTGAAGTTTCCTTGGACTAGGAATTATTAATGAAAGATAAAATAATATTATTAAAATAAAAGTACAGAGATGAAGGAAAGCTACTGAGTCATTTTTAAGCTTTGTTGAAGTTTTAGATCAATTTAGTCTTGTAATTCGTGTATCTATGAAAGTTTAAAAATATTGACTCATCCGTTACAACTTGTTTGAGTTGGCAGCATATTTCCAAAAAGCCTTTCAAATGCTTCCGTCGACTTTGCCCTGAGTAAAATTTCCAAAAAAATCATTTTCGCAGGATTCAAAATGAAAAAAGGTTCCGTATGGAGAAGATTTTCAATTTCTTGTAGTACCTTTCTACAAACCACTTTCAATTCAAGTTTGAGCTTGTTCCCCTGTCAAGATAAGTGAATGTAAAGATGTGCCCACAAACACCGAGGCAAGTGTACATCAATTGAAACCAAGGTAGCCATTTTTATACGATAGTTTTGTTTTTAGAATAAAAAGAGGTAAAAGACTATAGCATCTATAAAGAAATGGAGCCCACATTCGTCCATTTTTCGAGAAAGACAAATGAAAAAGAATAAAATTAGATGGTGGAAGATATTAGCAATTTTTTGGCATGAACATTCTCAACTTTAATTAACTACTATCGCTTTTCTCCTAAAGATTCCAGAAAGAAAGAAGTGTTGGGGTTGGTTTCATTCTGTTTTTGAAACCTTTTGCTGTCATTTCCATGAAAAAAGTTTTGACCAGTTTAATATTACCGATCTTAAACTATCTTCTATAGTTCAGTCAGTTTGTAACCACTTACCGGCTGGGAAAGAAATTGTATTTGCGACTCAAACTTACGACGAAAGAAAATTCACTATATGAACAAAGAAAATGTGACCCATATTTTTTGAGTAAAAATGTTTTATTTCTATGAAAATAGATTTAATGTGTGGTTTACAAAAGATTTTTTAAGTTAAAAAATTCTGCTTTGCAGCTGTCATTTGTTGAACGGCATGTTGATTGAATAGTTGAATTACACTGTAATAGTTCAAACCCCTTTTCTATGCAAAACAAAAACTCAAAATAAATTATATATTCTAACACTAATAGATATTTAAGACAAATTCTAATGTTACTGTTTTTATGTTAAAAGCGGAGAGAAGCCAATTTGCTCGTTTTTGTTGTTGATTTTGCAAAGTTTGAAGTGAATTTTAAAATGCCTGAAAAGAGCTCAAGCGATATTCCTCGCAAGGTTTTCTGTAGTGGACAAATTTTAAGTTTTAAAAGCTTCACAAAAGACTTTCAAATTAGCTCTAAAATGTATTGAATTTGAACGTCCCCTGGGAAGAAATGAGAATTGCAGGTTTTATTGATAGCTACAGCTAATTTTGGTCAGTCTTTGAGCTTTGCTTTCCATTATTTCTCAAGTTGTATTATCACCGAGTACTGCTCGAAAGCAATTCATTGTAAGGTCAATTCAGCCATCAACTAAAGAAAAAACGCCTGCAAAAACATATGTCATCCAACAGAAATGTGGATAATTGGCATTTAAACATTTCTCGATAATGACATTTTATCCCACTTTTTGGAGGCGACGAATTAAGTAAAGCATTGAAAACTCAAAGAGCTAGCTTATTAACAAACGAAAGTTATTGAAAAGCAAGTTTCTTAGAAGTGTGAGCCAATGCTTAAACAGTCGGTCTGGCTTCTAATACGAGTTAACTTCGACGTTTCGCCAATTAGGACTGTTTTGTCTATCAATAGCGTATTCTTTCAACTCGATTTGACTCAATTCACTGGCTTCACAAAATCCGTGATCACTCCATTAGATGTCTAGGGCTTCTGTAAAGAATCTGTTGGATTAAGTTTCACTCTCCTCAGGAGTTCTCTTGAGTTACTAGTTTTACACGACTAGCTAGTAACCTGCGGCCATAAGCTACATGTACAAGAAAGGAGTTGAGAACATTTTTTTAGTATTATTCTTGAGTGAATATCATTCAAAGCACGTTCTTCGTGAAAAGGGTTTCAATGTGTAGAACATATCAAATTGTGAAGGTTTTGTTGAACTGATTAATCTGAATAGTCTTATTATTCTAAAAGTTATCCCTCGTCACGAATCTTATATGAGCAAACAAAACCCTCAAATTTCTTTTTTTCTGATGCTTAGTTGGTAATTTCTGTGTTTTGATATGTTGTAATTAGACGTAGTTCTCACTCTATTCAAAGCACTTTTACAGAGCATTTTTCAGGCCTAATTACCGCTATTATCGATGATTAAACATTTGAGGAAGCCTTCTTTTTAGATCTCAAAGATAATTCCAGTCCATACACCAAAAGCCATCAGGTTAATAAACTGTTTAACCGCTCGTGTGCCGGAAGGCCTATTCTATAGGATCTAAACTGTGCCTATAGCATATGTATCTATACTATCTGGACCAAAAAGCTATCATCAAGGTCTTGACCATATGTTTAAATGCCTTGTAATTCTCATGTCCATCAGGGTCAAATCTTATCTATTCTGTGATTATTTCACAGTCACTCATATTCAAAGTCAATCTATGTCGAGATCTCGCATGCTGGTTTTAAATAGCCTGAAATATACCAGCTTTGGTGTAAAGAACTTGATCTTTCGTTTTACTGCCTTTTGTTCTTTTCAGAACAGCAGACCCAGCCTTTCGTTGGATGACTCGTAACTCAATTTCCTTGTTTTATCTTTGGGTAGACTATTGAAATCGTCTTGCGATCAGACCATTTTGTTTTTTAACTTAACGTACTACAATAGAATCAAAATTCGTGTGTAAAGCCCAGCTGGTTTGCGCTCTTGTTTTTGTGAGAGTTTTAGCTTTTTCTTTCCTGAACTTTGCAGAATACCTCAGAAAGGAAACAGAAATTTTTAGAGCTATGTACATTAAAACGCTAATGAGTTAGATCTACGTAGGAGATGGAAATAAGCTAAAGATACAGAAGGGTTCCTTTGCGTTTACTGGCGTTCACACCTCTGTTTTAACTGATGTTATCTTGCAAGCGGGTTTCACGAATTGTAAACAGGTTGTTCGTTAATGATATTTTTAACGAGAAAGAAGTAATAACTTTTGTTCATTTATTGTTCGAATCCGATATAAAACTAGTAATTTCAAGGAAATGATAAAAAAGTAGGTTAATATCGGGAAAAATGAAAGATTTATGAGCTTCGAAAGTGTTAAAAACGCGCGACAAAAAAGAGATTAGGAGAAGCCATGATATCTTCAGTGCTTCACAATGATAGAGAACTTATTGAAGAAATGGTCAACTGATCAACATCTAAAAAGCAAATAAACTTCATCAAACCAAACTCCAAAAAGATCCCAACTTCAAAAAATCCATCTATTCGTTTTAGGGAATTTTTTCAATAACGTAACAAAGGGTTAGTTTGTTGGGCAGAAATGTAGGTAAAAAGTAAAATGCATGGCTGATCGATTTTAATCTGGTTGTTATCAGATCCCCCACAAATCTTTATTGTGTTTTTCGGCATTTTTGAGGAAAGTTTAAGTGAATAGCGGCAGAATCAAGCTTTAGGTTTTATATATGATGTCTGTTTTATTCAAATGAATATTAATTATAATTTAATACCTTTTTGTGTGGCTTGGGTTTTAATTTCTCCACTTTTAACTGAGCCACGGAGCAGACGAAACCGGTACGATTCAACAGCTGAAATTCTTTACAGAGAAACTAAAGGAAAATAACAACCTTTAATCAGCCTATTAGTAAACATTATTCTTCATTAAATACCCTTAATCAGAGAAGAGAAAAAATTGAAATTCGTGGCCGTGGAGCGAAAAGGAGAATTGAAAGCAAAAATAACATTCTTTGAGCTCTGTACATTATTTCTCATTATTTTTTTAACACCGTTCTTCACTTAAGTAGTTTATATTTCTCAAAAATGGATAATTAAGAAGACATTTTATGGCGCAAAAGTTTTATCGGTAATTATTTTCCTATCTGTAATACTAAATGGCGCCGTCTCATTCACTTGCTCAAGATTGACTCCCACAGCTCAATGCTTGGTCAAATTGAGCATTGATTTTTTCCACTTCAGCTAAGCAAACCTTTTCAAACAGAAAGAACAATAAACAAAAAGACAAATAGTCAAATAGCTTTTTGTATATTGTTTATTTTTAGCGTAACTTCTCTATTTGCCTAAAGGAAAGTTTGGAGTATATATAATTCAGTACTCACGCCAGACTAAATAAAACACGTTCATTGAGCACATTGACTGTCAATGCTAGCTTGAAGTTCAGCTCATAACATGACTGGAAGGGCTCATGCAATTGACTAAATAAAACACGTTTATTGAACACAAATGAAGCATTAACTGTCAGTGCTTGAAGCTCAGCTCAAAAAATGACTGGAAGGCGATTAGCATTGAAAAAAATAGGCAAAACAACCTCAAAAACAGAAACATCTTGTGACATTTAACAGTCTAACTGGAGGATGCACAACCCCGCCATTTTTGTGTTCACTGACAAACCAAACCGAATTTTTCCCTAGAAAACAAGCGAAAATGAACAGTGTTTCGCTATCAACAACTTGGAAGGGTAAAAATTCAACATTTTTCTTGATTTGTACTCGGGAATTGCGATTAATTAGACACAATGTACTTTGTCTAGCCAAATAAACTAACAAAGACACCTTTTTGTACTTTTTTTCACTAGTTCAGCTTTCAACTGTATAGTTCTAACTGAGGACTAAAAGGGCACCAATTTAACACGTCATGAAGATTCAAGCCACACATGCTCATGATATTTACTAAACCTGTTCAAATTGTGACCCCAAAACTCGGTCTTTTTTGTTTATTCAAACCGCTGGGTTTTGGTATTTGAGCTTTAATTAATTTGTGCAGAAAAATCCTTAATGTAATAATAGTTATTCACTGATAAACAATAGATCACTGTTTAATGAAGCCCCCAACTAAGCAGTAATTCTCTACAAAGCTGTACTGTTTCTCAAAGTCATTTATCCACAAATTCCCCGCGGAGTATAATAAAAGATTATTAAATGAAACCATATATATTTTGGTGTGTAAAGTTAGAAGAACACTAATAAAAAACGGCTGCAGCGGTTTTCTTTGCGAATGTGGTGTTGAACAATTGATAAAGATGGCGGACTGACTGTCATCTTGCTAATTTCCAATTTTTGATAGAAAAGTGCCAAATTAAGGATGCATTCATATGCTATTCCTGGTTTCTATTTTCCTCCTTTCACTCTTTTTCTTTCTTTCTTTCTTTCTTTCTTTCTTTCTTTCTTTCTTTCTTTCTTTCTTTCTTTCTTTCTTTCTTTCTTTCTTTCTTTCTTTCTTTCTTTCTTTCTTTCTTTCTTTCTTTCTTTCTTTCTTTCTTTCTTTCTTTCTTTCTTTCTTTCTTTCTTTCTTTCTTCCTTCCTTCCTTCCTTCCTTTCTTTCTTCTTTTCTCATCAAGATCACCTATCTTCAAAACAATCATTCAATCTAATATTAAGTTCGAAGCAGCAGAAAGTTAAATAGAAAGTTAAGCCGAGGGGGGAGGGTGTCAGGTGTTTTTGTACCATTCAGTTTCCTCTCCAAAATCCTCCCACCCAGCCCCCTCCCAAATCATTACTTATGCTAATTTGACAATATTGTTTGATGTTTGATAATAAATTGTTTAAAGCAGTAAACTAAACTGACATGGAAGCAGTAGTCTTTATGTAATTATTATAAACTGTCTAAAAAACTAGTGGCTAGCTTAAATTACTATCACCTGCATGCTAGGGTGCAGTGACAGTATTCATTATGTTTCAAGAAATTTAGGTACAGGGATGATATAGTTGACTATTCGCCTGCCTTTGCTAGGGTGGGTGGGTGTGGCGAGCTTAATGAAACCCTCATCTCGTTCCAGACCAGAAAATATGATTTTCCTTCCCTATTTCAGATCAATGTGGTTTTTCCTTCACTATTTCAGACCAAAATTGAAGGTAGAATTACTATTTACGCCACACATTTCTATGTAGCTTATAAAGTAACTGAAATATAGAAGGTGCTGGGGAGAGGGGAGGGGGAGAGGAGGGGGGAAGGGAGGGGATTAGTGCTCGGCTTTCTGCACAAGGTGTTTTTGTATGATTCTCTTCTCGTTTCTGACCTTGTCTGGACCTATAGCTACTATACTTCTTGTCCATATTTCTCGAGTTTACTGTAGCTTTATTTAAATACTCGTAAGGCTGAGTCTGATCGGGGGAGGTTATTTACCTGTAGATGTGTTTCCCTATGAATTAGGGTATGGTTGGTGAGCTATTTAATTGGCCACTTGTGATCTTTTTGGTCTGAAATAGAGTATAAAAATATAACTCAACTTAAAGTAAGGTTTCGTCATTACAGTTGAAGTGAATTCCGAGAAGCAAACATTTTTCATACCATATTTTTGCAGATTATTTCCATCTGCCCTGGCGAGTCAGGCAATAATATGCAAGGATTCTATTAATCGGTTGAAATTGTAATCCACTCCGACAGGGTTACTCCCATACTTTAGTAACTATATACGAATGTACACCGCACACTAGAATTAAGCGTCTAGAACTCGAGTTTTTGGTCATTTTGGTCTGAATTGGATATAGTTTATGCAATCTAGTCTGGGATTACCTATGCTATTCGGAAAGAAAAATGAACTTTTTTCTCAAAATTAGGTCTAAAATAAGGTAAGGGGTTTCAAGAAGCTAGCGGACCACGCACAAATCCCTAGCCAAATTTTCCTCAAAAACCAGCTCACCTCCAACATACTATACATTGGTAACCTAACCTATTTCAAATTAGTCTATTTTTAAAATCTACGGTTTCTAGAAAGGGACCACAGGTCCTAGCCAAATTTTCTACACAAAACCAGCTCACCTCCAACATACTATACATCGTAACCTAACCTATTTGAAATTAGTCTTTTTTTAAATCTACAAGATGGTAATCGAGTCAGTTAACACAACAGGAGCAAACTTATATTACGTGCTATTAACTCAGCTAGCAAGAAATGATCTTATTACCGACCTTCCCTCAAGGCCGTCTGTCTTCAGTTTTACTTACACATCAGAAAGACACCGATTAATTTGATTATTTCTTAGCTGTGTTAATGAACGTTTACCTAGTTTGTACAGATGTATATTGAAACCTTATGATTGATTTTTTTTATATTAGTCAATTTTTTTTATATTAGTCAAGATTAGGTTTCAAGGCTGTGGAAGTTTTGCAGTCAGGTGTTGTCGTGAATGCAAATGAGTCGAGAAAATTCACTTCTTGCGTGCGTGTCGTATTTGCGCTTAAAAATCGCTCTTTTAATGGGTCAGGCCCGGCGGCTAAGTGGCTATTTTAAGGGCATTCCTAAGAAAGGTTGTTGTAGATTGTTGGAGGTTTTCAATGTAATAAAAACTTCTTGCCAAAAATTTAGGTCGTTCATTCATGTATTCATTTATTCATTCATCCATTCATTCATTCATTTGCTCGTTCGTTCGTTCGTTATCGTTCAATTATTCATATCATTCCTTCGTTAATCCTATCACTTCATTCATTCATTCATTTATTCGTTCATTCGCTTGTTTTCACTCGTTCGTTCATTCATTCATTCATTTATTCATTGACACGGGTGAAAATCATACTGCGCATACTCAGAAGCTTTTAAATAAAACCATTGGAGGTTAAGTAAATCTCGAAAGTTAAGATTGCATTTTTTCCTAAAGCATCGTTTTAGTTGTTCTCTTTCCCTGGTCAATAGATACGCCAGAAATTCGCATAATACACGACAGTTGAGTCGACGGTACTTTTATTTGTAAACATGAACACATCCACGAATTCCCGCCAATTTTCGAGCATGCGCAATGCGTTTTTCACCCGTGTTCCATTCATTCATTCCATCGTTAATTCATTCATTTATTCGTACATTCATTTAATTCGTTCATTCGTCTATCCAATCCCCCTCTCCTTCCTCCCTCCCTCCCTCCCTCCCTCCTTTGCTCCATCAATCCACCCACTCATTCTTTAATTCATCCATCTATTCATTCATTCTTTCTTTCATTCTTTCATTCTTTCATTCCTTCATTCTTTCATTCTTTCATTCTTTCATTCTTTCATTCTTTCATTCTTTCATTCTTTCATTCTTTCATTCTTTCATTCTTTCATTCTTTCATTCTTTCATTCTTTCATTCTTTCATTCTTTCATTCTTTCATTCTTTCATTCTTTCATTCTTTCATTCTTTCATTCTTTCATTCTTTCATTCTTTCATTCTTTCATTCTTTCATTCTTTCATTCTTTCATTCTTTCTTTCTTTCATTCTTTCATTCATTCATTCTTTCATTCAGAAGCTTCCACTAGTTCGCGAGTTTACAATAACATTCATTCATTCATTTATTCATTCATTTCAATTCATTCCATTGTGCGTGTCTTTGTTTGTTCATCCAGTCAGTACGTCACAGTGGTCAGTGAGGCATGCACGCAGTCCTTTGTTTATCTCCTGATGTATTTTGTTTTCATATTTTGCTTCCTTGTTTGTTTTTGTTGCTTTTTATATTTGGTTGTTTTTTCTTGTTGTTGTTGTTTCTAGTTGATGCTGTTGTTGTTTGTTGTTAATGATATTTTATGGCTGGACTGTCTTAGTTTGTCTTAGTTTGCTTGCATCTTCCACACGCACTGGCCCTCGGGGCATATTCTAGTGACTCTTTTAATGGTCTCTCAAAAAAAAGCAGAACCTATTACGTCAATCGTGTGTTGTTGTTCAAAAAATGTCGTGGACATTAACATTTTCGACTATAGATGATGACTATACATATTGATTTCAACACAAGCTTAATAAATTAACACATAAACAAAAAGCTATATAACAACAATTATCGACTGCATTTCAATATTTGAGATATATTTACTGAACCTTATCAAAACCTATTGTTTTCTCTCTGTTCTCAATCAGATGAGAACAAAGCCATGCAAAATGCTGCAATATCATTTAAGGCTCCGTCCACGTATTTTTAAAAACGGAGATTTTTTCCGTATTTGAGAAACTTCGCGTCCACACGTATCGTTTTCAAATCGTATTTACGCGTCCACACGTATCGTTTTCAATCGTATTTACGCGTCCACACGTATATATCGTTTTCAAATCTTAACTTATTTACGTGTCCACACGTATCGTTTTCAAATCCGGTATTTACGCGTCCACGCGAAAACGATTCATGTTAGATATTTTTATGCTAATTAAGCGCGGCATGGTCGACTGGATCCTACTTCTGACGTCATCGTATTCCAAAATCTCCGTTTTCGGCTGCCACACGAACACGATAAGCCGTCGTTTTCAAAAATCTGCAGTCTAAAGAGCGTATTGGAAAACCTCCGTATTCCTTGACCTAAAACGACGTTTACGTGTGGACGGAAGGCTAAAACAGAGGGAAAAATTTCCGTTTTCAAAAATGTCCGGATACGTGTGGACGGGGCAGGGCCGTAGCAAGACAGAAATGTTTACCGAGGCAATCGACCGCCGAAGGCGGGAGCAATTTTACGATCCAGACCCTCGGAAATGCGATTTCCAGTGTTTTCAGAGGCATCTGAGACATATTGTATTAAAGTTATGACAATTTTGCACAGTTTTGGCAAAGAAAAAGAAGAGAAAGAGAAAAGGCATTATCAGAGCGTATTGCCAGAGCGTATAGTCACCATCTGTTATGAGATAGTGTAGAAAATATCTTTAATTTCTAATCCTTACTAAAAGTTCTTTGTTATCAAAGTTCTGTAGTTATTTTGTAAAAAATATTGTATTGTATATGTATTGAATATATTGCTGTCGGCTCCAGTAACTACCTAATGCAACACACACACGCGCGCGGATCAGCTATGCTACCATTTTTTACGCTACCATGTTCATATCAGAGAACAGAGACTTAAATCACAATAAAATATCAAAAATATTAAATTTCTTTATCGTTTATGTCTCTGTACTGTGATATAAACACTCTGGAAGGGGTGGAGAAAAGCAAGCTGACAAACACTCGGTTACGCCTCGTGTTCCTAAACTTGCTTTTCTTATGCTCTACATCTCACATTATTATATAATTGAGTCGGATTTCTTTGTTATTTGTAGGGCTTTATATCATGTGTATATCGAATGCCATTATAATTCAAGAATAAAACCCTTCTATTCGTAATAAGAGGGTTTTGTTCCGATATTGCCCTCGCCCCTTACATCCTTTGGGCATCAACATGTAGACTACAGAATTTTTTTTCCCAGCCCCGAAATCATCAACTTTATAACTGTAAAGTGGCAAATTTTGGTGAAAAATCTTTTGATAAATGACTGTAGGATTGGAGCCCGAGAATCCTGCATACCTATAAATAAATAAACCCCTAAAACATCTCCCAGACTATTCCTGATGCATGTCAAAAACGTGACCTGCCTTCCTCGCTCTCTTACCGTACCAACGTCATTCCTTGCCTTTGACGCCGAAAAAGAAAAGAAAAAATGTAGTTGGAAAACTATGAAAACTAAACCGCCGATATTTGTTGTTTATTTCCGCTCAGATGACCAATGAATTGCGAAGTTAACATGAACACAGTATATATTTAGAACTGTTTTTTTTTCTTTTGTATACTTGAAAGGTCCGTTTATACTAGAGTGGATTTCGCACGACTGTGCAAACGGCACCGCACGGTCACAGCACGGTTATGGCAGGAATTTCGAATGTTTTTATAGACAACACGACACTGACACGGCCAAGGCACGGCGCGGTCCGTTACACACTCATATGAAATCTGCTCTAGCGATTACGTCCCGTGGGCTGAGGTAGTAGTTTGTTCTTTATTACCATTTTTTGACTATTATATTTACATTATTTACATTTCACATATTTGGTAAATGCCCTCCCAGAATAACTATGTGAGTTAAACTAGCTGGGAGGCACATTATTCACAATTGCAAAAAAAAGGCCGAAAAAACAAAAATGATATGAAAAATACAATATATATAGAAATAAAAACACACAGAAAAATGAGGGCATCTTATCTTATTTGAGATATAGGTGGATGGCAGTATATGAGTAAATATAATGATCAAAAAAGAGGGAAAGGGGTCTGTCAAATTATTCAAATGATACTATAAGAGGAGAAAATGCTCTCTTTGATGTTTTGCTTAAAAAGCTTCAATACTCTTTTGTTTGAATTCTTCAGGTATATTATTCCATATAACTGCCCCTCTATACCTTAGATTGAATTTACCATAGTTTGTTTCAATAGAAGTAATATAGAATGAGGCTTTTGATGCAAGCCGAGTATTGTAGCAATGCTTTGTTGATATCAATTCAAAGAAATTGTCAAATGCAGAAGGAAGCAAATGATGGTAAAATTCATACATGAAATTACAGTTTAAAAAATATATTAGATCAATGATCTTAATAATTTTTAAATCTTTCAAAGTGGGCCGGGTTAGAATGGGCATCTGGTTTTGAGAAGGTAATCCTTCTTAGAGCCTTCTTTTCTTCTCTCTCCTCTCGTTCCGTTTTCGTTGACAAAGCATGGACGCAAGCACAAGAACAAGCACAAAAACAAGGACAATTTTCGATCCTCGTGCTTGTACCCAAGTATGCTTGCGTCGTAGTGGAGACCAAGGCCTTACATGTACACATGCTTTGTGGTTCCGCTGCACTGGCTTTTCTGAAAGTTTGTTGGTTTAATTTAATTTTATATATTCAATGAAGCTTATCGCGTGGATATTCCTTTTCAAAACAAACTAAGTCTGTCACAAATTTTCTGAAAATTCTCTCTTTTTAACTTTGTACATGTACGCTATTTTACTATAACTTTTGGTGGAATAAAGAGCATAAAATTGAAGTTTTGTTCTTTCAGCCGTTACTTTAATTTCTTGTCTGTTGGTGGCTCAGTGCCTGCGTTCCGGCACGCAATGACGTCAATAATATCTTTCTAATTCCAAAATAGACCTTGTAAAAGGAAAGCGTTTACAAGTGTTTACAAATTTCCGACTTGTTATCTTTTTTTTTTTATTTCTTTAAAAATATTTATTTCATATTTTTTCAGCAAATGTCCATTCAATTATATTGCACTATGTGAACATAAGTCAGAGAATCATGAGAATGAGAATCACTGCTTCAGTTAGCATATTGATTTAATGAGAAAAGGTATTTTTTTTATAGATTTATCAAATACAGAGTTTAATTACAAAGTAAACTCTACATTTACTAACAGGAGAGCGGGATCAATACATTGTCAACTTTGCACTTCCCCAATTCCGTTTTTGAATTAAACAGAAATCGTAATAATAACCGTCATTTTTCTCATGACAGACCATTGCCTGGCCACGACAAAAGTGTATCACGCCTTCACTATTTGAGTTTTAATTTCTTTAAATCTTTTATATTACTCGATGATTTTGCAGAGATATTTGCATTGATGCGCTAAAATATTGCAGTTGTTTTGACATTGTGTCCTGTCAATGTCTAATAGCTTTGCTTTGAAGCGCGGCAAACGGTGAAATTGTGCACCCAAACATGAGGCTAGAATAGCTGCTATTGAGAAATAAACAGGCAAAGTCCTTTTAGGCAAACAATATTAACTATACAGACCTTATACACGAATATTTGTTTATATATACATAGATTTATAATATATATCATTATTATTTATTATATCTTGTTTATTTTTGTAATGATAACTGCACTTCATATATTGGCCCACACAGTCCAATCTTAGTGAAAGAGTGAAAACCATGGCAATACTAACAATCAAAACATGTTAGCTCTACTTTTCACTACTACTGTCCTGTGCTCGCTCATGTGCTTTTAGTCCATGTTATCTCAATGAAAACGGAGCATTGTCTTGCTTTCGCTTGTGCTTGCGTCTCTAGTAAAAATCAGGCTTTAATTAAGTGCCTTTTTGCGACGATACCTAAGTAGTGACTTGTAAATCGACAAAAACCTTGATTAAGACTCGAACAGAAGATGAAACCTTAGCTTCTTCTAGTAACACTGCACGCAAAAAGATTTTCCATTGGGTGTTAGGAGCTTGCCCTGCAGCGATGGGAGCTAATGGCGACTTGAGAGCGAAGCCAAGCGCTGCGTTGAGAGCGAAGCCAAGCGCTGCGTTTATGAAGGTTGATATATATTTGATGAAGGTTCAAATCTGAAACGCTAAGCCGCAGATGAATTCAACATTTTTGCTCTACCATGTCGCAATTTGAGATTTGATTGACATTGTGCGCAATAGTTACAGGAGTGGCGACACGGCGCAGTAGAATTGTACTAGCTGTTGTGCAAAACTTTGAAAGAAATATTAAGACGTACATTCGTACATTCATACGGAGGAATTTGGGCAAAGTCTCTCTGGTGCGCCTCTATAAAATTAGAGAGGTTTAGCATTGAAGACGAGGACGACGAGCACGAGTTTCCATTGAAGCAACTAGTTTCTAATTTTACTCAATGAAAGTGATTATTACCAGAATAAATCAGCTGCCGAAAACAATATAGACTGTTAATCGTTGAAAAACTGTAGTGATTCTTGAATTAAGTAATATTAATGAATAAAACTGTGATTTATAAAAGCTGAATGTACCCAACCGTCACATTCCATCCAGATGATGACGACACGGATGAAAAACGCATTGCACACACTCGGAAGTTTTAAATTAAACCATTGGAAGTTTAGTAAATCTTGAAAGTTAAAGCTGGTTTACAACAACAACAAAAACAAAAGAAAAAACTGGGAAATCAGTGACGATGTAATCGAGCTGTTTTAGATATTCTATTTATATATTTTTGATTCACAATACTCACAATGAAATGATCCTTGAAACTATGCTAGCGTATGTATAAGCGCCACTTATCCCTTCCAGATTTCCGACCTATCAAAACCTTTTGGAGACAATAGGGATGAAATGCTCAAATATAAAGTCCATTAAGCAATATTCTTTGGGGGTTTACTATTTTAGGGACTCAAACTACAGTTAGGATTTGTCTTGGAGGAGAGTCGGCATCATTCACTTGGCAAAGTGATTTATTTTTTATCTTTATTTCTTTATTTCTACCTTGACTGTAGTTCGGGATGTTAATTATTCATTTAACTATTTTTATTTGTCTGCCCTTGGTCAGTGGGAACACCTATAAGAATTTCCAAGAGGACGACAGTGGAGTTGCAAGTCTATCAAAAGGTACTGTATTGTGAAAATGTTGTGTGAATTATTCAGTTTGGGTACCCGTTTTCACAATTTTCTGTAACTTATTTGCAGTAGTTCTTTACCCTCATTCTTTCCCAATATAGGTTTCTTTTGATTATTTGTTTATACCTATATTATTTAACAAAGATTTTAAAACAAGTGTAAATATAAAAAACATTTAATTCGCTAAACCAAATTTATTCGGAGCGTACCGGTTGTTTTTCCTTAGCTATGCAGCTTGGAAAAAAACAGGCAGAAAAATATAACAGGATAATGTAAGAGGAATTCCTTGTACTGATCGATACTATGCCTTCCCTATTATACTGAAGATACTTACACAGAATAGGACTGAAATAATATAGTTATTGATAACTAGCTAGTTGGTATCGCGGATTACTGTAATTTGTCAATGACTAGTCCACACACGTCACTGGAAAAATGGAAATGCCGATAACAAACTGAGTCTTTTTGAATTTGAGTACAAAACGATTTTAGTTAACGTTGTCGATAGTATGCTTTAGTTGTCGACCACAACTATTTATCGACAACTATTTCCCCTAGTTTGTGAAGGCCCTAAGTCCTTTAGAACTGGAGCTAAACCGATTCTGAAAAAGTTGCCCATGTCGACATTTATAAAAATTAATTCAAATACCAAAATAACTTATTTTTTCCCAAAAAAGGGAGCAGCTTTTTTCTGAGAACATTGTAATTTCTGATTGCAATTCCCGTCTACAATTTGAAATAGACTGAGATAAAGTTGTAGTGGGATGTCTTAGTTTAACATACACAAACACATTCTTTATTATACATTATTTATTCTCATGGACAGCAGAGACGCCTCCTCCCCTCCCCTCTCTTTATAAGTTTGAGAAATAATAATTTTAGCAAAAATACAGTTAAACAAAGCTTCGTCACAAAAAATGTTTTCGTTCTCAAGGGCTTAGCCCAAGCACTTTCAAAAATGCTCGGAGGCCCCTGATTGTTTTGTGTATTGATTTCGTGTTTTTGTTATCTAAGTTATATAGGGCCTCCATGCATGGATGACAGCTATGATATATTTATAGTACTGATTAAGCAAACTATTATTTAACAAATAGATTCCATTTTACCGTGCGTGTGCACTCCATGCAATCGATGCACAGATGACGTCAAAATGTGGTGAGAACAAAAAAGTACGCCACGAGACGAAGTCGAGCGGCGTGACTGCTATTTTCGCCACATTTTGACGTCTTCTGTGTGTCGATTTGAGTACACACGCACGGCAAAATGGAATCTATTTGTTTTATATAATATTTATCGAAATATATATTCCAGCCAATCAGAGCGTGTGTAAGATTCAATTACGTCATCTATGTGTGTGCACTGTAACTCACCCAATCAGAGCGCGCGTAATATATCAAATATTATATAAATATCTACATTACTGATTGAGAAACCTACTTTTAATAAAGTGTTCAGACTCAGATTCAATATTGTAATTTTAGACTCACTTTTCCGACAGCTTTGTAAGAAATAGTCAGCCTAGGACTGCATGTGGACACCGTCCCAAACCACCTTTATAGTGAAGTGAATGTAGTCCAAAAACATGAAATGCATAAATAGATAAAATTGAAATCATTAGGTAAGCAATGGGCCTTGTGGAAGAGTCCGAAGCACTGGGAAGGCAAACAATCCGCTTCTTGACCTTTCTTTGGTCATGGCTGGTAACTTTTGCCGACAACGGTTGACCTCTCAAAATCGTCATCTACTGAGCTCCATATAGCTTTAATTTAAGGGCCTCTCTACCAATAGAAAAATCGTATTAGCGCTTGTCACTGTTTACTAACAAACGAATTGTAATGCTAATGTGCCAACCATTTTCACAAAAGCTTTCTACAAGTTCCTTTGAAAAAATAGCCAATCGCCCTCTAGTTGGCACATGAATGATATAAAGGCTTTACGTCAACGTGAGGAGCGCTATACGCGTTTACAATTACAATTATTACAATCTATTAAAGTATTCCCAAATCTTACATGGTATTACTTAAATTAATTATTTTACAAAATGTATTTATGATAAAACAATAATTTTATAAGAACATTGATACTCTTTCAGCCAATCATGTCAGCAACGCCACGCCATCTTTGAACGGCCAAAGGTCATATTTATTTACTTACACAGACGATAGCATGGTGGATATGTTTCCATAGAAACATCATCCTCATAAATGACCTATTTGTAGTCACGTGACAGTTTAGTCCAGTATTAGAAGATATTTTGTATGCGTAAATGAAGTTTTTGAGAACGAGTGCATGTAAAGATAGGAGCTAATATAAAAGAGCCATACAAGCCTCGCTATAATTATAAAGTGTTTCTCTGGTTAACCAACCAGAGAAACACTTTACAATTATCATGGAACCTGGTTACTTGCCCACAAATAATAATAATAATAATAATAATAATAATAACTTTATTAAAGTCTCTAGTCTTATAGCCGGGCACAAGTGCCCTACTAATCGGGGAGATAGAAAAATACAAATATATAGCCTCACTATAGCTGAAACGCGCTAGCACTTCAAACGCTTTAGCTATTCAACTCTGTTGCTGAATTGACAAAACTCAGTTAAAGTAATGCAACTTTTCGTCTTGATTTTTGGCGACGACATTTTTGAGAATTTCAATAAAGTAGTGGATATATTTTACCGAAATTTCCAGCGGCCACTCAACGTCAGGTCTGGAATTCTGTTGCAAAGAAGTACAAAAACAAAGAAAGCCAAGGACGAAAAATATCTAGAATCTCGATATTATGAAGTCAAAACGAAAATACTTAGTATAAACCGCAGACAGCACCAAACTTCTAGAGCTGTATGACGTCATTACTTGAACGTTTCTTAGGCGTGAAAAAAGTCTTTCTTTTTCATTTTTCTTTCTTTATTTTTATGTTTCTAAAAAAAGCCGCATTCTGGAAAAAAATTGGTTGTTTTGGAATGCAGTCTATTTTTTAAGCTTTTAATTGTCTACAAACCCTAAAATAGATAAACTTCATCTTACTACCGCAATTCTTTTCAAAAACCACATACTTGATTTCTTGACAATTCTCAAGTTTGGCGTAATAAAAACTTGACTGGAACAGGAAACATCGACTTGAAGTTATGGGATGATATTGATTGTTTATAACTTTTCAGTACAAGTTTAGATGCTGTTCATATGAAGGCTGGCTGTTCCTGGTAGTCGGAATAACTCTTTAGGTTTTAGTGTCTCAGAGAAAAGAAATTAAAACAAAATAGCTACCAGGGGAAACTTGCCTTCTTATACTAAAACAGGGTCCAAGTTTTTCACACGCATGATGAATGAAGTGCTTCAGAAAAAAATACGAAAATGTTCGCGTCTTTCCAAATATAAATCCTGAAGAAATCGGAGCGACGGTTTCTTTCTGGCTTCTATGACCACAGGAAGCCCAAATACAGAAATCATCCAAATGATGATGCCTTGCGGAATCGCTCAAAGAAAAAACAAAAATGAAAATGATATCTTAAATATTGTTTATTTGACCTTCATGTGACCAGAGTTATTAACTCTGATGTGACAGCTTGCTCAGTGTAAATATATTCACTTTTCTTCGATTAACAATTGTTTAACTGGCTAAATTAAAATAGATCAATTAAGTGATGTTTTTGACCTGCTTGATATCCATCTTCTAAATTTTTTGACGACAAAGCCGGAGCGAAGTTAAGACACATGCACGAGTTTCCATGGTAACTACCGACAATGTGTTTCCGTCCTTTCTTTGAAATCTGAAACAAGTCGAAGCAAATATTCATGGATAAATAGCCAAGTACTTCAAAACCAAGAGCCTAACACTTTGCAAACAGAGAACGATTTATTATGACTTATTATGGTCTTGTTCTGTCATTCCATATTCTAAAGAAATAAAAGTGTCCCTAAAAATCTGGAATTTCAAATTCCTTCAATTCGTATCAAGAACAATAAGTCTAAGCTCTTCTAATCAATCAAGGAAAATTATGATAGTCACGTCAGAGATATTTATACCCTTATATGACAAAAATAAGATGAAAAACTTGAGTTTACGTAGTATTGTTTCCTTATTGACTTTTAGGGCAGAATACACAAGCAGCCAATCAATAAATTAATTCGCACAAAATTCTTTGACACTAAAACAGCTAAACTTCCTCGAGAGGACGCACAATCGAACACGGTCCTGTATTGTGAAGATGTTCGTAGCTGTAGCTCCGTTAGAGCTTAAGATAATGAGGTTTCTTTTGATTCTTATCATTTTTACGTCCTTGGTGGGTGGGACGACGATCAATGATGCCGACGAAGAAGAAAGTGAAAGAACAGGAATATCGAAAGGTATTATATCACAATGATTATTGACTTGGCTATTCACAATTTACCTGCTAAATTGCATAGGATTCTTTGATCCACATTCATTGATTCATTCATTGATTCATTGATTCACCTTTCAGTTGACTGTTAAATTTAAACAGCACTATATAAGCGTTCGGTCCCCACCTGATAAAACATTTAAATTAAACACAATTTTCGGCTGATCACTTCAATCTTCTGCAGTGCAATAACATTAATTCCTGACAATTGATGTTTGTTAAATATATAACTTTGGCAAAACAAAACGACAAATAAGCTTTAAATTTCAATTTTCCTTGAATTAGGATTGAACTTTAATGGATCTGTTACTCGCCCATTTTATCATCTGATATGTAAACAATGAACCAAAGCTTGACACAGCTGAATCGAGTACGACTGATACTTAGTTTTGCTTTTTCTATAAAACAATACTCTTCGTAAAATTCTTTGGGTGTCAATGCGCAGTGATCTGTGCCCCCCACCCCACCCCCTCCACACATGAAGCGCTGATTTGGTTGTTTGTTTGTCTGACTCTAAGCTTTCTTTTTTTTTCTGCGCTACGTTTTTTCCTTCTTCCTTTTGAACCAATCTCAGCAGTTTCAAACTGGCTGCAGCTTGAATGTACAAGATGACAATGATCTTAAAGTCAGGGGCGTATTGAATGTTTTCATTTTGGCTCCGTTGAAGTGAATCGTTGTTCTTATTATACCATCTTCACAAGCAATAATTCGTTCTTTGAATTCTTTCAAATATCGATATTTCGGCCGTCATATAATTTAGAAGAAAAATTTTGTATTGGGGGATTTTACAAGAAAGCAAACCTGTAGAAACAAATTGCCAGTAAGTGAAAGCGGAAAAACGAGGAGATTAGAGGGATTGCCAACACGTCCAGTTTATTCTTGTTGACAACCTATCAACGATATGATGACGTCATCAGTTGATACCTTAATGGCTGCGGACTCCATGATTATAGTTGATTTCTTCTTTAATTCTGATCCATTCACATGACCTTGTCTTACCCATGCATTCCTTCAGTATTTAATCATTTATTCGTTCATTCATTCTTCATTTATTTATTTATCTATCTATATATTTATCCATTTATTCATTCATTCATTCATTCATTCATTCATTCATTTATTTATTCATTTATTTATTTGCTTATTTATTTGTTTGTTTGTTTTTGTTTATTTATTTATTTATTGATTGATTGATAAACTGATTCCATAAGTCAGTCTGTTCGCTTGGGCTTCCTGTGGTGAAATTGGAGCGGAAAATCAGTCTAATTGATGAATAATCTAGGATATATATAGCTATTTCAATTAACAGTTGTCGCTGAAAAAAGCCTAAAGCCTAAAGCCTTTCAAATATCTTTTGTGTACGAACAAACTTATGTCGACTATCTGAGGAATTAAGGAATATGTGTCCAAGTATGTAGAATTTGCAAGCATACAGTGAGTTTCTTACTTGTAATAATGTCACGGTGAAAAAAAATCATGATTCCGCTCTCAAATAGCTTTAGGCATTGGTTCTCAGCGACAACCGTTAATTGAATTAGCTATATATAATCTGTGGCTTAAACCGTAAACGCCAAGTTCAGTGACCTTTTTAATAATACTTTTTTGAACATTTGAAAAACGTTTCGTGGTAGATTCCAAAAGTGGCTGACAATGGCATTATACTGACTTTTTATTTAACAGCATCATTAGCCACTTTCATACCGTGAATTGAAGACTGGGTACGAGTCCCCGGCTAAACTTTGATTATGTCAACACAAGACTCACCTAGAAAGAAAGAGCATATCGAGCTTTGCAAAATTCCGAAGTTTGGGGTTAATTGGTCCAATATATGTTGAATGTTTTACAGCCGTTCTTATATGGTAGATTTACTAAGAATGTATGGTCGTAGGGACAAATATCGGACAAATGTCCCTACAACCATACATTTCTTTGTAAATTCTACCATATTAGAACGGCTGTAAAACGTTCAATATTGAACCAATTAACACCAAACTTCGGGATTTTGCAAAGCTCGATATGCTCTTTCTTTCTAGGTGAGTCTTGTGTTGACATTATCAAAATTTAGGGGACTCGTCCCAGTCCTCACGGTATGAAAGTGGCTAATAAAATCCGACACATCAATCTGTTGTATGAATATGCATAGTGATATATGTGTCGTAATTCCCTGTGCTTGACATTGACCAATCAGATTCTTTTTATAGAAGTATTTAAAAATGGCAAATTATTTTTGTGCACGTAAATTATGTGCTATTGAGAAATAGTTCACAGTGAGTTAGCCAATCAGATTAACAAATTGAAGATGGTTTTGAGTTGCCGTCCTCTTATTGACACACTCTTGACGTCGTAAAATGTTGTTACCTTTGTTTTTTTAGTGCAATTATTTGTGATGAAAGTTGAACATTCTCCTCGAATGAGGCAACAGAACAAGCGCGCGCGATGAAACACGTCAGCACAGTGTATCTGTCCTCTTATTGACAACTGCAAGTCAACCAATCAGGTTGCGAGATTAGACTAAAGTGTTTTAAAAAGGCGCGAATAATTGCAGCTATCACACGTTACAGATGCTACTCATTTACAGAATAAATAAAATAAAACTACTCCTTCCTCTTGTATCTTAGAATTTTCATTGAGAACCGTTAAACGCAAAGCAATCGAAGATGTACCGGGCCTAAGCGAAGACATGTTAGTCGAAGCAATCAACGATGCAAAGAAGGAGACAATGGAAGCTGAAGCAAAGACGCTACGTAACAAGCCTTTAGATGACTCTGCGAAGAGTCCTATTTCTCATTACAAACGATTTGTGCCTGAATTGGAGACCTCTCGAGTAAACGCATTGATCATGGAGGGGACTACTAGAAAACTTGCCAAGAGACTTGGGTTAGTATACTTCATTTGTTTCGTTAAATGTTTTGCTGATTGGCTCCCCAGTGGTTACCAGTCTCCCACGTAGCCGTGTTAAGGCTCATCACGAACGCTCTGTTGCTACTATACCCTCACGTGTTTGGCGTGACGTAACGTGACGTGATGTTGCGTGACGAGACTAAACACGACTGCGTACATTAAATCAAGGAAGGGATACGGTCACGCATCACACAAAATCGCGCAATCATAACGTACGGGTTTATTCGCGGATAACGCGGCTAGATACGGTACAATCACACACCACGCAAAAGGACTTCGGTCACCCTGTGCCTAGAAGACTTTCATGCATACTTGCTCGTTCGCGCGCACGTTCATTCATTTGTATGTTTTTAATGCTACCATTGCTGATAATCAAACATTGTGTACTTTATAGCTTGTCTCCAAACGAAGCCGCTGACCAACTACATGGTCTAACAAGCAAGCATCTCGAGATGCTTAAACATGACACAGACTCATTAAAAGAATGCGATGCAAAGGTTTTTTACTTCCATGGCCAGTACCGAACAATTACTGGCATTTACAACAACCCTATCATACCTCTTGCCGGAGTAGCCAGGACAGCGTTTACCCGTATTATTCCCGCGAGTTACGCGGATGGTATTTCTGCTCCACGTAGAGCCAAAGATGGAGAAGAGCTGCCCAATGCACGTAAAGTCAGTTCGGTTGTATTCAAAGATGTTGATCACCCTTCATCCAGCCTTTCACACATGAATATGATTTGGGGTCAGTTTGTTGACCATGATATTGATCACGGTGCACAGCCAAATATTAGCTGCGCCGGTACATGCGGTCTGAAGGGGGAGTGTTTTGGGATCCCTGTGCCTGAAAATGACAAACCATTTGAAGGCAAAACGTGCATTCAGTTACTGCGAGATGTACCAGTAAGTAACCCGTATGGAATACTAACTGGGCGTGAACAGGTCACTATTAAATCGTCTTATCTTGATGCGTCACAAATTTATGGTGAGGACTGCAAACGCTTCAAAGAGTTGCGCGAACCTGGGACACCTTTTCTTGTCGAAAGAAAAAACCCTGTTAAAGGACTCAAAAAATTCCTGCCCAAGCTTGAAAAAGGTTTCTGTCGTACGCCGGATAAAGTCAACATGCCGTGCTTCAAATCTGGTGATAAGAGAACCAATGAAAACCCAGGTAAATTTCACTTGATATGTCACGTGATATCTAAAGATATATGGCTGGATGTCACGGGATAGATATTGCGTGATGTGACACACGAGATATTAATATGATGTGATTTAAAATGTCGCCTAATGTATACGAGCCATTAGCCACTTTCATGCCATGAAGACTGGGTACGAGTCCCTCAAGTTTTGATGATGGCAACACAAGACTCTTATAGTCACAAAGAGCACATCGAGCTACATAAAATGCCGAAGTTTGTATACATTGAAAGAGATACAGCCGTTCAAAATGTTTAATGTTTAATAATCTTTCTTAACATTACAGGAAAGAAGAGAAAAAAATACAAAACAGTAAAATGGTAAAGGATAGTGGTAGGGGGAAACTTAATTTCCATATTAAAACCACTCTCTGCTAGAATTTACAAAGAAATGTATGGTTGTACCTGTACATTCTTGTGTTGCCATCAGCAAAATTTAAGGGACTCGTACCCAGTCCTCACGGTATGAAAATGGTTAACGTAGTTGTGTCACAGTTTCACACTAAATGTTGCGTGATGTCACGAGGATGTAATATATTGCACAGTATCACATGATGCATGACTGGCGTGTAACAATGCGTCACAAAGTGCATCACGTGATACAAATAGCATTTTCAACGCGTCACGTGTTGGGTTATAAAAAATTAAGGCCGGTACATCCTCCTTGCGCATGCTCCATGGGCGCACTCCTGAAGCATCCGCTCCATTCTTATGTACCAAAGATTTAATTTCATGGATATAATCGATCATCAGGAGCTCAATTGTTATAATTACCCCGCGAAATACTCCATATGTTAAATATTCTCGAGCATGATCAGGAAACAAATTGGAGCACGCTTCTGGAGCAAAACCTATTATGTGTATCGGCTTTAACAATCTTAACGAGACGCTTGTCGAACGTTCACTCGGCGGTCGGGCTTTCGATAACGGACGGAAATCTGTCCCGCCAAGTATAGAAATATAACGGGTGTTTTATTTTATTTATTTATTTATTTTTTAATTCAATATTTTAACAGGAGCATCTAATTTAGCTGTAGCTAGTTTAAATAGAGTCCTGTGTAACACTACTATTACACTATTATTATTATTTACTATTACACGTAGGTCTCTCATCTATGCACACGATATGGAGTCGAGAGCACAACCGTATTGCTACAGAACTACAAAAAATCAACAAACACTGCTGGTCTAAAGATAAAATCTTCTTCGAAACTCGCAAGATTCTCGGCGCCTTGATGCAGCACATAACGTATAACGAATACTTGCCTTCGATATTGGATCCTGAAACGGTAAGACTGAATCTTTACTTTTTACTCTTTTACAGCTGAGAGCACGTTTCGTGCACTGCAAAAACGCGCGAGTAAATTTAGTCGTAATCAGTAATTAAGATTTAAGATTCAAGATTTTTTATCTGTATCACACGGCTATAATATACAAATAATATACATAGTAATATTAATAATATATAGAGATATATATTAATGTCAGTTTGAATTGATAAAATTCAATGGTTGATGAAGACTGGGTTAAGTACTTGGTATATGCAACACCAAGTGTATCATTGATGTATATGCTAATGTATATTTTATATAATAAATTTAAACGTATCGGATGGATGCGTAAACGTTTGTATCATGTATACTAGCGTCTCCTTGCGCCACAGCTTTTCTTTTCTTTTCTTTCATTTCATTTCATTTCATTTCATTTCATTTCATTTCATTTCATTTCATTTCATTTCATTTTATTTATTTTTTGAAGGCGTGCTTTGCAGGCATGTATACGTATAATATATGATACTCTTGGGATTTCATACAAAAGTACGTCTGCACAGGAAGACCGCTAACAGTTTTGTGATCGAAAGGGAACCTCAACAAATCGACACGGGTGAAAAACGCATTGCGCACACTCAGAAGTTTTAGATAAAACCATTGGAGGCTTTGTAAATCTTGAAAGTTAAGACTGTTCGTTAAAACGTTGGTGCTTATTTTTTGCTAAAACATCGCTTTAGTTGTTCTCTTTCCCTGGTCAAATAATACACGAGAAATTCGCATAATACCGACAGTACCTTTATTTGTAAACACGAACGTGTCCACGAATTCCCGCCAAATTTTTGAGCATGCGCAATGCGTTTTTCACCCGTGCCCAACAAACCCAATTGTCATACGGCACAAGGACACGAAATCATTGAATACAATCAGTTAATATCATATTATTAAATTACATTTCAGATATCCCGCTTCGATCTAAAACTCAAAACCAAAGGCTACTATCGCGGTTACAACAAATATGTCGATGCGTCCATCTTCAATGCCTTCGCCGGTTCAGCCTTCCGCTTTGGCCACAGCCAGATCCCAAATTTCTTCAACCGGTTTAGTAAATATTACAGAACAAAAATAAATCCACCTATCCAAATGAACAGATTCTTCGACCCAACTTTCCTCTACCAAGCTAATAAGGGAGGAGTGGACTCTATTATGAGAGGACTTGCAAGGGACAGTTCTCAAATGACTGATGGGTAAGAGTGAATCTCTCTCTTGGAATAGACAAGGAGGGATAGGGAGGTTTGCATTTCTAGTCAGACAGACAGACAGACAGGCTGGCAGGAAGGCAGGCAGGCAGGCAGCTTCCGGACAGACAGACAGACAGACAGACAGATAGATAGACAGATAGGAAAACAGGTAGGCAGGCAGGCAGCTTCAGGTAGGCCGGCAGACCTACAGACAGACGGACGGACGGACGGACGGCGGACAGACAGGCATTTTGTAATGGCGTTTTGCACCTTTAAAAGGGGGTAGACTCAGCAGAACTGTATGTAACTCATTCTAATACCACAAGAACGCTCAGAAGTAGAAAGCAGTTGTCATAAATTATTTAGAGCTTTTTTTAAAGATACCCGTACTTTTGCAGGTTTTTCTCCAAAGCCGTCCAAGAAGAGCTTGTTCGCAGTGCAGGAGACCAGTCTGACTTAGTAGCCTTAAACATCCAAAGAGGCCGTGAACATGGGTTGGCTGGATACAATATATTCAGACAACTCGCCGGTTTAGAGAGAGTAGACACATTTGAGGGCTTTCTAAATGACAACATTATGACCCAAAACCAGATTAACAAGTTAAAACAGGTTTACAAACATCCTGATGACGTCGATCTCTTCGTGGGAGGTCTTTACGAGAAATCTGTGGAGAATGGAATTATGGGTTCAACATTCAGTGTGTTGTTAGGAGAGCAGTTCCGACGTCTTCGCAAAGGAGATCGTTTTTGGTACGAGAACCCGGGTGAGTTTACTCCAAAGCAGTTGCGGGAGATAAGAAAGTCAAGCTTGGCTAAAATGATTTGTGATAACAGTGATGGTATTCGACGTATGCAAAGGTTTGCCCTCCGCAAGCCTACTCAACACCCCAGTACAGAAAATGCTGTACGCCCATGCGGCGAACTCCCCAAAATAAACTTAAAGCACTGGCGAGAACGAAACTATGGTTGGGGGTGCTATTAATGAACAAACTTAATTCAACTTTGTTTTAACTAAAGCTAATAAATCCATTGCACGCTAAGGTCACTTGATTTGAAAGAACCATAGTTAAGTCCAGCTCACCATTCTTCTCTGTATGGATCTACTTATAAGGAGAAACTTTGGCGAGAGGTTCCGGCTAATCTCCCAGACCCTCATCTAGAAGGGTTATTCTGGCAGTATATTCACTAGTTTTACACGATACGGTCAATATTCAAACAAAGAAGTTTCTTTGCCAATCAAAGGCAGGATTTTCTTGTTTAAGCAAGCGCATGCGCAGATTACTACAAGTAGAACTCACTTTCCTCGTACATCATCAGCGTTTAGTCCTTTGGATCAATTTCACATGTTAAGGCGTTGCAAAGTTGTCTCCTCTAGTGGGATATTCCCTCCATCTGAGCTAATGTTTCTCCATATAACAAGATCCTAACATCCACTTTAATGCCCATTGCTTGCCAAGTGTATTGAAGTGTAGCGGTGGGGTGACCATTGGCAACTGAAATTGGGATTCTCCATGACTATGCCTTATTGGGAATCCACATCAGGTTAATTTGATTAACATTGATACATTTTTTCCATGTGACGCATGCATACGCGCAAGTGTAAACTGAAGCACAGGGATCAAACACGCCTTTTTCTTGTGTTTGTGCTTGCGTACAGTTTGTGCTTACTCAAGGTAATAAAAACTGATAACATTATGTTTGCGATTGGATTGCCAGTTAAAATTTGGATTTAATGATAATTGATGCGATTTTGATTTTGAGGAGATCGACTGTTGGGAAGTGCTTGTTTTAGAAATAGTTATATTTCTACTATAAGTGAAAATTATACATGTATCGTGCCATTCTAATCTAGCAGGGACATCTGATGCCACACCCTGTAAACATAGTGTAAACAAGTGTTTGACCGGCAAGCACTTGAGGTTTTAGGAATTTTCCCACAGTAAATACGCTTAAATATGGTGCCAGTTAGATGCTCTTGCTAGAAGGATTATTAGATGGATTCATAGTTGGACGCGAAGTTAGTCATTTGGTATATTATTAGAATTCAATAATACCTTGTGGCTCTAGCCAATTGGTAGCTAATAGCTAATTGGTAGTTTGTGGTAACTTAGTCCGATCACTGGCATCCAATTTTCAACAAGACAATTACTTGTATTATATATACTCCTAGCAGGGGCGGATCCAAGACTATCTTCATATCTTCAGGAGGGGGGTGCACTGTCTTCAGGAGGGGGTACATCATCATATATGGAAACTTCACAGAGGATATTTTTTAAAAATACTGAGAAAAATGACTTAGTCGTCTTAGGAGGGGTGTCCCCTGCACCCCCCTCCCCCCTAAATCCGCCCCTGACTAGCAGCATTTTGGAACTCAATTTACCATTCGAAAAAAAAACCCAACATATAATTATAACCCTTTTTCACGAAAACAAGCGAAAAAGGAACGTACTTTGAGCAAATATGAGCCTTATTTCGGGAATTCTACGGTATTGAAAATGTGCAAATTCACCCTTCCCTTTCTCATTGGCACCCTAGACCATCCATGGCGACCCACGTTTTGATTGTTTGATTGTAGTTTGTATTAAATAATCATGTTTTATTGTTTAAAATAATCATGTTCAATTAAAATCAAAGTTTTTATAAAGTACACCATTGTATGTTATAGACCTTTATATCGATGTATTAATTTCATGATAACTTTGAATAAACTCAGTTAGAAAATTTTAATGGTTATATGATTATATTTATGACATATTTATGTATCTTTAAGTATTACCTTTTTACTCTCCTCGCCGACGAACAAGCTATGGTATTTTATAATTTCTACTTTACATGTTTCGATCAGACAACAGCAATATCTAAACTACTGCAGAGGCCAGATGGCGAAACGTGTAAAGTAAAAGTAAAAATTACCATAGCTGGAGGAGGATAAAAAGGTAAAACTTAAAGATAGATAAATTAATATGGCATTATTAAACTCTGCCATTGCCGAAATCACGATTGTATGTAATATGTGGGATTATATTTGTATCTTAAAGTTATACATTATAAAACGTTTTGGTTCCTTTTTAAAATATACGTATATTTTAAGGTTAATATTTTCAAAGACAACAAAATTTAGCGAATTTCAGCGAGTTCCTCAAAGTTGCTACATTTTATGCTAGCTAAAAATAGCATTCTTGGTCAATCATGGTACAAAATTTGTCATTTTTCTCCCGAAATTAAATTCAGAAATTCACTCAACTAAGTAGCAGCTAAACTTCCCCGTAAAGAAATCGCTGAATTTAGTAGTCGCTCAAAATACTAGCCTTAAGTTATTTACAATCAAATATTTAAGATTCGTGAGTAATGACCACGTGATTTCATTGCCTTGAACAGACTCGTTTGATGCAGCGAAGACTTTTTGGAGTATGCTGTGTCTTGTAACTTGGAAGGTTTTACCTTATAGGAAGTTTACCCGGCCCTATGGACCGCAAAGTGGACCTAGTCGCGGTGACACTAGTGAAAAACGTCTGCGCATGCTCGTAGTCACGTCTTCGTGCTTTTGTAAACTTATGCAAATTTTGCTTGCCTTCAACAATGGATTTCACAAAATGTCAAAACTTAAGGTCAATTCTTGAAACTTAGGGCCAGTATTCACGTCTTCATTAATGCAATATCTTTGTCTCACTAAAGTATACAGTAAGAGAAATTTTACGTATACACCGAGAACACGAACATTTCATTTCAAGCTAAAACCCATACATTTCTTAAGAAAACATCGTAATATGCACGCATGCGCAGACGTTTGTCACTAGTGTCAGTCACAGTCTCACTTGTGGGAATGACTAGCGATAATTTGTGTTGAGTATAATTTTGCCAGCTCTGTTGGTTACTATGAACGTTAAATACACTTCACTTATACTAACAACACATGTTCTCTTGTCGGTTTACTGAAAATTATCGGAGACTGTGACACGCACGCTTCACGTGATGTGACACATGATGTGACACGTGATGTTGCCGCGCTTTTGGGCTAAATTTTAGAACTTCTTTGCGACCGCAGCCACTTGCGCATGCGCACTGACGGATTTTGAATATTTACCTAGGAGGTTAACAATATATAAATTGAACTCTTTCACATTTATCAAATCTTGTTCTACAGTTATTTAACCAAGATTCTAAAAGCCTTTAGTTCAACATCTAATATGAACGATATAAAAAAGTGAAAAAAAGAAAAAAAAGGAAAAAAAAGGAAAAAAACGAAAAGAAAAGAAAGAATGAAAGAAAGAAAAGAAAAAACCGTGTTGTGATAAAGATTGACAGTAGCATTGAGATGCCTGTAGGGGTAGACTGATTATGGAGTTGTCGATCACTGGATTGTACGAATTATAGAGGTGTCCATACCATTGGCTGCCCGCATTACAGAGGTTTTCATGAGTCATACTGACGGTATCATAAAGGTTTTCGTATGTGTCCATACCATTGGGTTGTCCGGCCGCATTATAGAGGTTTTCACGCTATGGAGTAGTCATATTGACGGTATTATAAAGGTTTTCGTATGTGTCCATATCATTGAGGTGTCCGCATTATAGAGGTTCCCTTAGTTTGGACATGTCCGTATTATAGAGGTTTTCACGCTATGGAGTAGTCATATTGACGGTATTATAAAGGTTTCTTTAAGGGTCTGCATTATAGAGGTTCCCTTAGTTTGGACATGTCCATATTATAGAGTTGCCAAGTAATGGGCTTCTAAACGAGGAGATGTTGCAATATAGAGGGCTCCGTTTTAGACATTCCATTGTTTATACACCTTATTTATCAATGAAAATAACCGTGTCCTGAAACTTCAACCCATTTGAAAGACTCCCACGTCCGCGTTAAATTGAAAAGGAGGATTATATACGAGCTTATTCTTTCATTTCATGCAGGTAGTTGTGTCGCCTGAGGTCCACTTTTCTAAAGAACGATACACCACATTCGTGGCACGAGAATGGCTTAAATCCTTTGTGCTTACGGCAATGTGTAATCAAATTGGATGACTGGCTGAACGACTTGCCACAAAAGGTGCAGTAATGAGGTTTTTCTCCTGTATGTGTATAAGTATGCTTTTTCATGTCAGATTTTTGATGGAATTTCTTGCCACAAAACTCACACTCAAACGGTCGTGTATCGGAATGGATGAGCATGTGAGTGGACAGAGTCGACGAGCGCTTGAAACTTTTTTGACAAACATGGCACTGGAATGGCTTTTTGCTGGAATGTACGATCATGTGTTGTTTTAAGCTAATCGAATTATTGAATAATTTGTCGCAAATGCAACAAGAGAAAAATCGCTTTGGTGTTGGCCTCTGACTCGCAGATGTTCTTCCTTCGCTTTGTGTATCTTCTTGGTTTTGTTGTTCTGTCTTGGCTAAAGGTGACACGCCACTAGGGAAGGTGCTGTAATATCGAAAAGGAGTCTGACCATTCAGGGCTTGTCGTGTCTCTACCCAATGTTGCATCCACCGCGCAAAGGATTCTGGTCTGTCCTGGGGGACGTGCGGGTATGGCCAAACGGAGGGTGGTAGAATTCCACCTGGAGGGAGGAAGACTGAGTTACTCTTTAGATATCCTTCAACTCTTGGTTGCTGCGCGAATGACTGTGCTGCGATATCTGTTACAATAATAATTGTAAAAAACATTTATTATTTAGAGTCAGTAACAATGCATGTACGTAAGAATTACGCGCAATTCGCCATTGTTCTTGGTGGCAATTTCATGTTTCCCATATTAGAATGTCTTGTTATTCAAGATAAAAATACATCGACTTATGGATAACATATTTAAAAAGAAATACGTAAAATCTTCTTTTGGAAGAAAGTTTTCCTTCAGAACAACAGCCAAAAGAGGATTTGGGAAATTTTCAAGTTTTAATCAGTGAGTTGGACGCGGGTTTGAAAAACTGTCACAACTGGCACCTTTTTGCATTGCTTTCTGTTAGCCTCGTAGTTCTTACTCGGAACATTACTTAAATTGCGTTCCATATTATATTCTATAAATCGTATTGATATGATATAATATCTTCTTGATTCTAGAACTCACCTTTACTAGCGTTGTCAGGTTTTTCAGTCTTAACAATATTATCATTCTCATCAACCTCGTTCAATTCTGACTTGTCTTCTTTCCCCTCATTTTGCATTGAGTCTTCTCTTCCTTTCTTCGTTCTCCTGCCTTCTTCTCGGAATCCTTGTGTAGCTTTTTCAAAGTTGTCGCACAGTGATGTGTGGCAGTTTTCATCATAATCTAAAAATCCAGATATTATAATTCAAATTACTGTCATTTTAAATTAAACAACAGAAATGATTCCCATGTTGAACGGGTGGCCAGATTTATGGCATATTTGTTTTTAAATATCAAATCGTTGTCGTGCGTGTGATCCAACAGCGTCAGCACACGGGGACGTCAGAGGTATTAAGCCATCGGATTTTATCCTCATCCAAATCTTCAGCCCCGTGGCTGAACGCAAAACTTAAAACAATGCATACTGTAAAGAAATCCCTGAAAGATTTATACTTGTTCCTAGACCAGATGGTACAATTTTTTTTAAACTTCCTGAGACGAATATCCAGCAAAATGTAAGTCAAGATCAAATAAAAACGTTTAAAAGAGACTAATACGTCTAATAAGTACAAATCTATAAATATGTGGAATGCTGTATTGTCGTTTTTACACCTCTCTAAGCAACTCAAATATTATCCCGCTACAACTGGTGGTTTGATTAGTGTGGTTTCTATGCAATATTTTCTTGGATTTCCCAATAAGTACACCGTGAGATGCATAAATTACGTAGCGTAGTGCCTCAAGGCATTTTGGTTGGTGCTTTTCTTGACGGCTGAGAAATCATAAAATATAAATAGGGGTAAAAAATAAATTACAAGTTGGAGTTCCCTTAGGTTCAATATTTGGACCTTTTGTTATTTTTTTTAATTTTTTCAAATTAACTCGTACTTCCTCGTTACGTTCTAGAGATGGTTTCACAAGTAGGGAATTCTTCAGGGGTCAATACTTGGTCCTTTTACTTTCTGGCATAGGAAGATACAAATGATCAGTTAGAAAACACGACCAACAACGTACGTGTACAACTTTTTGGAATTAATTCTAGACAAAGCAGAAGTTGATTTACTTATTAAATTATGAATGCAACTGTAGAACGTATAAGGGAGGCTTTTTGCCACATTGGCGACATACTGGGCTATCCAAACACGTGCTGAGCTTTGCTTGTTTGAAACAATTTCCTGTCTTTTTGTCAAAATAAGTCATTATTTCATAAAATAAAAATCAAACGAATGAAAATGCCAACGAGTTGATTTATAATTTACATTCTTGTCTAAGTATACGCTACAAAGATCTTATTACAACTGGTCCATCTCTTGTCTTTTTTGAGGAAAGCTGGCTCAACGACTATGTGTCTTGAGGAGTTAGTTACTTAAACCAGGAAAAGTTCACTACAAGAAAAACGTGCATGGTACAAATAAAACATGAATAAAATATATCTTGAAAAGCTTTTTTCATTGTGGATATATAAACGATGTAGAATGTAGGGGTTTTTAAGTATCACATAATTTCAATGTCTTTTATAGTATTTTGAGCAAAGAAAAACTGAAGTTGTTTCGCTTAACCTGTAGAGTAAAGAAGGGCTGCTTTCACATATGGTACGCTGCTCAAAGAGTTCATTCATGCATTTTGGAAAGCAGCCAAACTTCACCTGTTTTTTTGCTTTTAGAATTCAAATTCAATTCATGGAAGTTTGGAATTGATTTTTTCTCACAAGTCCTATTAACTCAATCGATCTTTTTTCTCCTTTATTAATATTCTAGAAAGCAAGAATCAGATCAATAAAGATAACTTTGTAGCTAAGAAACGTAAAGGGATTGAAATAACTTTCGTTGTTTTCTCGGTAAATTGGACAACAATGACAAGGGCGTCCATATTGCGTAGTTTTAAGAAAGAAGCTTAGGGATTCTTTTTGGCTCATTATAATACTGATGTCTGTTCGAGGCTTTTTACAGTCAGTACTTGTAGTCAATGATCCTTATAACACTTTATAACACTATATTTTAGCTGCCTGAAACTTGAGTTTCAATAAACAAAACGGTTCAAATGTTTAACTAACAACCAACAATTTGCAACAACGCCCGACAGTTGACAGTTGCTTCAAATATGTATTCTTCAAAGCCAAACATGTCGACAAAAGAAACTTTCGCTAATCAAAAATAAAGCTCGATTAATATAAATTCTATACTTAGATTTCATGCTAAAATGATTTGTAACTCATATACTATGGTGTGCTTTATATCGAACTGCTAAAATTTAAATGTGTATATTTGCATTTGTGTTAATAATTTTTGTAAGTTTATTGACCTGGAAAACTGTATTTGCTTCTCTCATAAAAATGACTCTCTTCCGAGTTTGAATCAAGTTGAACTACTGCTTAGCAAGCTACAGATATTTACACTTTGCAGTTAAAGGCCAAGTGTCAGCCAAATTGCAACTCCAAAGATTTTCAAGGATGTTCATTTTGTTTTGCGGTCGGCTTTTTTTGGCAAAAACAAACAAATATGATATGAATGCTTCGTTTCTCGTCATTTCTCAGTATGGAAGCCATACATGTAATTTAATAGACAGTGATTTCTATTTGCAAATATGAGCTCAAACAGTAAATCGGAAAACCGCCATAATCAATTCAACTTATATTCGAAAAACGGTGAATTTTTCATGCTTTTTGTTCATTTGTGAAGAGTTACGTAAAAGATGTTCTTAAATACAGACAGAATTCAAATGTTGGAAAGCGAGACTTTTTCACTGAAATAAGAAGTTAGAGGAAGTTAAGAAAATTGTGAGTCTCGGAAAGGATTTGTTAGCCAAAAAGTTGCTCAGAGCTTAGCAATATTAATTAACGGAAGCTAAGCTACTCCGCATCTTGCATCACTTTAACGTGTTGTTTCATGACGCATTAAGCCTTCAATGCCACGCACGAAAACAAGCAATCGAGAATCTCTCTTGAAAGGAAAACATCAATTTGCATTAGAGATAAACAACATTATTGCTAATACTGAACAGTAGTATGTTTCTTGGGCAGACACAGGTTTGAAATGCTTCGAGGATTTAACCATAAGATTAAATCTGGACTAACGAGGAAACAGTAAAAATCGACTTATTTTCTCCGCGCTAGTGATTAATAGTCAAAGTAGTTGCCGATTCTAACAAGATGCTAGTAAGGTCCAAATGACGAGGAGATTTTTAACTCGGTTTTAATTCTGAATGCAAATTATTAAAAATTCAACAACATCCACGCCCTGAAAGCTGCACTGTTTTCCCTCTTATTTACAATTAGAGCTAGCCATTTGCCTAAAATCCTTGGCAAAACAACTAAAATATATCAGAAGGAAAGAAAAAGAAAAAGAAATAAAAGCTAAAATTTGCGCATTCATTTCATTCCTCCAGGCGAATTTCGTCTTTAATTCGAGAGCTTTATTGTGTCAGTATCGTTGACATCATCGAAGCCGAACTTTTGCAAAACAGGGCGTTGAACATTTGTACATAAAAACGCTTAAGCTTGCGACTTCAAAATTTCCGTCCTTCGAATCTAAAATATCCAAAAGGGTGAAAATTAAAACAATCACAAACACTAAAACTGCGTTTTAGATTTTTCCTCATTATATGAATAACATGTTTGCTTACATCGCTTGGGCTAAACTAACCGCGGACAATTCCCCGAAAATTGTTACAAATACAAATACCACTAAAGTCCCTAAATTTTACTAGTTTGAGCACTAAAAATTGTACAAAATGTCGAAATCTTTCTTGAAATCAACGATACGTGCTGGCTATAGAGGTGGAAAACTTTTGAACTCGAGCCAAACTCATTAAAAGAACGCCGACACATAGGGCTCGCTATTTGTATGTAATTGGAAGTCTAAATCACAAATATAAATCGTTGCTGTGGGGTGCAATGAATTCACAAAATTCTGGCTTTTTCTTTTGATTTAGAGCACGCTTAGTTTGAAAACGGATTGTATATCAAAGCAAACTCCCCACTAGTTTAGTTCGCTGGACAGTTGTATTTAGGTGTACTATATTGCACCACCTGCTAGCTTTAAAGTCCAAATGGAAATAGTTTCTTTGCGTTTTAAAACGTGCGTTTTAAAACGCTAAATAAAATAATATTTTAGACATGACAACTGTGAGAAAAGTGAGTTACGAAGAAAGATTTTAAGAATACTTCCAGCGATGAATTTAACTTTGATAGCGAAATATTAAGATGTTGAAAGTTCTCTCCTGAAAAACATCTAAACATTACTTTGTATTTCAAAGGGAAAATATTCTAACAGTTTATAAGGAATGTAGCAATTTCATAAAACTGGTTTTAAAAGGAACTTTTAAACTTACTCTTGCTGTGTTTGTACTGTTGATGAAGAGAATCACTGCTTTGACAAGAATTGCTTGAATAGGGACTCGTGCCACGGATTTCTCCAAATTTGTTTTCCCATCCATTTCTGTCGTCTCCATCGTCTTTTCTATTGTCTTCTAGCTTTAAATCTTCTAAAAAACAATATTTCCATGTTAAGGGAATATTTCTGATCTCTATTTAATACAGGATGGAATTGTCAGAGAATTGTGCTCGCGACTTCAAAACAAAACAAGAAAAACTCACACGAAGGTCAGATATGTTGTAAACAACACAGGAATCGAGCAGGCTATGCCTTAGAGTGTTTAACAGTTTCACAGGTACTCAATAACCCAAACCACTATGGGTCAATGCACAGCTATTTCGTACAAGTACTTCTCGCTTTTACTCCAGTACAAGTCAGTAGAGCAAAAACTCACCTTTTTCAGGTAAAGAGCAAACTTCGCCCTCGTTGGAGTTTGTAGATTTGAACCTCACCAAGAACGACCGAGGCATGATGAAAATTGGTACAGAATGCAGCACGCCCAAAATTATACTTTTTATCGACTGGTAGGCCTACTGGTAAAAGTACCTGAGTCGGGAAATTAATTAGGTGCGCTGCACAGGTCTGTTTATCGGTACGGATAATTGTATCAATAATGGGAATTCAGCTAACACTGCTAGAGTCGCATGTAATTCTTGTTCGTGTCTAGTCTAAACAGTACGAAGCCAGAGCTTAACGTTTGGCAAACTCTATGAGTGATAGATAGGGGATATATAATAGTCTATGATATGCTAGTATTGAAGAGTTCTGATTGGAAGGATTGGATTGGTCATTTACATGTTTTACTGGGCTCTTGCGCAATTACTATTCTGGTATAGATCTTCTTCAAAATGACAATAGTTAATTATTAAAACCCACATGAAAAGTATTCTAGTTTTAGAAAGCTAAAATTTAAGCTTTTTCGACTAGTAGAAAATGATTTTTCTAGTTCCAAGTTCCAAGTCTTTCCCGCTTTGTTTTGCCTTTGCTTTGCTTCATTTGTCGCCTTTTTGAATCAGTAAAACGCGTGATTTTGTATATAATGCTGAACCACTGCCACATGTTTCTGCATTGTATGATGTGCTGCCAGGCAATTCAAGCTTGGCAAAATCCATGGCAGTAACATTAACTGGATTGCATGCAGTGCAAAGAACTTGTCTTTGTAGTTTTATGCTAGAGCGATTCGTCAGTGCCTTACCATTTGTACAGAAGCGGTGTTTTTGAGATATCAAGCGCAATATTAATTAGCTCTTAGATTCTTCACAGCTGTAATGACCTTGGCTGGTACATTCAAAACAGTCAAATCTCAAATATTATAAGCATCCGTCCTTGGCGAATTGATCAAAGCAATCTAATGGAATTCGAATTGTCGCTTAATGAGTGTTTACTAAGCAATAGAACCATCAACGGTAAATAAAAAATTGTTTCTTCATGAAGGTATCGATATAATTAGGATGTGGTCGTTTAATAGAGGTTGGTCGTCTTATAGAGGTGTTCCGCACTCATGGAGGTTCCACTGTAATTACAAAGTGGTCGTTTAATAGAGGGTGGTCGTCTTATAGAGGTGTTCACTCATGGAGGTTCCACCGTAATTACAAAGTGGTCGGTTAATAGAGGGCGGTCGTCTTATAGAGGTGTTCACTCATGGAGGTTCCACTGTAATTACATAGTGGTCGTTTAATAGAGGTTGGTCGTCTTATAGAGGTGTTCCGCACTCATGGAGGTTCCACTGTAATTACAAAGTGGTCGTTTAATAGAGGGTGGTCGTTTAATAGAGGTGTTCACTCAGGGAGGTTCCACTGTAATTACAAAGTGGTCGTTTAATAGAGGGTGGTCGTCTAGAGATGTTCACTCATGAAGTTTGCACTGTCATTACATAGTGGTCGGTTAACAGAGGGTGCTAATATAAGGTTCACTCATGAAGTTTCCACTGTCATTACATAGTGGTCGGTTAATAGAGGGCGGTCGTCTTATAGGAAAGATCACTCATGGAGTTAGTCACTCATATATATATTCCTCTGTGGTCGTTTAGGCGGCAGCAACATCATTTTTTTTGTTATTGCGTATATTGTTATTGATATTGTTATTGATCAGGAATGCTTCCAATGTTTTGCACACAAATTGTTTGGGATTTCAAAATCACAAAATGATTGATTTTAGGTCCTTTAAGTCATCATAAATCTGATGACAAAGGTTTATTGGGTGAATCTAAAGAGTTTTGATGGATTTCATTTCATTATCGTCATGACCACCAACAAGGTTATATGTCATTTCATGCCACACCTTAACGAACTGATGCGCACGAGTTAATTACTACCCCACCCTTACATAATAAAAATATCGTAAACAGAATGAGTTAACCTATTGAATTTGCATGACCTGCAGGTTTTGGAGAGGGTCTAACGGCCGTGTTTGTCGACTTTATGCAACCCAGCGCAGCTCCTTCTCCGGCTGGATCCTTCGGTAAAGAAAGTCCTACGTACAACCTTACTTGGTAAACCAAATAACATGATCATTTAATTTCAAAAGAGAATTCCGCGCGTGATCAGTTAGATTCGAACCTAATTAAAGTTTTTCTCTTATTGATCGTCTGAATAAAGGCTATGAAAGATACATAAATATTTCTTGTCATTATGTAATAATAAAGAAAATCGATTTGAATTAATGAATTATACCACAAGTGCCTGTAGAGTAGATTTCGTATGACTGTGAAAACGGTATGGCCACGTACGGCACGGCACGGTTCATACAGCAGATCGAAATTTCGAATATTTTATAGACATCACGGCCCTGACACGTTCACGGCACGGCGCGGTCCGTTTCACACTCATACGAAATCGATCTTCTCCAGTAGACTCGATACTCCCACCCCTCCCTCGAGAAGAAAGCCAATTTGCATTGAATTGTCAGGAAATCTCCCTCGTTAACTAAAACAGGGATGAGGTGTTGCTCACGAATTAGTAGAAATGCATATTTATTTTTCAAATGCTTTATAACTTCGTTCAAGAACAGAATTTGACAGCCAAATTGATTAACTGCAAAGCCATTGAGTAAGGTCATTGTTTACCTGTTAAAGGACCCGCAAAAATCCCGCGGGTCAGCAGTTCCACAGCCCTTCTGTCACTTTTGAAGGGTTGTTTTGATCAATTAATGCAAAATCAGTTTCTTTAGTGTTTCAAGACTTGTAACAATTACGCGAGTCAGCGAGCGGGTACACTGACCCCTGTCCTAATTTTATATAAAACTTATATTTGTCACAGACAGAAAGCTAGTGTTTTCCTAAATGTACTCTTTGTTCTTTGTTTTGTATTTGGGTTTTCGGAAGTGCTAGATTGGTTGGGCTCCCTATAGTGCGCCAACGGGGTCTCTCAAATAACGAACATCTAACAATGACGAACCAACGTATCGCAACCACAAACAACGACTTTTTTTCTGCAAAACATTTTCAAGTACTTTTATTAACGTCAACAAAATATCAGTTTAGAAATTTACAATATTTGATAATTTAGATTTACTTTTCAAATTCTTATTAAATCGTTTGATAAATCCGCTTTATAAACTTAAATTCTTTATGGAAATTTCCTAGTCACGTGCTCCTGATGACGTGACGTCTTTGCTAATTGTTCTCGTTGCTATGGAGTTATCACTTGTAAACATTTGTTCGTCACTTTTGGTGAAGAGTCACAGTTTTGTTCAAAAGCTAGATGTGATTGTATTACTGACATGTTTCCGTAATGACGTAACATATTTGTTTCTTCGTTGCCATGGAGATATTCTATTTCTTTGAAGGCCTTCTATTCGTCTCGTGGATCTGCCAAAGTGACGTCATATCTCTTAGCAACCTCGTTGCCATGGAGATATTTTTGATGTGTTTCTTCTAAAGACTTCTATTCGTCACGTGCATCTGACGAAGTGACGTCACATCTCTTAGCTTCCTCGTTGCCATGGAGATATCCTTTCGTGTGAATATGGTTGTGTCTCCTGAGATCGACCTTCCTGTAGAAGGCTCGTCCGCACACTTCGCAAGCGAAAGGTTTGAATCCCATGTGTTTTCTGCTATGAGTGATAAGATTGGATGACTGACTAAAACATTTTCCGCAGTACGTACACTCGTGCGGTTTTTCTCCAGTATGTACCAGGGTATGCTTCTTCATGTCTGATTTCTGGTGAAACCGCTTGCCACAGAAGGCGCAGGCGAAGGGCCTGATGTCCGCGTGGATTAACATATGGGTGGAAAGAGTAGACGATCTCTTGAAGTGCTTCCCACATTTCTTACATTCAAAAGTCCGCACAGACGTGTGGTTCTTTTTGTGTTGCGTGAGACTGACAAAGTGACTGAATGTCTTCCCACACGTTGGACACGAGTACGGGCGAGTGCTGGTGTGAGAGCGGCGTACATGGACCTCTAGACCGTGAGGAGTACAGAACATCTTTTGACAGGTTTTACACGTGAAAATGTCCTGCCCGCACGAGTCGTTATGCTTGTGACTCTCAACGTCTTCCATTTCGCCTTTTCCTCGTTGTTCAGGGTTGAGGTCTACTGGAGTCTTAGCTTTATCAAACCCGATTGGTGTATTCCGGTCACGTGGTACGTCTTTGGCATCAAGACTTTCAAATTTTGGCATCTGGTGGCTGCAGTCAAACACGTGATGAGTTATCGCACTGCGCATGTCCACTGTAAGCTCAGGTTTAATGGCACCGTTTCTGTGACGATAGTTCAAACTTGGAGAAAGGTTTGACGGGTAGTTGGTTGCCATGGCAACTGCTTCGTCGTAGACATTCGGGTGATCAACGTAACCGTTGTGCTGAAGATAAAGGTAGTTCAAATATTGTCTGACGTCCGTGTTCTGCGGGTAAATTGCGGGATGTGGGTCTCGAGGACTTAAATAGTAATGTATATTGGGAAAGTTCCAGAACATTTGATGATCATTATGTACAGCGGTTTCTGTCGTAAACGAAGGGGTAGGCCAAAAAGCATCTCGTTTGATGTGTTGTAAATGTGCAAAAGGACTTGATTTGACGTGGTTGTCATGGAAACCTTGCGGTCTGTCGTCTGAAAAGAAAAGAAGCTTTTTAGTAACAAGCATAAAGAAGCACAGCCACATATCATATCTCATGCTAGTAATCTCTCCCCCTCCCCTCCCCTCTACATATTTTGGATAAAGCACAGGGTTCCCAATCTCGATGTCCAAGAATGAAAATAGGCCAAAATTAGAAATGTCTTGCAAATTAGTTGAAATATTCTATAGGGCCCAATAATCACCAAGTACAACATTTCCTTCGTATTCAGAAGAGATGGACATAAATTAGTACATATTTCTGCATCTAAACTGTGAGTAGATGACGTCATCAAGTCAACTTTATTGTTTTTTCAGTTTACTTCTACATCAAATTTTCTTGCCAAGAAAGTAGTTCTTTATATTCATTGTTAAATTATTCTAATTACTAGGAATAATCAATTTTTCATCCAAGTGGCTCTTTAAAATCTCGATTTAAAAGTCAACCGATCAACCGATTTAAAAAGTTTGACAAATGAAAATGAAAACCTGACTCCAAAGGAATTATTGGTATGCACGGTTGTTTACTTAAAGATTTTAAAACCACAAACAGTAAGCTTTTCTTCGTACATTTACTTATAACCAGAGTCTTATTTTAGATTTTAGACTATCAACGTTTTTAAAAAAGCTGTACAGTTCCACAGTGTCAACGTTTTTTGATAAGCTGCACGTCGACACGGAAGTCGATTCTACTTTGTAAGCTACTTTTAAATACCTATATCTATTATTCCTTTCCACTGTTTTACTTTAGATTTTAAGCGGTCAACGTTTTTAAAAAAGCTGTACAGTGACAGTCAATGTCTTTTAAAAAGCTGTATAGTCGACACGGAAATTGACCAAGCGAAGTCGAAGCCGCAATCTATACAAAAACCATGTTTCTTTTTTAATTACTTCTTTCACACCCAGCAATCAAAGTTTTGTAATCTAAAAATACTTTCAAATCAAGATTAAGGATAGTCGCTGTCCGTCAACTCAATGAAAAAGATAAATTAGCAGCAAGCGCCATACTGTGATATTAATTGTAATCGATGGCAAAAAGAGTGTTCTTTATCACTCCATATGTAAATGTCAGTCTTAAGCTAACTATCACGCTGGTTGGTGTAATAAAGAGCTGTCAGATGGTGTCTCAGGATTGATGAAGAAATCTGCAGGATTTTCATTTTGTGGGTTTTCATTAGACTCTCTCGCAAACCTCGAGGCGGGTGTGTACCACCTGTGAAATGAGCCGTTTTGTGTGAGTTTGATTAGACGAACAGTATCTGTATATATGTGTTGTAAAGGTGGCTTAGTAACAGTTAGCATTGTATTGTTGCTAGTTTCAAGTCATTGCATGATCAAGTGAAATTGACAAACAGATAAACGGCAAGATCAAAAGCTCTTCCTCTTTTGAAAAACGTATTTAGGCCACTCTTGTTGCCACACAGTGTTTTATACGGGTCGTAATGATAGTTTTTCTAGGCTGCTTGTTTGACGTCTCGATTTACCCGATGAATTCAGACTCCACGACGACCGACTGGGATTGCCTTAGTTTTTTTTAGAAACTGGGCTTCGTTTTGTTAAATTAAAGCCGATTGTGACTAGTGAACAAACTGTGCAGTATGTGGGTAATAAAAGCTATTCTGCTTGTTTGACGTCTTTGCCCGATGAATTGAAATCGACGGCCAACTGTGATTATCAAAACCATAAAATTCGTCAGATAGTAACATCGTTTTGTGAAATTAAGGCTGATTCGGTTTGACTGGTTCACTAAAGTAATAAAAGCAGTTCTGCTTGTTCGAAGTCTTTGCCCGATGAATGGAAATGGACAGCCAACTGTGACCGACTGAATCAAAAACGTTAGTTCATTATAAACGGCTTTAGGTTTGTGTAAAGCTGATTAATAGTAGGCGTGGAGTGTAGGCAGAAAGCCATTCTGCTGCTTTGCCGAGTTTCTCTCTAATTAATTCAAATCGATGGCCAACTGTGTTCGTCAAAATCAAAAAGTTGGGCCAAGTTATGCTGTATTTTCCGTGTCCGTTTTTAATTATATTTTAATCCTGAGAGCCGTATTATTCGGCTGAACAACTAACTCACTCCAAATCAAGCCATCAATCCAAATTGACTCCAAACTTTCCATGATTTAGTAATTGCAACAGCTTGGTCCAGATGGAACGGTTGTTCATCAGACTAGAGAAACCCGTTAATCAGGCTAGAGAAACCCGTTAATCAGGCTAGAGAAACCCGTTAATCAGGTTGGAGAAACCCGTTAATCAGGTTAGAGAATCCCGTTAATTAGGCTAGAGAAACTGCTTCAACAGGCTATATAGAGGTTTATATAAAAAATGATTCACCATGCTTCAGAGAATAGGTCCTTTCATTTGTTCAAAATATTTTCGATTTTTCAGCTGAATTTCAACCAGAATGGCTGGAAAATCATTGCTTTTTTTAGGAATAAGAAACTTTAATTTTCCGATTGGATTAAAAAATAACTGATTTGATCTAGTTTGCGTATTCCTCGATGTCCTCAACTGACCGGGTTTTTTATTACGACTGAAATGTAAGCCCCCAGATGTTGTTAATATCAGTTTTTGAAAAGCTAGCTAACTATCGAACTGGACTTAATGTATCAACTGCACTCGTATAATAAGTTCTACTGCTCTTGCTTGCATGATCAATCGAAATCGACTACCAACAGAGATTTACAAAATCAAAAACTGGACTCAATTAATGATTTTCACATTTAATCAATCTATAATACCTAAAGTACAATTTCACGTAAAAGATATTAATTACAAGCCACACCAGCCATGGCGGCGGTGAGTTTTCTTAATTAAAAGGAATCAAAAAGCTCATTATTGATTTCTGGAGTTGTTTACGAGGTGTTTTTGTGTGTTCTTAAATGTACCGGACGCGTAGCAGAAAAGACTAAAATTTGACCATTCAGAAATCCACAGAGAGATGCTTTCTACTTCTTGTTTTTCCGTTATATAGACTAAAAGGCTATTCTAGAGAAGAGTTATCCGTAACCCGCAGAGCTGGGTATGGATATTTTAAGATCGCTTAATCTACAGTTCTACCTTTTATTAAGCTTGATCAGGTCCTGGTGTTTGGGAAAGACATTTGACGCCTTATATAAAAGAATGCGCAAATACAATATTCCATAATAGTGAACAGACGCCTTTGATCAAGACAAAACTTTAAATTACTATACTGTCACTCCAGAGATCGAACGGTTTTAGACAGTTAAGGTAAACCGAGACAATGTGAAAGGTTTTTTTGCAAAGAATAAAAACTTTCCTTTTGCTGATTCGTATATGAAATGCGGTGTTCTCGGAAAAATGTTTTACCCGTGGAAAAGTTTTTGCGGTGACCAAGTTTCTTTCTGTCTTTTTAGTTCTATTTTTTAATACATTCGTTTGTTTGTTTTCAATCAGGCACTTTTCACTCAATCCTTGCTTAATTTATTCCTGAGTCATTTATTAAGTCATTTATTCATTTATTCATCTACTCATTCTTTCTTTTCAAGACCTATCCCCCCGCCTCTTTCCATTTATACCACGTTCCAAACTAAATCGTCCTTTTCCAGTTGCGAACCAAACATTTACGTCAGTTTTCTCTAAGGCTGGGAGATGAGAAAATTTGTCAATCCGCGTCTAGTCGTGCCGAAGAAATACCAAATTAACAGTATTCCTCTCTCTACAGGCATTTTATTGCCGAAACCTTTCTGAGAATGGTTCAAAACTGGAAAAGGAACGTGTTGTATAGGTTTGTAGGTGGTTTCCAGTTTCATTTATCGGCGCAGAAATGAGAGAGAAGAGAAAATAGAAAAGAAAGCCAGGCGTCTGGTTTTTTAACTGCTTTATCTATTTTACCATCTCGTTTCGTTAAATAAACAGTAAAGAGCCCGACGTGCATTTACACAAGGCAGTCAATTTCCTATGACGTCAAAAGTTTGTAGGCCATCGTAATGTTGTTAAGAACTTACTTAAATCAATAGCAAAATTTCAAAAGTGTCTAAGAATTTGGTATTCAATTTTTTTTTATTTTTTTTAGAGAAATGGAGTGAACAAAGTCATCCTTGCAACATATGATTTTAGAGAAAGAGTTAAGGTTAAACATTTTCAAGTATCTATAAGTACGCGAGCGCTCAAAGAGATGATCAAAGAAGTGTGATAAGAGCTCCATCGATCAAAAAACCTAGACAAGTGTAGGCGCTTGGAATGATTTAAAAGTAGTTGGGATTTACTAACGATTTGATTCTCTACTTTACTCGATTGCTTTATAATTGATTTGAAGAGCTAAGGAAGTAAGCTTTAAAATCTTTAGCACGCTATCGGCGCTATAAAAGAAAATCTCTGAAATTGATTGATTCTATATACACTATTTTTACCCTTATATTTCCCCCCTTATCTTCCTCTAATGATGGCCTTACTTTTTTATCTTTCCCTACATTATTCTGCGTTGAATACTGAAAATAGCTTACATGACCAATGGTTTCTTCCCTCAGGGCTTTAGGCTCTTAGGGGCGAGAAGATTGAAGACTGGTTTAGTCTACCGAAGTGAGATTGGAAATTCTGTTTTGACGAAAAGAAAAAAAACTGTGATTTTGATCGATTAAATCTTGGTGAATTTCCTGTAAAGTTTAGAAAATGGCATGAATTTGACAATACTCTTTTAGTGAATTTAATTTTAGAATTAAAAAAAGAAAGGAAAAAAAGGAGTGGAAAAAAAAAAAAAAAAGAAATATAAAGAAATGTGAATTATAATTGAAATTGATCAAAGCATCCATATAGCAAAAAGTTAAAATTTTAAGGGTGTTTTTTTTAGTTAGAAAGCGGAAGGCAGTTGAAAATAGATATCATTTTGTGGTTTTGTGTTAGAAATCGAAAAAAAAACCAAAATCAAAAACAAAATCAAAAACAAAAAACAAAACGAAAAATTACCTCAAAAAATTACCTGAAAATAGTTTTGAGTACAGTTCATGTAGTTTCAAATAAAAATCGTTAAAAATCGTTGAAATTCAGCTATATACCGAACTGCCTGTATCACTGAGATCTTCAGCTCTCGCAGCTCTACTGATATCATTTTAATAAATAGCATTCTAGTCAAATCAAAATTCAGTGTTTCAGTTCAAAAGATATTGCTGCCCTCACTGGCAAGGGCCTATATATCAATACAGAAACGCTAACCTAACGATTTCAATAAACTGAAGGCTAAAATCACAGTTTGTTGAGAGGCGCTAATAGTTTTCACGTTTTTTTTACACTTTGATGTTGAAAGAGCTCGTAATTTGGCAGTCACGAATTTGAGCTCGAGCAGTCGTTCAAGGTGGAGAAAAACCTACTGCCGCCTTAAAAATGATAATTTTAGCTTATCTCTATCTTATCTGTTTGTTTTAAACCTCTCCAAAAACGGAACAATCTTCAACTACTCCAGAAATCTGATTTCTAAAAACTCTTTTACAGATTCAAATCAATTTTTCAATTCTTAATTGTGTAATCTTGAAGTTTTAGTTTAATTTATCGCGGTGGAAATATCTTGTGAACGTAAAAATATCGGCAACTGAAAAAGGAGTCCTTTCACTAGAAATAGATTTTTGGACTAGTAAAAACTGAAATACTTCGAAAATAATGAGCAATTTTGATTCCGTGAGTCGGGTTCAGATATTTATGTCTGCGATATAAATGAGCACACAATTATTATACCATTTGTCGTTCAAATAACGAAATGACCCAAATACATTCTCTCCGTTCTTCGACTCCTAGACTACGACATCAGACTCTCTGGCAAAGCTTTCTTAGATAGACAGCCTTTGAGTAGAAATGATGGTGAACAATATCTAAATAATTAAGACATTTTCTTTGTAGGGTTTCAGGATACTAGATTTGCGCTACATAATCGTATAAGGTCCGCTTCCTATTGCATTATAGATCTGCCTACTTTTCTTCAAGTTTTTCCTTCTTGATTGTAGAGTTAACAGAATTTTTGTGGTCCCGTAAACAGCCTAGATTAACAAAGACTTCTCTAAAGACTAGCTCATGTAGCTCATCAATTTTTAACGAACTGGAGACTAAATGATTAGCAAGAGAGAGAAAGTGTTTTCAATGAGTTCAAAAACAACCCAAGGAAAAATCAATGTTTTGGCGTGTTTTGAATGAAATCACTTCCCGTACAGATTTCACTTTAAATTGCTCAAAAACACACACGGCCCGAATTTGCTAGCTATCGCGGCTTGTTTAGTCCCTTCATTTTGCCTGCACGCAAAGAATACCATTAATTGAGAAAAATCAGCGACGATCTCATGAATAAGATAAGTACTTAAAAGACCTTAGTAAATCAGTTCAGGGAGTAAAATAATAGGGGAGGGGTACCAGTGAGAAGTCAAGAAAAACAGCTTTATATTAAGCCGTTAAAACTACCAAACTGTACAAAAAACTTTAATTGGGTTTTAAGCTCAATGAAATTGAAATGTAGGGTCGTTAAGCCATCGAATACGAGTGATCTACATGCCTCCTGCGATTCGAAACCAGAGTATTTAATTATTTCGATGACTCGAGGCCAAAAAACTGGTGTTGAACAGAAACGCACAATTCAATTACTTCTTTTTGCATTAGGTACAAAAGAGCGTTCAAATGGCTTCCAAGCCATTGAAAAGTAGATGCGCATTTTAAAGGTTTTTCGATGTAGATTTCTATGTTCAATCTGCATGGGTTTTTTTTGAATGCATTTCATTTTTTCAAAGAAAGAGAGAATAGAAAGAAAAAGGAGGAAACGAAAGAAAGAACATTTCCCCCGTATTTAGATGTAGTGAAAAAAACAACACTCCTATACCAAGTTTATTAGTAATTCAAGAAATCTATTGACTGAATAATAGTGTAGTCCAAATGGCAAGACGATAGCAGGTGTCGTCAATCGGCGCATCTCTAGCCTAATCAATCTTCAATCTATTTACCAATCCCGCTGGTAAAGATTCGTAGAGCAGTAAAGCTCTTATGCAAATCACCCGTCCTTTTAACAACGCGAAGTCCAATATCGCTACTTCACTCATCGCAGCTAGGATATGATTTGATAGCAGAGGACGATTGTACGAAGAGCAGTAGAAAATTGTTTAAACTGTTAATATCAGCTAATGTGGTATGGAATGATATTTGGAGTATATTAATGAACTGAGAAAAAAACATAAGCTTAACAGGCTGATCACACTAGGAATTACTTGATTATAACTGCACGATCAAACGTTCCATTTCAAGAACCCGATCAAACGTTCTATTTGAACTTCAGGATTAATTCTTCGATTTCCAGTCCATACGATTAAACGTTCGATTCCAACTTAACGCGTTAAAAATTCCATTTCATATAATCAAGGATTCAATTTATTTGTCTTATCAATTTGGCCTCAAAAGTGTTGAAATGATTTCTAGTAAAATTATTCTCCATTACTTTTGATCTAGTTTAGCCGCCAGACTCTTCCGTGTTGAAATGTTAAAATTTCTCGTTGTTATCGCTTGGCATAACCTAATTGATTATTGAAAGGGATTGAGAGCGGAAGTCTGCTAGAGCAACAAATCTCAAACTGGTTTCTTTCGTTTTTATGGATTTGTCGATTAATAATTAAAAGCAAACAGATTTCTACGCGAGATTGTTGAGTATATTACCTTGTGGATTCACGCCCATTGCATTAGCGGGCACAAGCATGGCTACCGGGGACGATGCAGATCGTGGATCAGACTTTACGTTGTATTTTACCGTGATTTGGTTTTTAGGCAAAACATCTGCTTCATCTTTGGAAATCGCTGTTTCTCTCCCAGATTTATCCTCCAAAGATTTATCTTTTTCTAAAAAAAATACCAAAGTTATAATTTTTCTCTCCATATGGCCACCAAATTAAATGTGAAAGTATTAGTGGGAAAAAGTGGAAGCAATTTGATAGAATTTTTAATTTTCTTTTTCTCACAACAATTTGTTTAGGCTTCACTCAAATAAACATTTTTCTCGACTTGTAACTTCTAATCACTTCAAAACAATGAGTATCGACTCCTCCAAACCACACGAGATTCGTACACACTTTTCGACATTAAAAAACACATATATTTAAGTATCTGTTCACTTTTTAGAAATTTCTCATGATTATCTAGTTCTAATACTTTGTTTTTCCTTACCTGTCTTTGCTGTAGCTTCAAGACTTTGCTTCTTCAAGTTACATTCAACAAGCCGCGATTTTTTTCTCACTAAAAATGACCTCGGCATGATGGAATCAAAAAGACAAAAAAGCTCAGTTATTTTGATTTCGCTATGAAATTGTCGCAGTGTAACAAAGGCTTCACTTTGAGAAAAGTTGCTTGATTGAGTTGGTTCGATTCTCTAGGCCTTCTTCAATCAGAGTGAATACGTTGTCTAAACTTCGAATTTATTTAAGCCCAAGAAAGCCATCCAAGTGTAACAGTGATTAGTGACTGACAGATGTCTGTGGCTCCCGATTGACTAATGACACAAACTCGGCTGTTTTGATTGGACAAATCGGCACGACGCTCTCTAGTCTAATAAACTCGCTGCAACTGATTTAAGAGTTAGCTTGGCAGTAAAAGGAAATTGAGGTCCGAATTGATTAGATAGATAATCACAAAATGCTCTCAATAGCTTTTGTGGTTAGAATCAAAATCTACAGATGAAATTAACAGCATAAACTTTTAGTCGATGCCAATATACACACACTACGTATTGGAATATGGGTGAACATCCACGACCGTCAAAACTAGATTTTTTGCTTTTCTCTCGTGGCGTGTTAAGGTTGTAGTTTGTGTTGAAAAGCGCTACTTGCTGGAAAAGTCTTATCAGAGAGCGCTCTTAAGACACATTAGCGATTTTTGGTCAAAGAATCGCCACACCTTTCAAGCCGCAAAGGGAGCTAGGGGGCGTATATTTCGCCAACGGAAGAAAATCACTATTGATTGAATGTATAGTCTTCATTTCAACTGGAGGCCAATATACTTGTTTTATCAATTTACCATGATTTTATCCACTCTAATTCATAACTCCTGCCGTTCTGAAACAAATCTAGGCTAATTGATAAAAACAGCTTTACAAGTAGGTTCAAAACTTCAAGATTGTGAAAAAATAGACGGCTGTTTTAAAAGCGTAGTTTATCATATGCTCAAGTACGCTTTTCATGCTTTTATATACTTACTATTTCAATCAACTTTATTACTTTACTAATAGTTGAAGTGTGGAGTCTTTATTTTATGTGTAGTTGCTTAAAAATAGTACTTACGCAGCGCGTGCTGTCAGGGGGATAGTCTTAAGTTAATGGTCTTAGGGTTTCGTAGTCAATTACTGTGCCGCACTGAAGAAGTGAATCTCATGCAGCTAGCTCACTACAAGATGGCTCTTTTATCACTCGTATACACGAACTTTTGACATATCACGCTGCCTAGTGCTTGCCTACTAAGGTACCCCATCGATTACGACTATACTAAAGCAAGGTCACTCTGAAAGAGCCTTCTATTTGATCTTTCCGAGTCCAATTCGAGCGAGACTACATTAAAGAGGAAAAAATAGTGGTTGAAAAGTGCTTTATCGTTGTTCATCTGTTCCTCTTGAGTCTTAGAGAGTTCGTTCACAACCTGGATTTGTTTGATAGGCGGTTTTAAGTGAGTACTCAGAGCGTTCAAAGACTTGTTTCAAATCTGGTGTTCCAATCGTTGGCGCGAGCTTTGAATCCGACAATCGACAAGCATTGGTCACTAAACGATTAAGTATTGGTCGTCGACACTCAGTATCGAATGCCAATTGTGTGAGTGTGTTTGAGACGCACTCGAATGATAAGAGATAGACAGTGGTAAATATAAAAGCGGTTTAACAACGTAAAAATGGTAACAAGAAACCTGGTGCCACTTATAGCGTCTACATCGGATACGAAAAACGAACGAGAGATATTCTAAGTGAACATTTATCACAAAAACTCACTAGCATTTTGAAAAATGATAAATGAACTTTTTTGGAACTCTATTAGAGGGAAATAACGATAGACTCATTACTTTATATTATTTTCCCAATTGTTTCGATTCCTAGTGTTTTGCGTTGACTAGGATACAAAATAAAATTTGTTATGATAATGTTGTATTTAATGATTTTTAAATGAGCAAAACAATTCCTAGCTCCGAAATTTCAGTTAAATTTATTATAAAAACTGATTCCAAGCCGAAGATTTCTTTCGCGATTAAGAACAACTGAACGAAAAATGTTTTCCAATCTTATGTCATTGAAACTAATTTAATAAAGAAGAATTCTTGAACATTTGAGAAGCTAATGATGCAAGCCAATCTATCAAATGACAGATTTTCAAACCACTAATGAAGAGTGTATAAGAAAATGTTTTGAACAATGATTGAATTTTTTTAAAAGATGATTCAACGGGAAAAATCACTCTCTTGAAAAGGAAAGATATAAAGTGTAATTTTGAACTGACTGATAATAATCAAACTAGCGATATCGATTTCAAAAAAACAACAATTCAATGCCAAACGCATGTTCCAAAATGAAGTAAAGTTTTCAAGGTTTCAAGAATTGGTTCTGATATGACTAAATGCCGATAATGAAGTTCTTTGAATTGTACTTGAATCTTATTGTAGATATAAAGCTTTCTGTAAAAACTCGGCTGACAATTTCATTAAATTTAGTTTTATCATATTAGTTCATGTCAAAGACCTGCTGATTGTGTCCAAATGTAATAACTTTGGACAAATACCAAGCCGATCCAAAAACCTCGAAATTCTTGGTGATATAAAGCAGTCACTTTATCACCAAAAAAACATCTAAGTGAACTATTATTTCTATTTAGCCAGTTAAAATTGAGGCCAATCTTTAATTGTTTTGATCATTTCATATATGATCGTCTAGTGTTAGTCAGCTTCTCTTGGCTCATTTTATTCCGTCCATTAATGTCGGCTGTTAAAACCCTAGAGAATATAGCCAAATCTACCCTGCTAAGTTGTTTATCCTAAAAAGCTGGAAACTACCTGTTATTTCACAAAGCATCATTTTTTTTACTAGCCGGAAAAAGCTAGGAATTTATGCTTGCCCTACAGGCTTGCTTCAGTGACACCATGTACTAAAAACGTGGTTTATCACTGGATATAGTGCTAGTATTTTCCTGCCATTTGACAATAGCCTATAGGTCAATTCGTTCACCTGAATGAATCACACGGAAGGCGTAAAGCCCTAGGGAAAAGTTGAACGATATTGAAGCTTCAGCAAAACGATTCGGAGTAAGGCATGGCTATTCGAGTTTAGTTATTTACTCCAAACTAAGTAAGCTTTTCCCCTAATTTTACTTCAGAGAGTCTAAATGTCACAACTTCATGTTAAATTGTAAAATTTTAAGCCTTTTTGAGTTAATAGAAAATAATGTGAGAATTTGAAAAGAGAAACTTCAAAATCAATAACGCTTCAAGTCATTCAAATTGCTGACATCCAAATAATTTTTTTGGACATTACCTATACATGTCCTCATTAATGTGTGTATTCCATTACAAGCTTAAATGACTTTGAATTATGAGTTTAGTATTGGTATTGTAATGAGAACAATTGACACTTAAACTGGATAGAGAACAGTGAATGACCCAAAGACACAAGTTGCACGTGGCTAATACAATTAGCACGCGCCTCGGCCCTCATATTATAAAAGAACAATTGTTATATGGTAGATCATTACTGTTGATGTGTTTTGTTTTTCTTTTAAGCATCGTCTCGTTTCAAACACTAAAGTCTTTTTGAGTCCATCAATAGCTCATAAAACCTGAAATAGCGCTCTCGTGTTAAAACAGAAAGGCGATCAAGAAGCGTGTGTACGTTAACGGATTTTCTTTGTCAGAGACAATGAGGACAAATACGACGTACTTAACTTTGTAGAAAAGCGTTTGACTAAGAAAATTGCCTTAGAGTGATTTAACGTAACCCGTGAAACAAACCCGAGTGATGATCAAAAAGACAAAAGATAACATTAGAAATAAGATCTTCTTAAAATCGCTCTAAGAAAACTAGAGTTTTTGTTTAGTTTTCCTTTAAAAATCTATGAAAATAAGGTATTTTCATTTTGACATCGTCATAGAAAACCATTCAAATGTTGTTCCCAAATGAGTTGAAAAATGTTAATGAGAAACCATTCAAATGTTAGTTTACCGCTAATTTTTTGAACCCCAAAATTTTGCAAATAAGACACAAAAAAGATTACCGTTACAAGGCCTGTAAACAGTAATTATGTAAAGACCTTTAAGGTAGTATTTAATGGTCATTTGGGACACGCTATAACACAAGAACTGAACGATTGTGAACCGATCAAATGAATTAACGGCCAATTAACTCAAGTAACACGACAACGTTGCACGCCATTTGGCCCGTTTGAATGGATTATCTATCTATATTAGCGAATTAATCCGGGAAAAGCTACAAGGTAGGAAATTGGGGAAACACAGCAGATAATTAACAGAAATCGATTTTCTTTCAAACTGCAGAAAGGTGTTAATTTGGTTAAAAACAACAAAAAAGATTTTTCTGCTGTTGTAAGTTGCTAAATACTAAGCAAAATTTTCGCTCGATTTTTCAGAACTGAATACAAGACAAAATGTACACATTGTCTGCTGTTCTAATATGTCTTTGAACTAGAAAAGTGAGACTTCTGTAGAGCTAGGTTTTCGGGCGGGTTTCATTTTTATGCGTCGGTTCAAATAATTAGCGAAAATTCAGTGCGAAAACGGACTTTGTCCAACACCAGCAAGCACCTTAATGGCTTTAATGTTGTGAACCAATCAGGTAACACGGCACGTAGATTTTGACCAATCAGAATGCTTTCTCGCAGCTCTTTAACTATGAGGAAGCGTTTCTTTTAGTTTCTGTAAAATTAAATTTGAAAATAATTTTGTTCTCATATTAAACTTTCTAATTCATAAGGAGATTTTTTTCATATTCAAGCAATGAGCAACAAAAATCATTAAGCTTTAGAATGTGTTGTAACTGTTGTGCAAAGCTAAAGTAATTTCATACAGAAAGTTGAGGCTGTTTGAGGTCGAATTAAAGTGTTAATCCAAAGTGAAAAATTGAATCTCCAGTCACTCATTTGCCGTATGTATTCTTCACATTCAGCTTGAAAGTCGGTAAATTATTTGAATAAAAATGCAAGACAACTCTTTAAAATTCCAAAGACAGTTTTTAACAGGCATTTTATCTTCCGTCTTAGTCCAGTTTCCAACTGGTAAAAATAGAATTTGAGTGTTAATCCAAAGTAAAAATTTGAATTCAAACTTGCAGTAGGGAATACTTTTTGGCACTTTTAGTCGATTATTGAAAGGAAATCTTCTCTTAATATTATAAGCAACTGGATATATTCATTAATACTTGGTAATCAGAAACTGCATGCAAGGTTTTAGATATTTCATATATATTATGTTTCATTATCATATATATTTAAAAGAAATGAAAACAACAAAACGGCGCATTGCTCGTATTAAAAGCCCCGGTTTGCTTGTCTCGTTAACGAGATCTGGTGACAACCGATTGAAGCAAGCAAAATCATAAATCTCAGACACACGAGATCTTCATATTCATGTGATTTCCCTTTTTGCTTGCGCCGCTGGGAATTAAAATCAAACTTCAAAAAGTTGATCTTGAATTTCGAGATCCATTTAGTTTTAATCTTTTGAAAACGGCCCCGTTAATGACCATCGGATGTCCTTATCTTGTCGGTCAATAGCAAAAGTAAATAAACTGAAACTGAGATCCAAGCACATTCTCAATTATTGGCCTGTATTATATATCGTCGCATGGGCTTGAACCCAACCAGGAAACCTAGATGAATCGTTGGAAGGGAGACTTCTCAAAACTTTGAGTATGTGATTCAAATGTGTGGAAAAACTATATAGAAAATCTGAAATCTAGAGTTCGTAAATATTTCCACAACGCCTGCAATTGAGCTTAATAAGATTGTCGAGACATTGTCCCGGATTGGCGAACAAATTACTACAAAAATATATATATATTCAATATATTCTGATGTCTGTTTGGGTAGGAGGGAGGGAGGGAGGGAGGGAGGGAGGGAGGGAGGGAGGGAGGGAGGGAGGGAGAAGACGGGGATAAAAGGATGGGATTTGAATTGGGAGAAGTTAATTAGAATATGGTATGGAAGGAAGTACAAGATGTAGCCGGAAGCCTATGACTGTGACTACCACATGAATGTAGACCTATCTGTATAGGTAGACCTCTCAGTCTCACTCTTCTAGGAGTCCATTTCAGTAACAACCCCAAACCCTTTGTTCTAGCGTCGGAAAAGAAAACAAGAATCAACTCTTGTGCTAGGATTACCCTCGTTTCCTGTTAACATCCCCCTCTCTCAAACCATACAGGTATCGGCGGATGTAAAGGAGGTATTAGGTTTCTATCTGAAGAGTTTTGTCCATTACCACGTCAACAAACGTGATTAAACAGGTGTTCCGTGGTAGTTTAGTAAGACTATACTGCCAGTTAGAAATAAAAACACTTTAACATCGATGGTGATATTGGCAGTGTAAACAGATCGATTTCAAAGTTTTTCTTTGATGAAGAAGATCGGATAATTATTAAGCCAACTCAGTTTTAAGATCAAGAGATTTAAGTCGATAAGACTCAAGTGTAGGAAATCAAACATAGGCGATTGGTAAAAATTGCTAAGTGCACAATGAATTATGATATGAATAAGATAGTGGTTCAATTGAGGAAATTGCCACTTTTTAAAACTAAAAACTGTCCACTGTAAAAAAAAATCTCGGACAAATGGTGCTTTTTCCCTCAAAACATAAATATATAAATAGTCTAGCCTCCAGTTACGACAAACTCGCGTAAGCCGATACGTCTAGTGTAAACCGACCAGTTAGTAAACCGACCAGTTTTCCAAAAGCAATGAGATTTTATCGACATATAATCCCAAAAGTCGCAGGACAGAAGAATAATTACCAAAGCTGAAAAAAGAACACGTCGAAATTAGTAAAAATGTAAAGTTTGAATGAAGTAAGTTTAAAACTCACGAAGATATGAATTTTCAAAAATCGCAATTTTGTATGAGAACATTTGTTAGTAGACAAGAGATGCCTACCAGCAAAGGTTTTCTTACAAAATTCACTTTTCAAAAATTTATATTCTCGCGAGTTTTGATTTATTTCAATCAAACCGCACTGTTTTGCTAATTTTAACGTGCTCCGTTTCCAGCTTTGGTAATTCTTTTTCTGTTTTACGAATTTAAAAATACCTGATAAAAGCTTATTATGTTGGAGCCTCTCCAAAGTGACCACTCCCTGTAAGCGACCAATTTCCGGCCAATGAAGCCATTAAATCACTATAGCTGGAGCCTCTTGTATCCGACTACTTCCCTTAACCGACCACCTCGACCTGACATTTTGACTGGTCGCTTACAAGAGGTCCCGGCTGAACGCACTTAATTGACAAGACTAAAATTCATAACATGTGACTGAAAAAACCTTGAGTGGATGTACATTAACCTTATCTCTAATAGAATAAGAGTTTTACTTATTATTTTATTTGGTTTATGCTACACTTTCAGGAAATACAGGAAATTTGACGAAACCAACGGCGTGCGAGAATGGAAAATCAATCACCTTAATGTGAAAACAGCTGGTTGTACTTCGCTAATTCCGTTTACTAACTAAATGGACAGGAAAAAGTATTTCACTCTTGTTTTAGGGTGAATCCCGTAGAGCGCTAACACTAAAACCATGAAACAAATTAGCAATTAGATAGCACCAAATAGTAGCAAAATCCGTTGTTCTCCATTGTTTAATTCATGCTATTTGTACTATTTAGTTAGTACTTGTTTCATGGTTATATTGTTTTGGTTAGGCCACACCTAGTCCAGACGCTGGCCCTCCTTCGCCGCTCCTCTTTTTTATTTGGGCTTCCTGTGTCGCGGAAAGGAAGACCCTCCTTTCCGCGACACAGGAAGCCCAAATAAAAAAGAGGAGCGGCGAAGGAGGGCCTAGCGTCTGGATTAGGCCACACCATTATTACGTTCACTCTCAATATTAGGAAGCAACCCCGTTAATACGATCAGGTTTTTGGATTTAATGTCCGTACTAAAGGAGCTTCCCTGTATGCACTGCTACAAATTCATTCCAAAGACTTCACAAACAACGCAGCGACAGCAGCTGGGAATTTTGTCTGCGCATGCGTTAGCGGGCTTCCTGTGTTAACAACTATGTAAACAAAGATGGCGCCAAGAATGTGTTAACAAACATATGAGCAAAAAGTATTTTAATGAACTAGCGGAATAGACTAGTTTTACAAGATTTACTAGTTTTACAAGACTGTAAATAAAGTTACTGGTTTTCCAAAGAAACGATTTTATGATAATCGTGAGAAGCCTGAGAAGACCGCTGACTCAATCTGATTCATCCGAAGAAAACATGACGTGTCGTCGTCGTAAACTCGGAAGATAGTCGGGTGCAAAGCGCGGCACGAATTGCACTTCATCGTAAACAAATTCGGATTCATCAGATGAAAATAGTGCACCGTCCACTCTTGGTCGTACATCATTCGGAATATCTTCGGCATTGATGGGTGTGAGTTTTTCGGCTCTAGTAAAAAAGTCTTTGCTTAAGGAGTTTTTAAGAAAGCGACAAACTGGTCGAAAAGTCTTTCCAAGAACGACACGGAGGATTATATACACGGTATTGAGAATGCAGTACACAAAGCGGTATGCCAAATAAATAGTTGCCTGTACACCTTGAAACATGACATAGGGTGTCAGAAATACAATGCCACAGACAAGGATGAATTCCAAAGATCTTTTTATCACAGTATAACCACTCAGTAGAATCAAAGCAGCGACAAAGATGGTTAGAGGAATGACGAAAGGGTCTCTCCTAAAACCAAATGACCGGAGCGGCAACAGAGGATGGCGCTGGGGTAAACAACGAAGAACTTCAAGCAAACTCTTTGGTGGATCGTCTCTGAAAAGTAAAGAAAATATAAATAAGGTTATCACGAGAGCTCAGAATACACCCCTTTAAAAGGTTGCCCATTGCAAGTTTTTTCTCAAACCGGAGTGCATTGTGGATCGTTGTGCGCCAAAGATTTGTTTGTTCACTGACATTGACTTTATTCACGTAGTTTATTCAAAATTTGCATTATGTAATACATTTGTTAATATGACAGTATAAATACACTTATTTCAAAAAACGTTGTTGCCGCGGGTTCAGAGCAACAAGCGTCAAGCCAAGACAGAAATGAGTGCTAGTTTTGATTGTAATGTATTCAAGTCAGACTCGTTTCTATTGAACTAATTACAAAATGTGAGATTTTCAAGTCCTCGTTACTATACCGCACTCAATTTGAATACATTATCGATTATTAGCGGCACAAAACCAGCCATTTTTGAAACCTATGATTTCTTTAATACCCGGCTCTCCACGTTTTTTCTTCATGTTTGAGCGGTTTAGTGTAAAACATTTGTTATAGTTATCAATTTTAGTTATTTTTATCAAATGGTTGAGCTTATTTTTATAACATTTGAATTTTTTCAAAATAATAAAACCAGCCATTTTTGAAACCTATGATTTCTTTAATACCCGGCTCTCCACGTTTTTTCTTCATGTTTCGGAGCGGTTTAGTGTAAAACATTTGTTATAGTTATCAATTTTACATATCTTTATCAAATAGTTGAGCTTATTTTTATAACATTTGAATTTTTTTCAAAATAATACAAGGTGAACCGCCTTTGATGCCTTTTTGTATAATTTGTTCTTCATATTAATAGAGACTTGTACACCTATTGTAATGCAAGGCTTAGATAATTGTTTGATGCATGTCTTTTGTACTTAGCTGTTTGCCTATGGGATGTGTTTATCAACAAATTAATTATTAGTTTCGAATACAAATTATATCAAATAAAATTTGTACTCTTACAATTTGAAGATTCATCACAAGACTAATTAAATCTAGAGCCTGGATTTCTTCAAGAAAGTTGGTTTTATTGAATTTACAATAGTCTCTTTTCGATATTTTAAATTGTCTCGGGAGAGTCGAAATTTTATTGACAACGAGAAAATTCGGGAGATGATCAGTTAGATCATAAAATTAATGATAATAATAATAACATAATAATAATAATATAATATTAATTACTTATATAGCGCTGTTTGCATAGATGTATAAAAGCACTTTACATGGTAAACATAATTAAAAAATATATCATCAATTAGGGTAGCTGAATGGTTCGTTATTTGATTGATTGTAAAATATGAGGAATGAAAAAAAAAGAAGAGTTTCGAGATTATTGAAATGATCAGTTCCTGAATGCGAGCATGGACGAATTTACAAGATCAGTCGAAATTACAGTCGCCGATAATTGTACAATATTTGTTTTCTAGGTTAACGTTTTCATTGAGATAATTGATGAAAACGTCAGGATTACTATTTGGATGTCTTTAAACGACACCACAAATAATATTGTGATGAAGATCACTTTTTACCTCAATCCAGTGATTCAAATTCAGCTTTTACGCAAGAGAGATCTGCTCTTGAAAAACAACTTTTTGTTAGAGACAAAAGCTCCTACACCTCTAGCATTTGAAAGTGTAGGCAAAGAAAAGAAGTCATAGCCAGGAATTCTTTTGTTAAATGTACAATTAGATGTACAATTAGACTTTTGTCTCGGTTATGCCAATTATGGAAAATGGTGATTTAGCTCAGAGAGCAATTGAAGACAGTTATCAAATTTGCATTTAGGCTTCAAACGTTAATAGAATGCAATGTAGAAAAGTGTTTACCTGATATGCAATTTAAAATTTCATGATTAACACGAAAACCCTCAGTGTAGAATCGTAACTAAAGTTAGACTGGATCGGTAGATGAGTATCTGGATCTAGACTAGAGAGATCATTTAGATCTATCAATTATTAGTGATGTAGGAATGTATAATGTTTACAAAGAAAAACATCTAGATAAGATGGTTCTACTTATCTCTAGTTGTCAAGGTCATTTTCATTGTTGATTGTTATTACAGGGCTAGATCTATATTTTCTGAGGATTTTTCCATAATATGTCCAGAATAGATGTAATCGTATTCAGCTCTCTTCTTCTTGAGGCATTGATTGAGGCATTAGCAGATTGTTCTTGCGCGTCACGTGTTACGTAACTAGACACTTTGTCTTTCTATGTTCAGTATATATTTAAGTTTAGATCGTGTCCCCAATTAGTGTCAACACGCTAAAGAAACACGACACGCAAATAGTTATTATGTCATGTCATGTTGTTATGTTATGTAGCTGTTATGTTATGTTATGTAGCTGTTATGTTGTTATGTTATGTGATGTTAGGGACCGGTCATTATTTACAGGGAGGGGGGGGGGGGGGGGGGGCTGGTGGAAATGAGAAATGTGCTGCACAATTTTTGATGGCCCCACCCCCCTTTCCACATACATTCTCTTATAACAATAATGCAGTGTGTGCATGAAAAATGATGACCCCCCCCCCCATATTTCCACCAGCCCCCCCTTCCCTGTAAATAATGACTGGTCCCTTATTATGTTATGTTATTATGTTGTCATGTCATGTTATGTTGTTGTTGTGTTATGTCATGTTGTTATTTTATGTTGTGTTATGTTGTTATGTTATGTTGTTATGTTATGTCGTGTCATGTTATGTCATATCGTTATGTTATGTTGTTGTCATGTCATGTTGTTGTTGTTATGTCATGCTATGTCGCTGTATTGTTGTTATGTTATGTCATGTTGTTGTGTTGTTATGTTATGTCATGTTGTTATGTCATGTTATGTTGTTATGTCATGTCATGTTTTGTTGTTGTGTTGTTGCTGTTATGTTATGTTGTTGTTATATATGTTATGTTATGTCGTTATGTAGACATAGAAGAGCCCCGAGTAGGCCGTTATTTCTGAAGCTTGATGTCTTAAATATCTTGAAATAGTGAACCTTCAACTAGGTGAGCTAGCATATCAACACAATACGAACTGTCTACCAGATATCTTTGCCGACTATTTCACTGATTTATCACAAGTACACAACTACAATACTCGTTCTAAATCAAACAAAAGTTTCTTTCTACCTAGACAAAATTTAAATTATGGCAAATTTGGCGTTACATACGCCGCCGCTAAGATCTGGAATGATATTCCTATTCATATAAAAAATAGTACGTCCATTAAGACCTTCAAAAAAAATTACAAAAAACACTTGATTGATATATATTTAGAATATACATATATTGAATATATTGGATAATTTATGTTCTATAACCCCTAAAATGATTCTAGCTTTGATTTGAAGTATTGTCCTATACCTCCTGTAACTTTTAGTAAATTTATTTGATAACTATACGTATATATATATTCCCTTTTGATTTAAAATATCTAGTATTGTATTTCCTGTAACTTTTTAGTAAATCTATTCCATAACTATATATTTCTTCCTTTTTGACAATTTATATGATATATATTTTTTGTACAGATAGTTCAATTATCAGCCCTTCCATCTTATAAAAGTATTTTTTTCCTACCTGTTTCTAGGTTGCAAGAGCTAGTTTAGCCCCTAGGGTTGTTCTCTTGCAACCTCCACCATTTTGTGTGTGTAAAATATCAGTTATATTATTGTATTAAATGTAGAATGTGGAAATAAAGAACCTTTGAACCTATGTTGTTGTTATGTTATGTCATGTTATGTCATGTCATGTTGTTGTGTTATGTTATGTTATGTTATGTTATGTTATGTTATGTCATGTCATGTTGTTGTGTTATGTTATGTTATGTTATGTCATGTTGTTGTGTTATGTTATGTTATGTTATGTTATGTTATGTCATGTCATGTTGTTGTGTTATGTTATGTTATGTTATGTTATGTTATGTTATGTTATGTCATGTCATGTCATGTCATGTCATGTCATGTCATGTCATGCTATGTTATGTTATGTTGTCATGTCATGTCAAACTTTCAGTCAACAATAAAGATTTTTTGGCTTGTCCTCTTTCATATCTGACATCAAGATCGTTAGAAGTGCGTTTGATTCAGGCGATCTGCATGTCCACTTCTTATTCTCAGTGTTCTTCAAGTCTTCATTGAGAAGTTTATTGATCTTGTTCAAATCGTTGTAAGAATTTCTTTAGTAGTTAACAGCTTTTTCCCATTCATCAATCTTAGTTAACACAGGTTGTAATTTACTATCAAAAAGTGTGCTCTAAATCTGCGCACAGCACGCGTTTTCTATTTCCTCAATAACTATTTTTCAATGAAAAATATTTCCATTATTGGGACACTTTCGCGTAACATAAGAGCTCAAAACCTTCCTATACTGATGCTGCCTGCAACAGTGGTTGCGAGAGCGTAGCAAAGCTTTATATTTACAAAGGTTTATTTTGATGACAAGATCAAAATTGAGACGCAAATATAACTCGATTCTAGTTCTGCAGTTGTTGCGCGCAATCATTGCAAGAGTCAGAACACACGGCCTTTCATTCATGAGCGCAAAATTCTCAAGAGATGTCCACAAATTGATCTGTTTAAATTAACGACTGCAATGAAATTGGCAAGAAAGAGCCACTACGCTCACATTAGAAAGCTTAAGCTTCACATAAACGGGAAATGGCAGAATTGAAACGCAAGTATAAAGTCGATTATATTCTTGTTCTGTAATTGCTGCGCGCAACTATTGCAAGAGTCAGAACACACGGCCTTTCATGAGCGTAAAATTCTCAAGAGCTGGCCACAATTTGAAATGTTCCATGAATGTCCGCAATGAACGTTGAGTGAAAGAGCTAATCTCTGCATGCTGTAGTGTACATGCTGTAGTGTTGCGCACAAATCAGAGAAACGGCAGAGGATCACGTGACCCTTTTTTCGTGTCTGGCGTTGGCGTTTAAGCGTGGAGGTAAGTTATTTCGGGTTCAAGGCTAGGAGTTAAAAAAGCAGGCCGCATGATCCTCAGATCCGTCTGCCGTTTTCTGTGTAAGTGAAGCTTGAGTTCTCTCTTCCTTAATATGATCAAGTCATTTACTTACTCATCATCAACATCATCCATTTACGACGTTCACTGACAGCTGCTTTTCTCTTCCATCCTTTTGTTGCTCAAAAGCATGACGCACGGCTTCAATTACATCATTATGACGTCATTCTAATTAGTCCATGACGTCAGATGATGACACCGCGCGAGAGGTTTGAGTACCTTTGTATGTTTTACCGCGACGACGTTGCGAAGCCACGTTCAGGAATTCGTTCAGGACACCATTCCACTTGTCGTTATGCCTTCTTCTTGACGTCGGCGACGTCAACGGTCATTTCGAACAAAATTAGTCAGCGCGCGCGGCGTCCTCTTTAGAGTAGACTTCGTATGACTGTGAAAACGGCACCACACGATAACGACACGGCTACGGCAGGAATTTCGAATGTTTTTATAGACAACACGGCACTGACACGGTTCGAAATCTGCACTAACGTCGCGACACGTTTACTAAATCACACTAATATCTCATTGCGTGACCTCCAAAACAAGAGCGCTTATCACTCAATTTTTTCTACTGCGCAATACTTCGTTTGTGAAGGGTTTCGTTTGTTTTTTCGATTGAAAACCAATGTGCGTCGATTGCAGCAAGTAGCACCACGAGCTGAACGTTTTCCACAAGTTGTCTCTGAACATAGCTTCCACAACTTTTTGCTGAATTTCTGCAAATCCCTCTTGTACAACAATGCGAATCAAAGAAAACAACTTGCGTCTCGTTCGACCGCTAACTTGTATCGACTTTCGGTTTCTTACATTGACTTCCGAGTACTTTGGTTGTGAGTGGCTCAGATTTGATCGCACGTTGATGCAAGTATTGAAAAATGTTAAAAACTTGCGGCAACTTGCGCCTACGCCTCCTTGCGTTCTCGTTTGCTCGGGGCCTGAACACAATAGTGAACATACTCATGTAGAAAGGGCTTTTACTTTAATTGATATATTTTCTTTTTAAATTCTCATCCATATTTATTTCCTATTAATAAACTTATTTAGAAATGAAATCTGATCAGCTCCTTGATAAATACAACAATCGAATGGCAAAAGTACATAAAAAACAACAAAGAAATCAGATGACGAACATAGTCAGCCACGTACAGAAATACTCCGTCGAGTACTCCAAACTCCTCAGACTCTTCTTCATGGAGGGTTGCCTGGGGCATTCTGTACAGAAGGATTTCCTCAAACTCATTTAGCAAGCTGGCGAAAGAGCTTACCCGTGGGTCTACTAGATGTCCGAGTTCTCCCTCAAAGGCGGGCCGGGTTCTCCCTAATGGCGGATCGTCGGGTTCTCCCTCATTAGGGGATTGCATTCTCCCAAATGATGGATAGAATTCTCCCTCATTTCTCAGTCGTGCTGATGATGATTCAGGTCTCAAAAATCTGGGATATTCAGTGCCAGTTCGATGAACAGAAGAGATTACATCAAAAAAAGTTTGTTTTATAGATCTGTAAAGTCGAATAGGCCATCCAAAATACTTCCATAGAAATCGCCGTATCATTTGTGTAGTATGGTACACCAGTGTGCTAGCACCAGCGATAATTATAGACATACATACAGGAATACATATACTGCCTACAAGAGCCACGGCTGCCATAGCGTAAAGAAATACTTCCATCATGATAAAGAATAAGATCCAAACACCAACCGGCCCACAAAGAGTTAGAAGGAAGACCAAGAAAGGGAAACACCAAACGATACCAAATAATGACGTTGCCAAGTTAAACAGGATTGGACGGTGATGTACAAGTCGAGCAATGCGGTTCGTCATATGATGTTGCTCCAGAATCTCGGTAAGTGATCCAGGTTGTCCTGGATGTAATCTAGATTGACGTGTGTTAAACCCGGGTTGATCAGAGTCTAGCCGACGCTGATTCGGACTTGATTGTCTCTGATCCTGACTTAGTCGACGTCTGACCAGTCTTAGTCGTCTTTTGCTTAGGCTAAAACTACGTTGAATTGGGCTTAATCGGCGTTGATTCGGTGTCAACGGTCGTTGGATTGACCCTCTTCGATCCGATGTGTTTGAGAGTGATTCTGCGGTTTGCGCATCAGTTGATAATGGTCCATTCTCCATAATTTTAAGAAACGGAAGTCGTCCTGTGAATGAAGATTACTCTGATATATCACTTCTGTTTTGTTTTGTGAAATACGAAAAAAGAAAGGAACAGTCGTGGTATCATATGCATGTACAACCAAGTGTCGCAGAGAACATAGCAGTGACCACATTGTGTCTGCTCTCACTATTGTAAACAAATTTGAACGGCTTAGGGGATGTTTATATGAAGCCGAGGTGTCCCTGGTAGCTGGGAAAACTCTTTTGTTTTGAGTCCCCCTGGGAAAAGAAAACAAGAGTTATTCCAGCTACCACTGAGGAAAAAGTCTTCTTCAGGCGGCACCTTACATTTCTCGTAACCGTACGAATATAAGTCACAAGGCAGTAAAATGCACCACAGTAAGGCGCTCTGAGATTCAGGCACAAAAAGGATTAAACAGACCATATCTTTGTCACGGAAACTCACATCGCAACGATTCTCCGAGTATTCTCGCGAAAGACAAAACAGTTTGAGTTTTTCAGTTTTAACTTAAATACGATACGTTAATCTGAATCACACAATAGGTATAAGTACTATCGATGTTTAGTTCTTTTACCTTTCCTTGAGCAAACAGTTCTTGTAATTATGAACAAATCTTTACTTACTAAAGTAATACAGACTTGGACAACTTGACTTTCAAATACGATGCAAACAAAGCGCGCGCTACTTGATGTAACTGTCGAATGAGGGCGCGCGCGCGAAGGAAATGTCGTTCCTTATTGAGACTAATTCCATCCAGGCAACCCACTGGAAGCTTTTAACTAGAGCAATATGACTAGTAAACGTGGTTTACGGAAAAAATAATCAAATGGCCAATGACCTAGGTAACTCGTGGATTGAGTTGCATTGAATTACAGGATGTGGTCTAATTAGCCCCATTCATACCAGCCAAACTAGTTGAACTAAACCAGGTTTAGATCACTTACACTTTCCAGTTATCTTGAGAAGACAAATTTCAAAATTCGATGCTCGTTTGCATCAATGTGCAATGATACAAGCCAAGCGTGGCATGGGTGGCGTAGTGGTTAAGCCACTTGCCTCTCACCGCTGTGGTCCAGTGTTCGAGTCGCGGCTCAGGCACTGGATCATATGTGAGTTTGAGTTTGTTTGATGCGTTGTTGTCTACCTAGTCTCCTTCGCAGCCTTTTTTAGTTTCGTCTCGCCTGGCGTGACGAGACTAAAAAAGGATGCGAGGAGTCTATTGTCTACCATGCCACGAGGGTTCTTTCTCCGGGTTCTCCGGTTTTTCCTCCCTCAGCAAAAATCAACATGTGAGTTTTTAAATTGTATGCAGAGTATATCGAATGTAGGGGTAGCGAGTAGTATCGAATGTAGGGGTAGCGAGTATGCTATATCTATTTTTAGGTTGCAGGAACTTCTTTATATTAACCCCCTGGTTTGTAATCCTGCAACCTTCCACCTTTTTTTCTTCTTTTGTCTAACTTGTAACTGTTTTCGTGGTAAATAAAAAACCTTGAACCTTGAACCTCGAATGAGTCTCGGAGATATTAGCAGAAATGCTACTCTGAAAATCCCGGCGAGGATAAATAAAGAATATTTAATTTATTTATTTTAAGCGAGCACGGAAACGTGGGAAAAAACTTCCTGTCATTTCTTTTATTATAAACTATCTTTCAAGACAAAATGTTAAAGTCCAAACCATTTGTTGGTGTGAACGGGATCTAAGATGCAAAGACTTAAGAAATAAAAAACTGTTTTCTGTGTTTGATAGCCTGATCAAAACACGCGCGTTGTTGAGAGAACGTAGCAGCTCTCGAGTGTTCTCTCAACATGACAAGTGTTTTGATCAGACTCTCAAACACAGAAAAACAGTTTTTTACTTCTTTTATAAAATAACAAGCGCACAATTTACGAAAAATTCGAAAATTGTGACTTGGTTTTTGGCCAATCAGATCGCGCGTACTATCCCAATTATTTTATAACTTTAAATCCAAAATGTTTTAAAAATTTCAAGTCTGCTCGCGAATGAACTAACAGAAAAGCAGCTGATCTCAAGATTATCTACCAGAATCAGTTGTAGATATATATATATATATATATTAAAACTAAAAATGACAAAAATGAACATACTATTTCGCTTGGTGTAACTTAAAGGTGTTAATCAGAGTGCTCTCTCAGGTCAGCTCACTACAAATACAAAAAAGCCCCTTAAGTTAATAATTAAAAAGACAAAAATCCGTATGAACAATCCTAATAATCCAGTATTTAGGTGCTAATTAACTCGAGAAGACAAACCACAATATTAATCTTCACCTTGGAATGAGGCTCGGTTGTCATGACAACTTGGATGGCTTACTGCACACTAAAGTACTACATGGCACGCTAATGTAGAAATCGGCGTGCATTTAACGATTATACCTCTTGCCTACGACATCTTAGGCATAGAACCAGCTATGGATCTCATAGATCTTATTGCTGACGCTAAAACCGATAGCCTTCCACCAGGTTTTTTGCGATCTATAAAGATTAAATACAGACAAGAAGCCTCGCATGTCTTCCCTAAGGAAACCTACAAACTCGCCGAGGAACAGCAAACAGTCGATCGAGTCAAGACCGCAGCTAGTGAGAAATCCACGCCGGTAAGAGAATTTAGGCTCAATTTTGTATTCTTTCTGGGTTGGGTGAAGTATGTTTTTGGTAAGAAAATTAAATTAAATCTAGTGTTTAAATCTTTTTGTTTACTTTTACTGGAGTCCTTGAAATCACACTGCTGTGCATATAAACAAAAGTATCCTGGTGATTAAAGTGTTTGTGGAAAATTTTAAGACCGTAATGAGTTAATTTTTGGAAAAAATGGTTACTTTAAATCGTACATATGGGAGATGTCATTATCGGCTTTGCACGACCTTTTGACGACCCTGAAACTTCTAAAATTTGTAAACATACAAGTTAAAAATAGATTTGTCTTGTGCAAGCTTTAGTGTACTGGATAATTTGTCTTAAGTTTTCTCATAACACTTTTTTTTCCAAAATCTTGCAATCCTGAATCATCTGTATGCTGTATCCTTTCATAAAATAAAATAATTATTCAATGTATGTGGAAATAAGGGAATAAACAAAACAAAAGAAATAAAGGAGAAAAACAGCTGATAGCTAGAAAGCTAGAAATAGCTGGTAGCTAGAATAAGAATTGTACCACTGAGTTGTTTGAATTATTGTAATTTGTCCTCTGGCTACTGGTATTTGAAAACCATTAGCTCACAAATACAACCACCTCACATCATATGCTGTAAAATGAGGCACCTTATTGGGCAACTCTTTTTACAATGTGCAATGTGAGGCAGCAGTGTTTGAAGGCTAGAAAATCAGTGGACCTTTTTTTCCAAGCGATCATGAAACACTATAGGGTGGTCAATCAAGTGAACATAAAATTAAATGTGAGGATTTTATCTGAACTGGATTTCATCTTCTTTTGGAATTTTCAGCTGTAGAGTCAGCCAAAAATTTCAAAAGAAAATTGAAATCCAGGTCAGATAAAACCCCTCTCACATTTAATGATTATACAAGTTAATTTTAATACCAAATGGAAAAATGCATGTAATGTTTATTCTAGAGTTTCATGGAATGGAAAGTACCCTCAAGATTGGCAACAAAAAGACCAGCTGCTCCTCTTCCTAGAACACCTGCCTCAGGTACAGACAATATTATATATTAATGGTTATAACATATTTGAGATGATGCATGACCTGATTGGCTACCTAGCTACCATATACAGAGACATGGCTTGCTGTAAAATGTTGAAAAATATTTTATAAAAGCATTATATAAAACAATGACTTATGTCTGTAGTGTGATATAAACACTCTGGAAGATGTATTAAGGCACTCAAGTATGCCTCTTGCTTCTAAGCTTACTTCTCTCTTGCTCTTTTTCACCCATGGTTTTTATCTAAAGGTTCAAATTAACACTAGGGCGAGGGTTTGCATTGAATTTCAATTGAATTTTCATTGAATTTCAATGCAAACCCAAGCCCGTGTGTTTGAACCAATTTAAAACCTCCATCCTATATTTCATGTTTTTGAAAAAAAAAATCAAAATTTATGAATTTTTGTCAGAGAAAATCCAGGTTAAATTTTATGCAAATTAGGACAAGTCTTTAGTTGAAATTCAAGACTCCCGTCATGGTTATGATTTTCATTGTGTTCACTTTATGAATTATTAATACTAAAGGTTTTTAAATTACAGTACAGAGATATAATCATATGTTGCTAAATATAGTATTGGTGTATATCTAATTTACTGCCAATCAGAAAAATAATGTGGTGTGAAATCTAACACTTGTGAAGTTAAAGTGCTAATTTTAACACAGTTGTGGATATGCTCAAAAACTGTAAATTATATCAGACAAAAGAAATCAACACTCTACACCCCTGTTTGGTCCCAAAGGATTTGAACTATGTACAGAGCTTCTTCTGTACTTTAGCTCTTGGGTAATTAACACTAATCCTGGGTTAAAGTGAATAGTTTTCTTTAGAGTTCATCCTGGGTTAGTGCAGATTTCGTATGAGTGTGAAAAGGACCGTGCCGTGCCGTGACCATGTCAGTGCCGTGTTTCCTATCAAAACATTCAAAATTCTGCCATAACCGTGCCACGGCCTTTTCACACTCATACAAAATCTGCACTAACACTAATATTGTCTGTCAACCAACTTACTGGGTCCAGACCTCTCTAAGATAGACAGACAGACAGTAAAAATGAGGGTGTCTAAGTTAATATTATAAACCAAAGGATGTTATAGTTGTTTAACATTAGTCCTAATTATGTCTGCCAATACAGGTTTACTATCTCCAGATGGAGAAAGACAGAAACTCAGCTCAAGACTGTCAGCAGTAACTTTAAGATCAGTTGGAGACATCGCCAACCGACCAGACAGCAACCAACAATGTGAGTTAGCAATAATTAGTAGTCCTTAAAAAGAAACATTGCAGTCACCATATTCTAACAGAATTATAATATTTTGTCTTAGTGCCCAGACTCAGCTCTGTAGAGTCAGCAAGGAAATCACCTCTAACTAAACTGAACCCAAGTCTGCCTAAGGTACAAGTATTAAAAATCATGTAACCTTACTACAGTATGCAGTGTAGCTTTACACTCTGGGGGCTTCCATGGTTTTAGGATCAGTTGTATATACAGTTTTATTATATATTTTAGAGAGTATGCATGCTGTGATAGGTTGAATGCTACATGTATGCTTTATTAATGAGCAAAGCACAGTTTTGATGTCAGTAGCACAAGCTTCATCGTGCATATGTGCCTTTGCAATTATAACTTTTTTGTGAGAACACTTAAGAAGTGTCTCTCATCACTTCCTGTATGCTGTATTACTGAATGGACCATGGAAAATGCTGTTCTATTTGATAAAACAGCTATGATCATATCATCTATAGACCATATCATATATCAATAATATAGGTTTCCCATAATATACACAAAATCAATTCTACATCAACAGCATTTATTAATCTATTATTTTTCAGATACAAACACCTGTCAATGACAAAGAACCTCTGCAAGTACCAGTTTCTAGGGAGAAATCAGTTACCACATCAGCACAAGGTAGGACAATATACAGGTTCCAAGGATTTCAGAAGAAGCTGGCTACCAGTAGTGTATTACTGCCTACTTCACCTTTCATTGCCAGTTACTAAAACTCTATCTCACATCACAAACAGCAATCAGAAACTGTAGCTGGCTGTTATTCCTTGGGCATTTGCCTACTTCATGTCTTAGAGATACCTGTCAAAGTTTAATACTTTGTTTTTTATCAACTATAGGGAGAAGAGTTATTAATAAGATTTTAGCTGAGGCTGAGAAGGAGGCAGGAAAAGTAAGTATAATATTGTATTCATTTAGTTATTTTTAATGTAAAGAGTTACAGGAAATATCTTAGAATGACTGTAAGTACATTACAAGTGGCACAAACTTGTGGGAAAATTTTCAATCAAAACTCTACATTCGAGTGTAGATAATATCACACACATACACTGCAGTTGTTTTAATGTGAGCTAGAGAGTATTTATATTATGATACAGATACATGTATATGTTAAAAACAATCGTTTTATATTGTTTTAATAAAATATTTTTGGCCTTTTTTTCCAAACCATGTTTTTGTCCTCTGATATAAACATGGTCACCAGCAAATCAGCATGCCTATTATAACTCAAATAGTTTATTGACATAAATATATTCTATGAATGTATATATAGACAGCTACTGACTCTAACGTCATGGAAGCAGTTGACAAATGGTTGACAACAGCAACTGAAAAAGGTAAGTGTGATTACTGATAGAGTATATTTCGTATGGCTGTGAAAACGGCATCGTACGGTCATGACACGGTTTATTATACAATGGGAATTGTGAATATTTTATAGACAACATGGCACTGACATGGCCAAGGAACAGCCCTTTTCACACTCACATGAAATTTGCTCTACAGTAAGTAGAACTTCCTATAAAAAGACACTCTCAGAACAAGGAATTAGTGTTAGCTTAGGAGGTGTCCACGTAAGGAAGATAAAAAATGTAGAGTTTGTCAAGAGAAGGGACCAAGGCTTGCTTGCTGGAGGTGTTTGTTTGTAGAGGCTTAACTGTACTATATATAACTTAAATTATTAATTAAATTTAAAGAAAGGAGTGTATCCACAAACTGGTCTTTCATGTTGACATTTTGTGAGTTGAAAGAGGGAACTAAGGTGACTCAGCTGAAGAGGAGGAAAAAAACAAAAATAAAAAATGTTTGTTATACAGGTTACTGTTTTGTGTAAAATCAGTCTTGTCATTTCTTATTTTAGAGCGTGAGGTGGCACTCAAATTCTTCTCTACACTGGCTGGTGCAAAAGCAGAACTTCTTAAAGGACCTCTCACCAAGTACCATACGCATACTGAAGGCAGTTGTAACTACTGTGATGGAGATAGGATTAATGAAACCCTGGAAACTTTAGCCAAGTAAAAGATCTTTATTATTATTGGTATGGGAGGGGTAGATGTCACAATGTCCTAAGAATATTTGTGGTACAAGAAATAAATTTTAAATAAATGTATTTCTTACTGTAAAAATACCATTCCATTGAAAATAGAAAAAGTGGAATGCAATTGAACAAGTTGTTTCCTAGAATGTTTCAATATGGACTTTGAGTCACAAGAGTTAAAATAGGGTACCGTTTCATTTTGAAAAGAGCTGACCATTTATGAATTCAAAGTACAAGTCATGTATGTAGTTGCATCTACAACACAGCCAAATTGAAGGTCTATTTTTCATTCCAGAGGTGACATGATATTCCATCCAAAGACTAAAGGCATCCACAAGAAAGAGCCCAACCTAGCACACCAATCATTCTACCAGCACCCAAGATTGTCGTCAAGAGTACGACGCTCCTACCAGACCTGGCACCATTTACCGGTCTATAACTACAGCCATGGTGTGACAAATAAATCATCTATGTTTACTCAGCCTCATAAATACATCGGCAGGCATTTCAGTATTCACCCTGAATGGGGGTTACATACTGGGTTGAAGCCCACTGTGACCCGATGATTGCATAATGGTTTGAAACCTGCTGTGACCTGATTGGTCAGATAAAGCAAGGGGCATTTGGGTGCAAATATTGTGATTTCTTGCTGTTCATTATTATTGGTACTTTTAATTATTTTTTGAATGTGTTAAGTTCTAGAAAATATCCATACTGCCATCATGGAGGGATTTTAAAATTCTGGAGAAGAGGGGGTCAGAGGAAGAACAAAATTACAGAGTTTGTATGGAAGAAAAATAGAAGTTCCAGAGGATAGGGGGCCCATTTTAACAAATTCCCTTTGCGGTGGGGGTATGGATATTTTCTGGAACTACACAATATTTGATATTTTGTGATTTCACTGTTTTGATTTAGTTTTTAGTATAAATTTGCTATAGAGTAATCTTTTCCTTTATTCAAATTTTTATTCTGGATTGATGGTATAGACTGAAATAGTGTAGAACTATCTAACATGAAATCTAAGGTATTGAATGAATTTAGATCATATGAGATCTAAAAGAAAAAAATCAAATTTTTCTGTTTATGAAAAATGTCAACTGTTCTACTATTTATTTCTGATCATCAAAGAAAATAAATTAATGACAAAATGATTCAAATCTTTAAATATTCTCAAAAACTGAGCCTTATATTATATGGATTTTCTAATAATATTATACTGTATCTTATGAAATTGAACCTATCAGCCTTTATAACAAAGGCCCATTGTGCTGCAGGAGCAATTATTGTTGGCATGGCTTAAGTTAACCATATATGATGCTTTTTGAAATAATGTAGTCATGACAAGTTAAACCTTCCATAAGCAGACACCCTTGCAACCAGAATAGTATTGGTGTCCACTGATGAGAGGTATCCACTTATGGAAGGTCAGCAATGTAGAGTTTGTAAGGAGAAGGGACTGCATGTTGCTGTCCACTTATTGGAGGTATCTGCTTATGGGAGGTCAACAATGTAGAGTTTGTAATATAACGTTACGAGCCTGAATATAAGGGACGACTGAGAGTATTTCTTCTTGTTGTCTGCTTATGGGAGGTGTCTGCTTAGGGAAGGAACGTCTGTTAGCAACTGATGTTCAACTAGTTGTAAGGCTGTAATAGTTATAAAGCTTAAGATAATATCTTTCCCATATATATATAGTTGTTATATATGGTATCAACTCTTTTGTTTTGTTTTTCCTTTAATTTGTAAAATGGCTTGCATGGATGCTAGCATGCAATGGTACATGTACATTAAGCTACATTATTTGTAATAATGCAGCTATTACAATTAAAATACATGTACAATAATTAATGTATTTATTGTTACTATTCATAGAAATTGTCAGGCTTCTTGAAGCAGGGCTCATTGTCCTTCTTTACAGGATAATTCAGCACCTTGTCTTACACATAAATAACAGAAACTCAAGTATGACCAGGAAATAGTGTCTGTCTAATAGAAAATCGACCATGTCCTGGCACCTCACAGAGGCTTAACTGTACTGACTTAATCCTTGCACTTACCATCAGTCACTGATATCAAGCCCAAACTCCTCATACAAGGACTTTGTTGTTTTTCCTTCTATCTCAGCTGAAATCACAATCATTTCAGTGTCAATATGAACATCCAATAAATACAAGGTAGTGAAGGGTTTGTTATATTGTTTTTGAGTATCAAAATTCCATGACTTCCAATAACCTTTTCCATCCATGACTATTTTCTATTTTTCATGATCAAAATTTAGCTGACACTTTTCATGAAACTTGATTACTGTACTTTCCACCAGTCTGGAAAAAATTATCTTTTTTCCTCAAATGAAGCTACCACATTTTTTCTCATGCCATTCATCCATGGCATCACTTAGAATCCAGCAATAGATTTTGTGCCAATGATCAGTGCATCATTCAACATATTTCTGGCTATCCAATATCAATTCTGTGATGTGGTGATCTTGATGTCATATAAATATGTTACTGACAGTATAATGGTGCTACTTATTTAATACCTAGTTTACCAATAAGCATTTGGCCAGCATCCTTGATATCATTGTATTCATGCAGCTTGTCAATATGGTCTTTTAGCTCAGTGATATCATATCTACAATAACCAAACATAAATAAAGACAACTTGGTGATCAAGAAATCTAACAAAATTAAATCAACTAAGACACTATTGGGGTATGCATTGTATACTAACTGTTTTTTCATTGTGGCTATTTCCTCATCCATTGCTTCTATCTTTCTTTTTAAAATCACTATTTCTTGAGAAGGACTCAGTTTTGGTGATCTTGGTTGTTCTTTCACCTGCAGCTTGAATATTTTAAAAATGGTAAGAAAATGGTTTAAAATGACAGCCGTACATAATTTAACAATGCTGCTTATGGCATAAGTTGTACTTACTGGTGACTTGAAAGGCTGCTTTAATCTTGAGCTTGTTCTGGGGAAAAACAATTGAAAATTCTCTGAGGCCTGGTTCTTAATAGCAATGCAAGCATAAGCACATTCAACATACACAGACTTTAGTATTGTATTCATCACATAGGTGGGAAAAAGCCAATCTAAGCTAATGAGCACTTACATTTCTGAGTCTGTGTTGTGTTGCTTACACTTATAGTCTAGAATAGATCTTGTATGACTGTGAAAATGGTACCACACTGTCACGGCACAGTTACAGCAGGAATTTTGAATGTTTTTATAGACAACACAGCACTGACACGGTCACAGCACGGCGCGATCTGTTTCACACTCATACAAAATCTGCTCTATATGCTTACAGCACAAGTGAAAACCAGGCTCAAATCCAAATACAAGTCTAAGCAACATACTATGCAGAATCAGTATTGCATTTATCACAGAGCTGTGGAAAAAGACAGGTACTACCAATGAACAGCACATTACTGAATCTGCATAAAGTATTCTACAGTATGTGTGAATCATGCCTACACACGCTCTAGAATTAAGTGATAGTTGTCAACAACAAGAAAGGAAAGAAGGAATTAAGGGAGGAAGGAGATAAGGAGGGATGGGAGAAAGGAAATGGAAGTAAGGGAGGAAGGGAGGAAAGAGGGAGGGAAGGAAGGAAACTGAAGGAGACTAAGAAAAATCAAGAGATGTTTGCAGCAATGGTGTTAGGTATTCAGAAGCTTAATTAACAGATGGAAATTCTTAACACATTGGAAACAGAGTGAATTGAAAGATTGAAAATTGGTGATAGAAGGGGAATGAGATCATCCAGAAGCTAAATGACTGTAACAATAAAAACTGTTTCACTGTTTCCTTGAAGGAAAGTACCTCATTCCAGACCCTGGAGTCCTTGGACGTCTGTGGCTTGAGCTTGGAGTACTTTTATTCATCGACATGATAGGCGATTTCTTGGGTTCTTCATTCAACAATAATACTTCGATTCTTCAAGATAGAATCAATCATTAGAATAAAAATGATGGAAGAAATTGCTAAAAAGCAGCAAAAACATTTCTAGATAAAGTTTTGACGCACCTACATGTAATTGGCAATCAAAAAGGAGTTTTTTCTGCGAGTCTCTTGGACAATTTTGGTATTGTGTGCAGGAACTTTTGCAAAATGGCGCCAAATAAAAGATTGCTTTCTATTGGACAGATTTAGAATTTCATTATCCAATCAAATTTTGTTTTACATATTTTTTAACAATCCTGGTCAGCGGGCATTCTTACGATGTCACGCGTATTCTTGTTTGGATTTACATGGTTACTATGGTAACATCACTGATAAAAAGAACTCCACTGGTCTTGTACGACTAAAGTTTACAGTTTACAGGAGGAAAACGTTTAGATTTTGTACAAAAAGTTTATTTCTGACTGACTGATCAGCCTTCACAATGCTTCACGAAGGAGGAACAACGAGAATTACCGAAGAAATCGAAGAGCTTAGGCGAAAACTCGGTTTATTGGGTGAGAGTGAAGTTACAAAAATTCGATTACAGTACAGGACATGAATTTGAAGTTACTTTGCGTTTGTTTTCACTCAGTATTCACGCCAGTTCTTTCTTGTGCACTGTTAAGGAATTTTTTATTACCTTCATCCGTATATTATGGCGTTTATTAACTAGTTATTATAACTTTCATTTGTGGAACCCATTTATGAATTTTTATTCTCTTCACAGATGGTGATAGGAAAGCTTACTATGAAAGTTCACAATGGCAGATGAAAAAGAACAAAGAAACTATCGCAGAGTTGGGTAAAACCAACAAAGAACTGAGACGTGAACTTGCTAACAAAGAAGCAGTAAGTTGATCTGGATTTAAAGCAGACCTTTGAAAGTGTAGGCAGTCATTAGGCTGACCAGCAATTATGTCTGAATTTTGCCAAAATTTGGCATATCAAAGGGTATGGGGCCGACAAGAGTCTGAGTGGAGCATCCTCAAGCAAAATTCTATAGTAACCCTGGGGGATTTCATCAGCGCTGGGTGCACAAGTAGAAACAACTTACACATTAGTGATTGTAACATTTTCATAAGCCCTGAAGATGGACACTTTGTGTGAAAGTGAAATCACGAAAGCTCAGAAATATGGTGCAATGCTGTGTGAAACTTGTCTTGCAATGGCAATTGAGGCAAGTTTCAGAGAAAAGTTTCAGCATGTAACAGCACCTTAACTTCTTGTTTGTCTGTTTGTAGGGAGATGAACAAGTAATTAATGATGCCTTTAAAATGAGGGATCCTCAAAGACACTGTGCAATGCGAGGAATGTCTGGAAGGGTAAATATTCCATCAGATTAATGTAGCTTGGTAATTTCACCTCAAGAGCCCTTTCACCTAAATAGAGCAGATTTCGTATGAATGTGAAACGGACCACGCCGTGCCATGACCGTGTCAGTACCGTGATGTCTATAAAAGCATTCAAGATTCCTGCTGTAACTGTGCTGTGGCAATACGGTGCCATTTTCACAGTCATACGAAATCTGCTCTATATATATATATGGTAAAAGCAGTAAGTAGCCTACAGCCTGACAGGTGAAATATCTCACAGGTGGAAAAATCAAATACCATTTTTTATTATCTTTTCTGTTCATGTATAATATTATTTTGTCATCATAGTCTGCCATCAACAAGCTTGATCAACAAGTCTGTGAATGTATAAAAAAGCTCAATGCACTGAAGCACCAGAGAAATATGAAAGAAAAGAAACTGAGAGAGCTTCAGACAGAGTATGACCAGATGGTTACTGATGCAGAGGAGGCTGTGAACACAGATGCTGGAGAATCAGCTGATGCACAGGTATACCTCTTTGCACTTCTAGATCAACTGGCAGTACTAGTTCTTAATTAATGGATATAAAATGAAGAAATGGTCAACACTCAGCGTGCATCCATTGAGTTATGGATGCACGCGGGAGGCTGCTAAGCACGAGAGAAGCGTAAGCGTAAGCAGCCTATAGCTTCTCGAGTGCTTAGCAGCTGACCAAGTGCATCCATAACTCAATGGACGCACTGCTGAGTGTTGACCATTTCTTTTATAACATAGACAAATGAAATAAGCCGTACGTTTAACCTAAATAAAAACACTGATGACCTTCAAAGTTCTCCATACATGGCTCGCGCTCGTGCGCACTTATCATCCAATCAGAGCGTGCGTTATATATTACCTATGTTATAAAATATAATAGCCAACCTCCGAGTTACACTTCACTTCCCATATACAAAAGTATCAAGATGAGTCTACATGCATCAAGCTCAGTCATGTGTAACAAGACAAGTTTTAGTATATAGCCTTGTTCTAAGTCCTTTGTATGTGTCAGATGAAGCATATCTCGTAACTAGACTTTTTTTTCCTTCAGAAATTGCGTATGGTAGAGAATAGCCTGGACAAAATGAATCTCAAATTAAGTGAAGCCAAGAGGATCAGAACTACATATGATCAAATCTATGACTGCCTCAAAGAGGAATGTCTTTGTTGGCCAAATAAACTTGATCAGAGAGAAGCAGAACTGAAGGCTGCAATGGATGAGTTGGAAGAGCTCAATGCCAGTAATAATGATGCTCAGCTTGCTAGGGAAGCTGCTAAAGCAGAGCTGACTAAGCTGGAGCAGTCTGTGTATGAATCAAAGAAAGAAAGGGAAGCAGCTTTAGCTGAGTATAAGAAACAAGCTGAAGAGAAGAAGGAACAAGCAGAGAAAGTGGAGAAAAGGGTAAGTTTGGGAAATATTGAAGGTCGGAGTAAAAGAGGACTGTTCAAAGTTATCATTATTGATGCTCAAAGTTTTCATTCTGACTTTAATTCCACTTCCAATTTAAGTGAGAGTTAAAAGTTTAAAATTCTGTGCCACATATAATTGCGTGTTCAAAGTATTCTAAATTTTCATTTCTAGCTTAATATATAAATTAATAACAGACTGCTATATAACATCTGCTCTATTGGCCAAAGGAGCTTATGGATTCTGTAGCTATGCCTTATGTTTCTCTAAGTGCCTCTCATGTTTTGCCCAGTTTCTGCATGCATGCTTTTATAACTAAACTTACATAACGCCCTGCCTCATTTTCTATTTCTTTTGTTGTATTGATTAAATACCTTATTATTTTCAGCTTCAAAGGTCATCTCTACAACAGGATGAACTTGCTGGTAAGCGATAACATTATTGCTTGATTTGCCAAGGATGATAATGTAAGCTTTTATTAAGTGTCATGTTATTTCTACAGATCCTAAAGCAGCAATGTCAGGTGAAGAGCAAGAACGTAAAATTACCACATACGAGGAAGCCATGAACAAAATTAAAGATGCCACAGGTGTGTCAGATATCAAGGAGGTTGTCCAAAGGTTCCTTGCACAGGGAGATACTCAAAAACACCTGCTGCAGCTCAAGTCTGACAATGAGAAAATGCTTATTAGACTCAAAGAAGAAAAGGTCAGTGATTTGCAATAGCATCAGATCATTTTTTGATAATTAATCTTACCAACAACATTTGTTATTACTGACAGGAGAAGTTAAGAGTTGAGTATGAAGAAATGAAATATTCTGGGGAGGCACGTTTGTCCAGGTAAATACATGTATGAATAGATTACATTCTCAGTGATTCCAAGTATTCTCTGATCAATTTCTAATTCTCCTTTACTTTCTTAGAATTTTATAAGGAGAAATTAGATCTTGATCAAAGACTACTTACATTGTTCTTTTCTCATCTTGTCATAATAAAAGCTGACAGATTTTCAGAAATTTTTAACCAACAAAGTTCTATATGGTTTCAGTGGCCAGAGAATGTTAGAAGAGTTTCAGCAAAAACTTGATGAGGAGAAGGCCAAGTGTGAAGAAGCAGAACAGCGTCAAACCCATGCAAGTCGTACTCTTGTCAAGGTGAAAGGGGGCATCGAACATCTCGCTGACAAACTTCAGCATCTTAAAGCTGTAAGTAATGCATGTAATCTACATGTCCCTTCCTGTTTAATTTGCTGACCAGTTGGTATATCTAAATATCAGGGCTTGTAATTATAAGGGGTTTTCCCATGAAGCTGTGAAGACCCTTTTCAACTCTTCATGATTAATTGTGATGAGAGAGAAGTAAAAGCCATGATTCGTGTGTGGTGATTTGGCCATAAAAAATTTAAAAAATTGATTAAAAAATTAATTTCCATGAGAGCTACAGTTCTACGCATTTTTTGGAAACTTGTGAACCATGCTGACCCCCCCCCCCCCCTTACCACTGACCCCACCCCCCCCTTACCACCCCTGTTATAACTTGTATTCATTTAGTGCTAATGGTTGCTTTCAATTCAATTTTATTCAACTGTCAATAAAATATTTACAGTAATCATTTTGACACTCACCCAATTTTTTTAAAATGTAAAGTTCCAAAAAATATTCATACCCCCACCATGGAGAGAATTTGTAGATGGACCTCCCTACCCTCTGGAACTTCCAATTTTCTTTCATACAAACTCTACAGGTAATGTTTTTCTTTCTTTGACCCCCTTCCCCTCCAGAGTTTCCAATTCCCTCTATGATGGGGATATGGATATTTTCTGTAATTACACAATACAGTACAGATTGTCTGATATTTTTGTTGAAATTCTTTTCACAGCCAAAAGGTCAAGTTCCCCAGGCTCAGTTATCACCAACATCGGATGAATTTGTTTTAGATCTCCTGGGTACATGTGAACAGAAATTGTTGAAGCTGATGGATGACCTGGGTGGAAAAGACATCTCAGACATTGTAAAAGAGATGGAAGATTTAGAGGTATGTGATGATGATAAAAATATAATATTATGATCCATTTCTTCAATGTTAGCAATGACAGGGGATAAAGTAGAGGCAGAGCACTTGCAAATTTATGCAATGTGGCATCAGAACAGCATGCCAGATGACCAAAAAATTCACATTGCTTTATTCCATGATATTGCAATGCCATTTTCAACTGTAATTTTGAACAAAAATATTCATCAACATGCCATCACATTTGCCAAGCCTACCTACACTACTAATAACTACATTAAGTGTATCAGTTAATAGGTTTTATCTGTGGAAGTGTTTCTATTATTTATCAAGGTCTGCATGTTTGCTACATGTAGTTGTGAAGTTTGCCCTTGATAAAATATATTTATCAAGACATAGTGTTCATTTGAGCTTTCTATTACTTTGCAGTTCCGATCAACTATGGAAAATAAATTACCACAGTACAACACAAGAGTTAAGTTGCCCATGGTTACAGAACGAATGACTGCATATGAAGGTATGGAATCTATTTCATCAACAAACCTTTTATTTTGATCAAAATCGAAATTCTTCTTTAGAATTCAGATGCATGGGGAGAACTTGGAGTTTGATCATGGGGTCACTTCAGTATACCATTTGTACAGGATGATAGAGGGGGAGTCTGCCCACAAACTATGAGCCAGTTTTTCAAGAATTTCATCATAAAATGAGGCTGATTTTCTTGAAAATGCAAAGAACAACCACTGACTGTAATTGGACTTAAAACTGTCAGTTTTATGTTTAAGCAATCACTGATTTTTTTGCAACTTCAGATGATGAAGAAAGTGGAGAAGACGAGGATGTTTTATCCAGAAATGCAATAAAAAGATACTCACAACAACTTGTGGATTCAAAAACCAAGAAACACAAAGCAAGAAAAGCAAAAAGGAAATCCAAACAGTAAAAAAAAGGAAAAAACTCTGTATAAAGCTTTTGATTTCTTTTACTCAACATGAAGTTTTAATCTTGTATTAAAAAATTACAATATGTGTATTTGTCAAAACTGTTTAACTTGCAATTAGTTAAATACATATTAAGTCATTAAATAAATTCTCTACAGTTTATTAAAAATGTTTTGCTTATTGCTTACAAACATTGAACTTAGATAATAACAGTTTGAAAAATTATATATCGACACCTTGAACTTATTCCAGGGTTTTGCACTTCATTCAGATGGTCACCAATCTGGTACTTTAAATTTCTTAGCCCCTTTAAGAAAGTTCAAAATTATCTTCAAAAAATCCTATATACTACATCTACATAAAAGTTTAAAGGCATTATTTTTTCAGTGTACAATGGCTTAAACCCAAAGGGGATTATAAACTTAACAATGGGGCTTACAAGCAGTAGTTTATGGTGCTATGATGAAAGATTTTTCAGCTTTTTCTCATATTCTCTGACAATCTCTTCAATCTCTTGTGGTGATTTCTTGCCTGCCATTATGTCCTTATAAGCCTTTTCTGCTGCTTCATCTGGACCAAAATTTGATATGTATTCAGCAATTGGTTCAGTTTCAAGGTTCATTGTCTTTGCAAATGCTTCTTCTTTAGAAACGGCAAACTTGATGGCTAAAGTGAACCTGGGGGCTAGTAAAAAATAATCATTACAACCATTCCTCAGACAAAAGTGACACAGAATAGGGCTACTGTGAATACAATTTTATTGTTAGCAGTTCCACACATCACTGGTGAAGACTGCCCCTATTTTGTTGGACTGCCTGGCTGTCGAAACTGCCAGTAGTAGACTAGCAAGTGAACTAGTTTGGGCTGTGTCGGTGTATAAAATACAACAAGGGATGAATGGAAATTTGTAATGCTGTATAAGAGAGAAACTTAACACATTTTAAGCCCTTTATCGGAGTATAAATAAGGCTAAGGCTTGAAATGTCAGTAAGTTATCTCTTTCTATAGAGTGTTACAAATTTCCATTCATCCCAACCTCATTCCCAGGGCCCTTTCCCTTCACTTGGGGTCAGGCAGGAGAAGGCCTTGGCATCAGCCAGCCACATGATTGCAAAACACCCAAAAATCTTTGGTGTAATACATTATCATAATTTCCATGCATCGTGAGCACTATAAACAATACAAATTCATGTTTAGTTTAAAAAAAAAGTTATTTTAGTTTACCACTAAATTCAAACAATGAGCACGTTCTCAGACTCTTTCATGTAATTTTCCAATTTTCAAGTTTAAAATCAAGTGAAAAAATTGACCGGCCGACGCCAGGGCCTTTTCCCACCTGACCCCAAGTGAAGGGAAAGGCCCTGGGAGCAAAGTTGCATTACTGTAATTCATCCCTTGTTGTCTAAACAGTAGTCTATTGAGGTGTTTTTGTCTGACAAAGCGCATAATCATTTTGCAAATGTTGGTAAACTATTATTCAATTTTTATCTTTTTGTCAATATTTGGGGTTGATGCCTAATTTTACTGATGCAGGGTAAATACTGCTTAAAATAAAGCTCAAAAATGGACCACATCCAGGCTAGACTCTGTCACGGCAGTCTATTCAACTCAATGCGCCTTACAGTGCAACCCAAATTATATTAATTTTAGATTAAATTATATTTTAATAATTAAAATATATAAAAAATTATTTTTCTGGGGGAAAATGGGGAAGAATATGAATGACGGCTGTAAACGGACTTGATTTATACTAGATAACAAAACTTACCATGGATCGTTGGTGAAGGTGGACGAGCACTATGTGGAATAGTACCCTGGAAAATCACTACTCTGCCATACTTTGGTCTAACAGCATGGACCATCTCCTTACGGTCATAATCAAAGAAGAGTGTTTCTCCTTGGTCGTTTACAGTCCAGTTTTTATTCAGATAGATCAACAGGGTATATTCATCTTGGTCCTCATTACAATCAAGGTGAATAGTTGTGCTGTCGTGGCTGCGAATACTGTTGCATGATACATCATAAGGGTAGTAGCCTTCTTTTTTGGAAGCGTAGTTTACAATGGCTTGTACACATGGCCAAAGTGAAGATCCAACAATATGTTCTACATCAAAAGCAAGAATCCATTGTACATTATCTGTGCTATCAGGGCTAGGAGGGTTATCAAAGTAGATACCATTATTCATGGTTTCTGCAAGACCATCAATTATCTCAAAAGGAATTAAGTTATCAAAAGTAATTATTGGATGACCTTTAGAGGTTTGAAATTGCCTGGTGACAAAATCTTCAACATTGAATTTTGAAAAATTTTCAGGTGATGCTGGCAGTGCATACAGTCCATGAAGGGTGGATTTGTCTTTCATGTATGCTTTATGGTCTTCGACGGTCAACTGAGATGTGGCACTTGATGAGGAGACATGAATCATTAGAGTCCGTAATCTCTCTTTACAGTTCATAGAGGGTGGCTTTATGACAAAGTTATATCCACAAGGAAGAATTACAGCCCTTCCATTAAAAGGGTGTATACTCTTCAATATTTCCCCTTTATCATCATAAACTACAACTTCTCCATATGAATTTTTATCCCACTTTGGAATCACGATTACCACTATAATAACATTAACGTCTCCTTGTTGAGTAGGACACGGGTTTGTTGGCTTTACATCATCTCCACGAGCCGAAATCTGAGCCCCAACTCGAAGAACATGTAGTTGATCAGACTTCACGCCAAAATGAACAGCAACTTCTTGACTAAGTTTACCCCAAACTTCTTTCAGGTCCCCTTGAGTGAAATCAGAAGGAATAAGCCTTGTCATCCAATAATGACTTGTTGGGAAAGCATAGTTTCCCCTAGAATCGTTACGAATCTCTGATGCTGGTGTACTAGCTAAGTTGTGGAAACTCCAGACCACCTCTTCATCGCCAAGCTTCGATCGAATGTCTTTAAGGTCTTTAGAGTTCAATAAATTATCTGCTACAATAATATTACGTTCTCCAAGAACACAATCATTGTAAGCGAGCATAAAGAGAAACAAAAAGCACAGCGCCATTGCAGTCCAGACAGTCCAATAATTTAATTCAGACAGCTGCTTCGAACCGTTTCATGTATATTCCTGTTTTCGACACTTATAGAAATAGAAGCACTTAGAGCTTAGACACGTGTCACAGTGTTGATTCACAAACAAAGAGAGAAAGAGAAAAGAAAGAATGAAGGATTAAGACCACTCGACGCGATGCCATTTAAAGCTGTTTACCTCGTTTACCCGGGTGTTTACCACAAAATTTGGACCGTACACAATAACTACAAAGAGGTTCCGCTGTTCTCGTTCCCAGATCCCACTCAACTCTCAAATGCGTTATGGGGTTGTTATGGGAGCATGTATACAATTTGTCTGCGCATGCCTGTGTTTTTGGTTTCGATAACAGTTCATAAGAATGGTTTTGAAGAAATTCTCTAAAGTTTCCACTACTTCTGTGTATGACATAATCAACGTTTTTCTCATATAAATGCAAGAGTTCTCGATAAATGCCATCATTTCTTAATATTTTTGTCCCCGCCTGACCTCGCTTGCGCGCGCAAATCATAAAGGATTCTGGAAAACTCCGGGAAGGTGAATTCTATGGCGCGCCGTTACCACCAAAAGTACGTCGAACACAAACGATCCAGTCAGTCATGTCAAACAATCCAGTCAACTGTCAAATAATTCAGTCACAAATGCAATACGATCCAGTCAATTGACAAACGATCCAGTCAGCGGACAAACAATTCAGTCAATCACTCTAAATGATTTAGTCAAACGACAAACGATTCAGTCAGACAAACCGAACAATTCAGTCATTTGAAAAATGATTTAGTCAAATGACAAACGATTTAGTCAGAAACGCTAATTATCCCAGTCAAACGACGAATGATTCATACAAGAACGATAAACAATCAAGTCAAATGACAAGAGATTCAGTCAGACGACACACCCTGATTCAGTGAGAAATTGGCTATACAGTCAAAGGACTAATGTTCTTGTCAACTGACACATTACGTAGTCAAGCGTCAAACCATCCAGTGGCTTCTGAAACGAAAAACTTTGTAAAACATCGAATTATTCGTGGATTGATTACGGCTATTACCAATACTACCGTGGGGGTGGGCCTAATAGGATCATTATTCTTGCATACTCCCCCTGGCACAGCATTTCCGGTTCAATACGCAAAAGGTTCATTCATCATCCGACCTGATCCCCTTGAACTTATGCTCTCTCCATACTGACTAAAAATAAATAAAATGAAAATCGAATTAAGGGTAGAAAACAGGCCTAGGGATGGATTAGAGGCACTGGCTACATATCTCAGTCTTCTCTCTAAGCGAAAGAAATTGCTTCCCATTTTTGTACCTCGAACGGTCATGTTTAGGGATGGACCATTAGATTTTGAGGGGGATGGGCGATATTTGTCGTGCAGGAAGCAAAAGTCCCAAAAATAAATATTCGTGCATGTTGAAAAACTAAGTTCATGCACCGCCACAAAGTACGAAAAAAGCTTCCTGCACGACAAATATCGCCCACCAACTCAGCTAGGGACGAAATAGTCTACATAGTCAAGCTCAAGGTGGGTTCCCTCGTACAACGAATGGAAAGTATTTATTTTGTCAAGTCAAGCTTATAGAACACTTTCCAAATTGTTTGATATCGAGGCAACAAAAAGAAACAGGAATTAATTAGCCAGCCATGGGCACATTTCTTTTGTTTTATCCGTATTAGGCCTGGTTCTCACTACAACGCAAGCGTAAACGCAAGCACAAGGGTCAAAAATCTAATGGTCCATCCCTAAACATGACCGTTCGAGGTACAAAAATGGGAAGCAATTTCTTACCCCTTTCTCCCTCGTGATACCGGATACCGCAGAAATAGACTAGAAATCGATGAGGGATAAAATCGTGGTGTGTGACACCAGCGGAATCCCTGACCTTGTCCAGATTTTACATCTAGAAGCAATTATTTTTCAGAAGAAAAAAACTGTTGTACAATAAATCACATTTTCTTCCCATGCATCTTAACAGAAGACGTGTATTAGGCAAGAAAACCAGATCTGTGGAAAAACTAAAATTGGCGCCAACCAACAGAGCTCCAAGCTTGACCTCTGGCAATGTGAGCAAAGCTGCATATTACGTGTCCCTAGAATTATACCTGCGGCCAATCAGCATTGTGCCTGTCTGGGATCGTTGACAGATAGCACACATACGCTTAGAGAGAAGACTGAGATATGTAGCCAGTGCCTCTAATCCATCCCTAGGCCTGTTTTCTACCCTTAATTCGATTTTCATTTTATTTATTTTTAGTCAGTATGGAGAGAGCATAAGTTCAAGGGGATCAGGTCGGATGATGAATGAACGTATTGAACCGGAAATGCTGTGCCAGGGGGAGAGTTTGACTAATGGTCGTGCGTCGTGCGTCGTGGGTCCCAAGTCGTGGGTCGTGGGTAAGGTCGTGGGTACCCAAAATGTTCCAAAAATGATATAGAAGTAATATGATCACTCAGCGGGTAAATTAGTTAAAACCCCGAAATAAACCATCAAATAATTAATTTACTTGCCGGAGTACCCTGATTCAACGATGAAGTATGTTTTTTATACATACTTTTGTAAGAATATCAGTTGTACCACTAGGTGACATATGAGGTTGGTTTTTTGTCAACAAACCGATGTTCCGTAGCACTGACCTTTCAGTACTGTCACTGAATGTAACGCAATCAAGGCTCACAGAAGGTTGATTTACACGTCAGCATTTGTTGCGCTTTGTTCGGAAACCAGCTATAAAGTTTCTTGTATGTCGGGCCGATTTTTGACGAAATCAAATGAATTGGAGCGCGAAAACAATGGATTTCAAATCGGGCCGACAAATTAGTAGCGTCAGTAAAATGGTCTTAACAGGGAATCCACGAGACTTACGACGTCTACACAAAAGCTATTTCACTCGAAGATAAACTTCATATCTTCGCGCCAGCCTGTAATACCCTCTATATATTTCTGTCTTTTTCGGCAAAATTTAACGGTATTCAACATGTGTTACGGACTGGACTGTTACTGAGTTACGACTACCGTTGTTGTAATGGCATTTTAAACAGATTACGTGATCGTTTTATTTGCATTACAGACATCAAGCCCGGCTCCCTGTGGAACTACCGAAAGGGCGGCGTTGATAAAAGGGAAGCATGCAAGTTGACATGACAGTTTTATCACTGTTATAAAAGAGCAGATACCAACTTGACATCTGATCAGACCTTGCGTTATTTTTCTGATTGTGAAACTGCTTGCAGCCCTACATATTCTAAGGCGGTTATCACTGGCGAACTCCGGTGTCTGCGGCATCGGGAACGGGACATGTACGTACAACTGATATTACTATAACTAACTAATTTACCCACTGAGTGATCATATTTCTTCTATATCATTTTTGGAAGAGTTTAGGTTTTGGTCGAGAGTCGAGAGTCGAGAGTACCAGGTCGAGAGTCGAGAGTAAAAGTCGAGAGTCAAGACTACCATGTCGAGAGTCCAGAAAACGTAAAATAAGTGGAAACGTATTATAAGCCGGCCAGTTTTTAGCAAAATTCGAAACGCCACAAAACACATCACGCACGTACATAAGTTTATCATTTGTCATCACTTACAGCCGAAATTTGGTATTTTCTGTGAACCAGTAATAAAACACAGAAAATACCACGTAATTTTCTGGTCGCGATGCAATGTTGCAGTGATGTTTTTAAGACCATTAACTATGGAAAGCTATAGACCATGCAAACGCGATTGCGAAACTTGCGTGACATATGGTATAGTTTACGGTGCAGTTTCAATATCTAGCCGCTAAATAAACAAAGCTCGGGTCAAGTTGTCTAGAAGCAAGCTTTTGCTATCACAGGTGATATGTTTTTTGCTAAAAACCTGGCCGGCTTATAATACGTTTCCACTCATTCAATAGTTTTCTGGACTCTCGACGTGGTAGTCTTGACTCTCGACTTTTACTCTCGACTCTCGACCTGGTACTCTCGACTCTCGACTCTCGACCAAAACCCAAACTCTTTTTGGAACATTTTGGGTACCCACGACGAGTTTGGGTTTTGGTCGAGAGTCGAGAGTCGAGAGTACCAGGTCGAGAGTCGAGAGTAAAAGTCGAGAGTCAAGACTACCATGTCGAGAGTCCAGAAAACGTAAAATAAGTGGAAACGTATTATAAGCCGGCCAGTTTTTAGCAAACGCCACAAAACACATCACGCACGTACATAAGTTTATCATTTGTCATCACTTACAGCCGAAATTTGGTATTTTCTGTGAACCAGTAATAAAACACAGAAAATACCACGTAATTTTCTGGTCGCGATGCAATGTTGCAGTGATGTTTTTAAGACCATTAACTATGGAAAGCTATAGACCATGCAAACGCGATTGCGAAACTTGCGTGACATATGGTATAGTTTACGGTGCAGTTTCAATATCTAGCCGCTAAATAAACAAAGCTCGGGTCAAGTTGTCTAGAAGCAAGCTTTTGCTATCACAGGTGATATGTTTTTTGCTAAAAACTGGCCGGCTTATAATACGTTTCCACTCATTCAATAGTTTTCTGGACTCTCGACATGGTAGTCTTGACTCTCGACTTTTACTCTCGACTCTCGACCTGGTACTCTCGACTCTCGACTCTCGACCAAAACCCAAACTCACCCACGACCTTACCCACGACCTTACCCACGACGCACGACTTGGGACCCACGACGTACGACGCACGACCGTTAGTCAAACTCCCAGGGGGAGTATGCAAGAATAATGATCCTATTAGGCCCACCCCCACGGTAGTATTGGTAATAGCCGTAATCAATCCACGAATAATTCGATGTTTTACAAAGTTTTTCGTTTCAGAAGCCACTGGATGGTTTGACGCTTGACTACGTAATGTGTCAGTTGACAAGAACATTAGTCCTTTGACTGTATAGCCAATTTCTCACTGAATCAGGGTGTGTCGTCTGACTGAATCTCTTGTCATTTGACTTGATTGTTTATCGTTCTTGTATGAATCATTCGTCGTTTGACTGGGATAATTAGCGTTTCTGACTAAATCGTTTGTCATTTGACTAAATCATTTTTCAAATGACTGAATTGTTCGGTTTGTCTGACTGAATCGTTTGTCGTTTGACTAAATCATTTAGAGTGATTGACTGAATTGTTTGTCCGCTGACTGGATCGTTTGTCAATTGACTGGATCGTATTGCATTTGTGACTGAATTATTTGACAGTTGACTGGATTGTTTGACATGACTGACTGGATCGTTTGTGTTCGACGTATTTTTGGTGGTAACGGCGCGCCATAGTATTCACATATAAAAATTTTCATGGCATTTATCGCGCGATACACCTTATATTAGTTCTTATCGCACGATAGTTCGACTGATCGCGCGATAGAGCAGATTTGGTATGAGTCCCGAAACAGACCGCGCCGTGCCGTAACCGTGTCAGTGCCGTGGGTGTCTATAAAAACATTCGAAATTCCTGCCGCAACCGTGCCGTGACCGTGCCGTGACCGTGCGGTGCTGTTTTCGCAGTCATACGAAATCTACTCTCCACTATCGCGATAATTCGATTTTAATCGAATCACTATTAAAATCACTATTACAATTTCCTCAAATCTGATTGGTTGAAAGACTGCTCTATTTTCCACTAATCTGTAGGTTGTAATTTGATAGTGTAATTGGACAGTTGGCTGTAATCGTACAGAGCAAATCAGATTACGCATTTTCAGCGCGCGCTGTCATGCAATCGCTACGCCCACGCCATTAAGTGCCATTTTCATGCTAATGATCAGTGCTAAGCGCAACTAAACTGACCAATTCAAATTCAGACGAAAATTAAACTGCATCCGGCTACTAAAAATAGCACAGATGGGAATCATCACGGCGCCACGGCGCGCGTCTCATTAACAAATGCAAGTTTCCCTCTCTTATTCATGCTCTCTTGGTTATTCCAATTTTTCTCTGCCGGCTAGAACGTGAGTTAGTTATGAAAGTAGCGTGCTACATCCCGCTAATTTTTTTAATATGACCTTGAATGGAGTACAGGTCCGGGGGGGGGGGGGAACTCCATTGTAAAAGGATCGGGTATGCTTGTCCGAAACTTTCTAAAATACCCCTAAAAGATACCGGAAGTCTTTTTAAAAGGGCGTGGCCGGACGATTTTTTAACCCCTAAGAGATACCAGCGATAACAAGCTAATGAACATTATTATTATTAACACAAAATGCTTTTGTTGGGCAAATTTCTTCCATTTGAGAACAAGATAATAAGCGATTGGCTCTCAATGGGGTGGTGGCTATTACGGTTAACGGTTAATATTTTGCCTTTCTTACGATTACGGTTAAAGTGAATCACCCATAACGAGCCAGAACCGCTTGACAACGGAATGAATTCGGGAAATTTTCCCGAATTCTTAAGATTTTTTGGTACCACTAATCCTTTAAGATTGACGTTTGAACTGCCGCGACTGTGTTTTAACTGTCATCAGCCAATTAAGATAACAAGATAACACTAGCATGACAAACGGGCTTCAAAGAAATGTTAGCTATAATTTTTGGAATTTTCACTAATACTTTGTAATATTCACATCCGTTTCGATGAGTAGAAAAAAAACCCGAATCTCCTGGCTGGGGGGATTTTCAAGGTGAATTGGGAAAACATAACACGATGGAATAGCTCGATTTTCCTGTATTTACGCGCTTCAAACATTTGCGTGTTTTCCAAAATCTCGTGTGCCGCGGCTTTGCCAGTGCATTAGTAAAATCTGTTCATGAATAATGGAAAATATGAATTTATGTTACATTTTGCTAGATTTGATTCAGGCAACATATTGTGAAGCCCATAAGCACAAAAAATTCTACATTAAAATAAAAAAAAAATTCTACATTAAAATAGCATGTACCACATGCATGCACATAGAAAGAGAAAGTACACATTAAAACTATAATATCTTGACCGAAAATATCTTTATTCTTTTCGTCAACATATAATTCGCATCCTAAAATGTTTAAATCCCACTATGTATGAATTACTCATGGTGCTGATTTATCAGAGCAACTGATTCCCAGCTTAATGTAGTAATGAATGCCTGTGTCTGCTTGGTACACAGTGCTGATTTATCAGAGTAACTGATTCCCAGCTTAATGTACTAATGAATGCCTGTGTCTGCCTGGTACACAGTGCTGATTTATCAGAGTAACTGATTCCCAGCTTAATGTAGTAATGAATGCCTGTGTCTGCCTGGTACACAGTGCTGATTTATCAGAGTAACTGATTCCCAGCTTAATGTACTAATGAATGCCTGTGTCTGCTTGGTACACAGTGCTGATTTATCAGAGTAACTGATTCCCAGCTTAATGTACTAATGAATGCCTGTGTCTGCTTGGTACACAGTGCTGATTTATCAGAGTAACTGATTCCCAGCTTAATGTAGTAATGAATGCCTGTGTCTGCCTGGTACACAGTGCTGATTTATCAGAGTAACTGATTCCCAGCTTAATGTAGTAATGAATGCCTGTGTCTGCTTGGTACACAGTGCTGATTTATCAGAGTAACTGATTCCCAGCTTAATGTACTAATGAATGCCTGTGTCTGCCTGGTACACAGTGCTGATTTATCAGAGTGACTGATTCCCAGCTTAATTTAGTTATGCGGAATGTCTGTGACTGCTTCATTATACATATTGCTGATTTATCAGAGTAACGCTCTCATTTACTGTATTACACAGTTGCTATTCAGTTTCATTATACATGTAGCTGCATAAGTAGTAGGGAAATTAAGGAAATATGTATATCTTTGGAACATGCCGTAAAATTTAATTATATTATTAATTAATCATATCCATAATTTTACTTGATTTCGTTCATCGTAGAATGAATGGTTTATACGATTTTATATTCTCTTACCTTTGTTCTTCCCGTCAGTCGGCCGGGCAAGTCTCGCTTGCAGTTTAAAGTAAAGAAATACCCATGCAGTCGGGTACTCCGTCAGGAGACTCCTGATACTTCTCTTCTAGGCCGGTTAAGCAGCTCTCGTTTTCTTTGGCGGGACGTCATAACTAATTTTGGAGGGGACACGGATAGCCCCTCTGTCGGTCCACTGCTGAGGTCGAAGGCATTTACCCGGCGATCTCTCAAGATTCTAAAATCTTGGTCGCTTAGGCATAACGTTTTAGAATTTTGTCGAAGTATCCCAGCAAGTACATAGAAGCTGGTTCCCACGTAGACATCGTCTTTCTTTTGGGCGCCAAACACTCGATGGTCTATTTGCCCGCCATTTCCTGCAAATCCTCCAAAGAAATTGACCGTATTTCTGAAGGAATTCTTACGGCAAGAACTGCTCTGTGAAATCATTTTGGAACCTGACCACAAATTGTGCTGTATAGTGCCCACCAGCTTTTGTTTGAGTCAAGAAGAGAGCTATAAACTCTTGGTATTAGTGGTGTACATATTTTAAAAATTTTCAGTCATGATTACCGGCATGAAGAAATGACTCATGTTACAACACGAATGCATCGATCAACAAAGCTACTTCATTGAACAACTTGTCAACAGTACTGACATATTGTAATTAACTTAACAGGATTATTTGTTAAACGTGTTGACATATTTTAATTGGATTGTAATACTATCACAGCAACCATAAAATCGGTTCTGGCTCCTTATGAATAACTAATTTCCATTGTTCTTGATGGTTAAAAATTAATTTTCATTGTTTAGAACGCTGGAAAAGCTATTACGGTTAACTTTTCATTACGGCTAACGGTTTATTTTTTTGCATTTTTACGGCTTACGGTTAAATTTTTGGCCCTTTTACAGCTATCGGTTAACCCCATTGAGACCCTCCTAAAAGATACCAGGAAATGCTAAAACTCTAAACTTCAATTTTAACACCCTAAAAGATACCAAGTCGCTGATTTTTACCCCTAAGAGATACGGCGAGCATACCCGATCCTTTTACAATGGAGTTCCCGCCCCGGGGTACAGGTCTGGGTTCAACATATAATACCGTCTTGGAATCCGAGGATCCGAGGTTTGGTTCGATATTGTTAAAATATGTTCCAGAGAAAAGTTCACATTTTTGAACCTTCTGCAACAAATTTGTTGCAAGAAATCGTTGTTGCATAGGCATGGCTGACTCAACAAAATCTCTATAATTGGCTCCAGGATCAGGGATCAGAGGCCAGCGCTCAGGGATCAAATAAGTGGGATCGAGGATCAGCAGATCAGGGACATTGAGTCAGGAGTCAGGATTAGGGATCAGCTCAGGAGCTCAGTTTTCTGCACCAAGGATTAGGGATTTCAAAAATATGGACTCAGCTAGGGATCAAAATTTCCGTAAAAACCCGGGATCAGTGAGACGAAAATATACCATGTTACGAGCCTCTAAAATTGCAGCGCGTCTGTACAAGAAAAAATTGCAGCATGTATCACTACAAGCATTACAACGAGACGATTTAGTCTAAATTCGTCCAATTCCGTCTTCAGTATGCCCTTATGCTCACTTTCCGAGGGTTTTACGTCGGTTTGTCACATGACAAGCGCTCACTAGCTTCGCGTCCTCGGAGACGACCCAGGGCGTCAGGGAGGGGGGAGGGGAGCGGAGGGGAAAGGAAAGAGGGGAAAAGGACGTCCTGGGTCTCCGAGGACGACTAGCTTCGTCCTCGGAGACCCAGGGCGTCAGGGAGGGGGGAGGGGAGCGGAGGGGAAAGGAAAGAGGGGAAAAGGACGCCCTGGGCTTTTGACTACCCCTAACTTGTCTTGAGGCCAAACGTCAACAAAGGCTCTGATTGGCCTCATTATAATTTAATTATAATGAGGCCAATCAGAAGCGTTTGTGCCATTAGATTAAAATCATCTAAAATTACCAGTAAGCAAGTTGACCCCACGCATCGCCAAGACTTTAAACAATACAAGCTGTCGCGTTTAGTTTGAAAAGAACCATGTTTCCAGCTCACCGCGACTTTTAAACAATAAATACGTAATCTCTTTCATGTATTTTGCAATAGCAATGAGTTTAGAGTGAAAAATAATTATAAATTGCAAAGACCTTGGTGAAACAAGATTTATTTGAGGAACTTCTCACAGGATATGGCTTAACAACTGTCACTGTATCAAAGCGATAATTGAAATGAGCCAGATATTTTTGTCATTTGAACTTTGTTTACGTTAGACCATCTAATTGGATTAATTTTGGCCTCAAGACAAGTTAGGGGTAGTCAAAAGCCCAGGGCGTCCTTTTCCCCTCTTTCCTTTCCCCTCCGCTCCCCTCCCCCCTCCCTGACGCCCTGGGTCTCCGAGGACGGACTAGCTTCGCAACAACTGGACATTTTTGTTGGGTTTCCTGTGGTACCAATCGCTAATCGAAAACGAGGCTAGTGGCATTGTAACCGTGCAAGACCAATGCGTACAAGACAAGATGGCGGATCCACTATCCTTACTTCGTCAATTTAATACCAACAAAAAAGAGATCCAGGAAATTGGAGATGATGTTATATTCGACGAATTCTCCTTCCCAAAGACTGCAAAAACTAATTATGTTATAATCAAGTAAGTCCAACCTCATCTCCGTGATATTTATGTATTTTTTGAGCCGACTATTTGTACTAACGCTTCAACTTTGAACTCGGAAATCTGGCCCATGTGTAATTCGTTTTGATTTGAGTTCATAATCTATGATCTCCTGACACTACTCTTGATTCATTTACAAATCATTTGTTTATATTATTTACGTCTTTTTGAGATGATCTTTCGGGAGTTCAATGACAAAATGTTTGTGTTCTGTAGGTCTCAACCGAAGGAGTACTACACACTCGAGTCCCTGCTCTTTCTTCTCAAAAATGTCCATTTATCCCATCCTAACTATGTCCAACGTGCTGTGGTGAGTACATCTTACTAATGAAATAGTCTTTTTGAAATTTCTATTTTGAATTTAGCCCAGAATTTATATTTATTTGTTTTGTATATAGGCTGCAAAGATTCCTGTTGTGAGATTGCCAGACAGAAGAGTAAGTTATTTTATATAATAATTGGCATATTACGCGCGCTCTGATTGGTCGAACAACCATGTATGATTAGAGTACACACACATAGATGGCGTCATCGAATCTTACGTGCGCTCTGATTGGTTGGAATGTTTCGATAAATATTATATAAAACAGATAGATTCCATTTTTCCGTGCGTCTGTACTCTAATCGATGCACAGATGACGTCAAAATGTGGTGAGAACAAAAAAGTACCCCACGAGACGAAAGGAATCTATTTGTTAAATTATTACTTACATACTTCTTTGGATTATTTCCCAAGGGACTTTTCATATGTGCTAAAAACTCATGATAAATCCAATGTATGATTAATAACATGTAGATTTTATGTAAATATTCAATAAGCCTATATTGCTTCAAAGCAATGATGTTTTGGCCCTCTTAGAGGGTTTTGTGTGGATGGGAGAGGGGGATTTAGTCAGGGCATCTGATATAACGCGATTATGCGATTTCGTACAATTGGCCTTAAATCGCATAAAATCGCACACTCACCAAAAATCGCATAAATTGCCAAAAAGTTCATATTTTTTTACTAAAATCAAATGAAATATCACTAATACTTAAGACATATGTAGATACAAACCATTTTAATGTAAATACACTCGTGAAAACTATTGATCAGAAAAGTCTACGAAAACAGGCCAGAGTCGAACGATTTTTCACCCATCTTCAAGGCGTCACTTGCATTGGAGAGCAAAGAGACTGGCACTAGTTTTGCTCTAATGCCATTTGCTATTGGTTCAAATGGAACAATTCCTTTAGAACTGTCAATGATCCAATCAACATTGCCGACATATATATTGATAGTAAACATGCTTTTCTCTACGCCCTACGTAAAGTACAGTGAAAAAATTTTCGAAAATGGATAAATTTCTAGTTAAGACCGATAATTATGCATATGACAGTATTAAGATCATCTTGTAGTGAAATTAAAAACAAAAATATTTGATTATCTACTATTCAAAAATTGTTTTTCATGCTTTGTTTCAGTTCTAAATATTCCTTACGCCTTAAAAAATGCAAATAAAATGCTTTTACCCCTAAAACTTATCAACATATAAAAAAAAGATCAGAAAAAGATTGCATAATTTGCCGCATAATCAGTCCTTTTTGCCGCATAATCAATCATCTTTGCCACATAATTTGGTCTGAAATTTTGCATAATTTTAATTTTTTTGCCGCATTACATCAGATGCCCTGTTTAGTAGCTATTTGATATCCTTGTGAATTAAAACCATGAGGTATGTGGGAGTGAAAAATAACAACATGGTGATGGTGTATATTTTAAAAATTCAGACTTGTTCTGATAAAATTTGAAAATCACCTCATAAAACATCTAGTCTTCACCATTTCCTTGCAATTCAGTGCAAACCTTTTGTGAAGTAATTTGAAACTCGTCATAGTTATCTGGCTTATGATGGACAGGTTCTTGACAGCAGATTGACAGGTATCACAGATATTATGGGCCAAAATTATTAAATATATTCTACACACCCAGATACTTTGAGCCTCTATTTATTCTTATTTTTTGTCATGTTTAGGCTTTGTTGAGTTATCTCAATGGAGATACAGGTAAAAACAAATAACCGACATGTAGAAAGGTCATGTAGTTACATGTGTTCTTGCTAAAGATCACAATGAAAGCTTGATCCCCATATGATCACTTTGATCACTGAACACAAATAATAATGATAATAACTGTTTATTTAAGTGTCCATGTCTTCAGCAGTAAACATGAAATAAGGTGTAGAATTCTCGAAGAGCTAAGGTCTTGAAATCCATTTACATCCTTATTTTCAAGGCAACGTACATGTACATCGCATTTCCAAACCATTCTGAAAGAATAATTATCATAGCACTTGCACACTAATTAGGGGACACTACACTCTCGCGCTCACTAACTCTACATTAAATATTTTTCATATGTTGCTGAACTCACATGTTGATTTCTGTTGATTAACCGTTCAGCGAACCATGCCTGATCATATGTATACAAAACTTCACAGATAACATCATTCTATAAATGACACTTCTGCACAGTATTACCACAGGGATCCCAAATGAGATTGACCTTTTTTTCTCTTTAAAATAAAACAGATACATCAGCTAGTATTGATAAAAGTGCTCCTTTGGAAATGCCAACCCAGAGATCCTCAGCTGCTCGTATCCAAGGTAATCAAATTGTTTTATCAGAAATCTTCCTTCCTTCTGTTATTGTATATTTCAATATTGCATTTTGCATATCACTCATTTTTATTTGTATTTTTTATTCAGCAAAACGAGCTGGAGAAGATGCTTCTGGTGGTGAATTCAAAAAGCCTCGAGTTGAGGTGAGTTTTACATTTGTGTTGCGTGTTCCCATTTCATTCATTTTCCATAACTTCCATTTTTTTCAGGGTTTTTTAATAATGCTACAGAATTTAATAGTATATTATTCCCATTAAAATATAAAAGTCATAATGTAATTATTAATATCTAAATTTTGTTTTATAGACTGAAGAAGTTATACTTGATAAGGTTAGTGCTCGGAAAATCTATATGAAATTATTGACAAAATGAAATTCAAAAAAAAAACCAATATTCTTTTTCTGTTGATTACAGAGAAAGCTAGAGGCTCGTCTTGAAGGTCACAAAGAAGTTACTGTGACTACAGATCAGATGAGGTAATATTCTTGGTACCTATACTGTATTTGTTAGGCTATCATCTGCAATATCGATAATATTGCAGTTATGCATTCATGAAACATAATCTTTGCACAGGTCTCTGAGTGAAGCCATGACTAAAGAGAAGATTGCCGCTATCAAAGCAAAACGTTTAGCAAAGAAGAAGACAACTATTCGAATAGATGATGAACTGGAGCCTGACTTACTGGTAAGAGTTAAAAACTTTGCAGAATAGCAATGTATTGACTGTGGTACATCTGACCAAAATAAAGCAGATCCTGTATGACTTTGAAATATCACAGTGCAGTATGGTTATGGCAGGAAATTTGACTTTTATTGCTTTTATTACCTTTACATTACATTCTTATACATACAAAATATACAGATCTATACACAATTAACATAGGTAAATGTTACACAGAATAACTAGTAATAAAAGCTAATCTAGCTGTGTAACGGACATGGACCAAGTTATAAATTTATACGTAGGTTGACAAGCAATAAAACACACACATTGCGTGTTTTTGGAGACATACGGACACAGTGATGGTACAGCATAGTGCATTTCACACTCATACAAAATGTACTCTATCAAGTTTTTGTGGTTCTTCAAAATTCGCAGGAAAATGTGGATGTTGGTCATAAAACTTAGTTTTGGTTAAAGATTATAACACAATAATGTTAAATAATTTCTGATTAAATTCCCTTTGCTACTCCTTTCGAAGAGTTTAATTTTGAGCAGACAGAGAGGTCATTGACTTATGGATTGTTATAAGCTATATTCTGTTTAAATGTAGAAACAACGTAGCTTTGTTGATGCTGAGGTGGATGTTACTAGAGACATTGTTAGCAGAGAAAGGCTGCTTAGAACAAGAACAAGTGTACTACAAAGTTCTGGCAAGGTAAGTGATTCAGTAATAAAGTTGTCCAATTGTTTAAAAATGTTTTCAGTGGAGGAGTTGCCCAAGTGAAGACCTACAAAAATGATAAGAGTATGATTGTATAAGTTAAGTTTAATTTTTCTTTTATAGAACTTTTTGAAGAATGTTTTGGCCATTCTGCAGTCTGTGAGAGCAAGAGAAGAAGGCAAACACAAACAACAACCTGCAAATACCTCTACTGCTGTAAGTTACATTCTACAGCAGTACTTAGTGTAGTGAGAGGGCAGCAAGGGGGGGATTGCCCCCCCCCCCCCCAAAAAAAAAATTGGGGGCTTGAGCCGTCATCTGAAAAATGATGTCAACGATATCACTTTACTTGTTTTACTTGTTTTACTTGTAATTTAATTCACAAGATTTAAATGTTATCTCAAGTATTATTAGCACTTAGAACTTGGACAAAGCCTAATATTTTTTGTTTCTAGATGTTAGACAAATTCTCACATGCTTTTGTCCCAAATCGTTTTCCTGGGGAAATAAGCATATTTTTGCGGGAACTTGATCTCAAGAAAATTGCTCCCCTTTTTGCTCAGGCCTCACTGGCCCCTGATGTACACTGTATGATAGATGGTTGCTGGTACTCAATCTCAATAGTATTTCAAATTGCAGTACAATGGAAGTCATACCATCTATTTCCTTCTTATACAAAATATGCTATTTAACAAATAGATTCCATTTTTCCGTGCGTCTGTACTCTAATCGATGCACAGATGACGTCAAAATGTGGTGAGAACAAAACGTGACTGTTGTTCTCACCACATTTTGACGTCTTCTGTGCATCGATTAGAGTACAGACGCACGGAAAAATGGAATCTATCTGTTTTATATAATATTTATCGAAACATTCCAACCAATCAGAGCACGCGTAAGATTCGATGACGCCATCTATGTGTGTGTACTCTAATCACACATGGTTGTTCGACCAATCGGGGCGTGCGTAATATGCCAATTATTATATAAATTGGGCTCTCATACTAAGAGTGTAAACACTAAAACCATGAAATAACTTAGTAACTAATTAATTAGTGCTAAATAGTACCAAAATCCAAAATGTACCAAAATGTTTCCCATTGTTTAATGAGTGCTGTTCTGTACTATTTAGTTAGTAACTGTTTCATGAATGCTTTTAGTGTTCAAAGCACTCTAATACCTCACTGAATTTTAAAAAATGAAATACTGAAGATGAATTTATATATATTTTTACTTGAAAGGATGCTTCCAAAAGAAAGCCAGTTGCCCCAGTAGCTTATAACAGATACGATCAGGAGAGATTTAGAGGAAAAGAAGGTAAGTATTGGTGTCAATTGCCAGCAGAACACATTAAAAAAAGATTTAAGTGTCCCTGATCAAATTATAAATTCTCCTTTGGAATTGAAAGATCTATGTGGAGAAACTAGTATTTAATCAGTGTTCACATTCTTGCACAGATATCTTAAAATGTAAACTTACAGTTCTTGTTGTTTTTGTTGTGAACTTGCAGAAACTGAGGGATTCAAGATTGACACTGCTAGGACATATCATGGTTTGAGTTTGGAGCATGTAAAGGTAATAATTGTCATTGTTTTTGCATCTAATGAACTGCTGCTTTTATCATCGTCTTACCTAGATTTCAGTAGGCTAGCAGGTGTAGCCCATCATCTCTTGCTTAAATAGATCAATAATGTTATTATTATAGATATATTATTTAAAAACAATTTTATTAATAATTATTTCAGGAAGGAGCTCATCGACCTGTAAAGAGACCAGCCCCAAGTCCGTCCCCACATACACAACCTTCAAAGGCTCTCAGACCAAGTATGTAAATAAGTTATTTTATTGCTCTTTGTTGTTGTTTTCTTTTAGAGCGATAGTACTAAAACTGTGAAACAAATACTAACTAAAATGTTCAAATAGTACTAATGAAACAATAGAAAACAAAGGGTTTTGCTACTATTTGTCTCTATTTAGTTACTAAGTTATTTCACGGTTTAAGTGTTATCGCTCTATTTGTTAACTCAAAATTTCTAACTGAATAATGAATGTTTTCATATTACAGTTCAACAGAAACCTGCAAAACGAGGTATGTAAAAGAGCCATCAGATTAATATTAATCATCACACCCATCATCACTGGAACAATCATAATCATATCCATTTTGAAATCACTCACAAATTCTGCAATCTGATTGGTTAAAAAGTGTGCGATTTAAGCATTAATCGCACTATTTTGAATCATTACCGGTAATAGCATCATTTTGTCATTTTTGTCATTTTGGAACTGCAGCCTGATAAAAGAGTTTGAATCTTTATTGTGATTTCAAAATGAATATGATTAATAGGTAATAGAACTTCGTGTCGTGCAATTTTGGGCTGAAATCACACTCGTGATTAACAAATTGCACTCCCGCTACGCGGTCGTGCAATTTTGTAATCACTCTTGTGATTTCAGCCCAAATTGCACTCCACTCAGTTCTATTACCATTATTTATTGTCAGTCATAATATACTAACATATATACATGTAAGGAGGTTATTGGAGTTAGAGTCCATATACATCATAGTGCATACTATGTGATAGACTTCTGAGTGCAAGTCATTCTTTAAGATACAGCTCTAAACTAGCAATTGCAAAGTAATGCTGCGAGTTAGAGCACAAACACTAAAAGTGTACTAACAATACTTTTCACAATTTAGTACTGAATAGCATTAATTAAACAATAAAAACAATAGAATTTGCATAATTTAGCACAATTTAGTGCTATTTTTTGGAGCGAAATTGGTTTCCTGTATTGCGTGACTTGCATCAGACTCATCACGGTGAAAGGCGCCGCATTGTCCAGTGTATTCGACGCTTTGGATCAAACGAATGATAAATACAATTCCATTACATACAATGCATATAAATCTCTCATAATCATGGACTTGAACCGCTGATCGTATGTATCGCATGTTCGTCTAGTGACATCCACAGATTACACTGTGTTCCGAATAGGAGGCTACTCGCTTCGCTCACAGCAATTATTAATCTACATAATTTTTTTCATCAGAATCTAGAACTCCTATCATCATAGTGCCGGCTGGAACCACATCCCTTATAACATTATATAATGTTAAAGACTTGCTTCAAGACTTCAAGTATGTTTATGTCAGTGCATAATTTGCTTAACTTTTTACAAGCAGCTTCCAAAGAGTGTTTTGAAGTCCTAATAAGTTCAAGTCATACTTTGAAAGTTCACAACAAATTTTGTTGGCAAACTTTTAACTTACATGTACATGACTTGTACTTCCCATGCAAATAAATGGAAATTTACGAGAGTTGAGGTTTGTACTGAAAGTGAATTGCATCACAAGACAAGGCAGTGTTCTTAGCTGCCTAAAGAACTTCACAATTTCACTATCAGAATGTAATCTACCATGGTTAGCTTTAAAAACTCAATCATATTGTATCTAAAATTTCCAAATTTGTGTGAGAAGATAAAGTTTGCCAACATTTTTATGAAGTACGACTCGGTTTTTGGAACTTCTGATTGAACTTTGGAACTCACTTGTCAAAAGTAATGTGAAATGCACTGTAAATTTTTCTGTTGCAGTAATAGACTCACATGTAGTATCTGTGGAGACATTGACGTACTGTAATAAGACCAGTGGATGATCATACAAAAGCTCTTTCTGGTATAGCTATACTATGTGAAATAACAAATAATTAAATTTGATTTATGTCAAATATTTAGGTACGTTGCCACTGAGGAGAAGAAAAGATTAGGAGCAAGAAGAGAGAATGAAGTTTTGATTCAAAGACGTAAAGATGTCATTCAAAACCAACACACAGGCACAGCCACAACGACTGTTACAGTCCCCTATCGTGTAGTGGACAGTATAGCACGATTGCAGCCCAATGACTGGTGAGAAGATAGATCCTATTATATGGCATGCTAAAATGGCAGCAATAATTAAAAGTTTGCCTACTGTACACATGAAGATCAATATCAATGGTGGTTCATGACAGTTCAACATTTGAAACCCAGAGAACTTAAAGCTGAAGTTAATTAAATGTCACCTTTGGTGCTTTGTTTCTGTAGCCCCCTAGTTGATTAAGAGAAGATTTTTGTCAATGACGAGCAATAATGGTGAAAAGCGCCAAAAACTAGACCTTCGTGCGAGTTTTAATCCTAATCTCTGTTTTGGATTAATACTCAAATCCTTTTTCTACTGGTTAAAAACTGATGTACCAAGATAAAATGCCTGTTTAAAATGGATTTTTGAATTGTACAAAGACTTTTTCTTGAAGTTGTGTTGGGATTAAGCTTTTTCAAGCTGACTATAAAGAAAACATGTAGCAAATGAGCAAATTAAGGCCTAAACCTCATTTTTGATCCAAATTTTCGCTTTGGATTAACACTTTGATTCACCTTTCATTGGCCAAAACTACTTACAAACAACTTAATAAACTTTCTGACAGAAATGATTTTAGTTTTGTACAACAGCTATTCTTCAGCTCAGGAGTTTTCGTTGTTCACTGCTCGAACTTGAAAAAAATCCCCTCTTAACTATATCAATGTTTTCAGGAATCGTGTAGTGGCAGTGTTTGTTCAAGGTCCAACATGGCAATTTAAAGGATGGCCATGGCTGCTTGCAGATGGTTCTCCAGTTGATATCTTCACTAGAAGTGAGTCCTTCATCTATGCCATTAAATTTTCAAAAAATTCTTCAAATGCTTGTTTTCACAAAATCATCAATGATGTTATGAGATGTCACAAAAATTATGTAAAATGTCATTATTCAACTAAGTCTTCCATTTCCATCACAGTAAAAGCCTTCTATCTGAAGTTTGATGATGCTAAAACTGACACTAATGTGCAGAAATGGGATGTACAGATTCTTACAGTAAGTACTGTACTACAACATTGATTTATTTCTGAATTCCTAATGGAAAATTTGAATTAGATATTGACATGTGTATCTTGTATTTGTTCAGATAAATCGCAATACAAGACATTTTGATAAAGCATCAATCAATACCTTCTGGACAACTTTAGACAAGTATGTAGCCAAAGCTTTGAGTTTAGGATATTATGGTTTTGATGCTCTGTGGCAATAATTTTCATTTTGTTTTTAGATTCATGGTTAAAAACAAGCCGCAACTGAGATGTTGATCCAAGGAAGAACATTTCAGTAGACTCTATGCCACCAATGAACTGTACTAACATCATTGAAAACACCAGTGCAAAAACAATGCAAGTGTTCTCTGATCACAGTATATATTCTCCCAAAAATTGTATTTTTTTCAAATGAGAATTCAGTGTTTGGTCAGAGATCACTTGTTATTGTTGCAGAGACCTCTTTATTTGTAAAGATTACAGCCTTAAAATGCTTCAAAATGAGTTGACTTTGATATATAGGCTGTAAGATTCCCCAACCATTAGAATTGACACAGTGGAAATGTATGATATGTGGTGTTGAATTCCCAAGTACTCATCTTAACCATAGTTAATAGAGGGGACTGGTTATGAAGCCTTTTGTTATATGTCTTTGTTCATTTTTTTCAACCGTGACCATGGACAAATCTTTTATTTTTTCATTGTTTCGCCTTAATTTCCATGGTTGAGCAACTGAACCCAAATGTTTCTTTTCCGCTGCTTGTTCGATGTATTCTAGTTCAAAATTAATTATATTAGAATATTTCAATAAATAATCCAATAGACAACATTTCGGTTCATTCATATAGCCATTTTCTAATGAATTTAAACAAACTTTGTGCACGGTCAAGACCAGTTCAACATCCAGACTAGAACAAAGAAATGTAACAAAAGGCTTCCTAACCATTCCCCTCTATTAACTATGTCTTAACTGAATGCAAACTTGGGAAACAATAACCTATAGAATCTTGTGTAAAATACAATTCAACTCTGTTTTAACATTTTTGAAGATGAAAATACATTAGTATGTGGAAGGTAAGCTATTAATCTAGTGAATTTGAAGCTTCTGGCTTCAACTTTTTGATTGTTATGCAAACAGAAAGGTAGTCTCTTATACACTCATGTTTAGTTCTGGTCATGCAACATGGACCAGAATTAATTACAGCTGTGTAGGAGACTAACAACAAGGAAGATCTCAGAAGAACTCTTGTACATATACAGTCACCTGTCCTAGGGATTTTTGCTTAGTTCCTTGAGGTGTGAACTTAAGCACAGACAAAGCAGAAACATTATGTATTGGTCATTGTAGCCTGTATGGCTAGCTCTCAGGGGTGTAAGGGGGGATAGGGAAAGAGAGGGAAGGGGAGGGGGAGAGAGGCAGACTTGGCCATTCGTTCACATCTACAAGATCAATCACATAAAATGTGAAACCAGCTTTCTAGTGATCTAGTTGAGTGATATAAATACCAATATTTTCAACTCAAAACTTGTAAATATCATTCCTATAGTGTATATATTGTGGTTTAATTTTTTCTACTGTTTTAAATTTTTCTGAAGGTAGTTTTGGGTTTTATGGTGGGTAAGTTATGTAATTAGGTTAGTTTTCGAGGTTAATAAGGAAGTGGATTAAACAAGCAAAACATACCCTATAAACATTAAACCAGCAAAAAATTAAACCACAACATGTATCACAATAGCCAAGTAATCAATAGCTTTTAGTAAAATGAAAGAGAGAGAATGGTATTAGGTTTTGGAATGTTTTAATAACAAACCTACTTTCAAAATGTTGTCTTTTTCTAGTCACTTATTCTCAAGGAGTCCATGATATACAGGGGCGTATCCAGAATATTTCAAAGGAGGGGTCACACTTTCCATTTTCCACCAAAGGGGGGTCACACTTCCAATTTCTCAATCTTTCTCCAGTCAGATTCTTTTATTTCTATCTTTTTGTTTTCAAAGGGGAGTCACGGGCACCCTGGGACCCCCTGGATACGCCACTGATATATATTCTTACAGTATCATACAAGGGAGTTTTCCTTACTGAGAGAGCATTTTCAGTGGCGAAAATAAAGGCTCAGATAAACAGAGCAACTTTTTCAGTGCAACGTTCCAAACAGAATTGCGATCCTGTCTATTCCTACTACAGTTGCAGTAAAGTGATCGCACTTACCCGTGTAAAAGTTTTTACTAAATAGTCCAAAGCAGTGGAAAACAAAGCATTTGGAACATTTTAATACTATTTAGATTTTTTACTTTTGCACGGGTTAACTGCAATCACTCTAGTAGAATCGAGTTCTACTCTTTCTTGCCTCGGCAGTTGCACACGTTACAATCATGTTTCAGGAATAGTTGTATCATTTCCCAGCCTTACTGTGACTTGTGCCGCGACATCTGGGTGTTCATTGGGCCCTAGCAGGAGCCCTTTCCACGAACGACCCGATAACTTTAGGGGCCCGCAAGCGTACCCGATAAGGTTTACGGGTGTTTCTCGAAGTGCATGTTGTTTCCAATTTCTATGATTTTACTGGCAAGTTAAGTTTACGGGTGCTCGCTCATCACTTCGTAATTTTTCCTGCAAACTTACGGACCGGTAAAGTTAGCAGACCTTACGAGAAACGAGCCCCTAGCACCAGGATGTTACTATTAATTAATGTTGGGCTTAGAATGAGCGTGGCTGTTTTTTAAACAGCCGGTCCGCACAATTTAGAACTATATTTACTTGATCTAAAAACTATGCATTCCAGTCTTCGCTCTATATTACAATTTAATCCTACTATTGGTTGTTTACTGGTGTAGGGACAAACAGATTAGAAAACAAATGTTCCTTAAGATATTCCGCCCCCATCTCATCATAGTTTTGCTTTGTAATGCTTCCTATTCTAAGATTAGATGCGTTGCTAGCCCATTTTCGCGCTCCAAGCCAAGCATCGAGGCTCGGATTTGAGGCTTTGTAGATTTGAAATGTTGACTTGAATGGCCGTATCGCCAGGAGTTCTTTTTCTAGACGTTGTAGGAAGTTTGGAAACATGCTGTTGCCGCCAGTTAAGAAGATATTCTAAAAAAAGAAAAGAATCTATTGATTTAATAACGGAAAAAGTAGAAAAATTGAACAAATCAAAATGCAGTGAAGAGAGAGAAATCGCCAGATATAGAAGATAACTTCGCTGTAAAATCGCATATGGCAGCCTTTTCCAACCGATTTTCCCGGATTTCATTCTTGTACAATCCATAAACTTACATTTGTTGTAGTTCTACAGAGTTTCTGTACGTATCATTCCGCTCAGGTTATCGGTAACGACCGTCTCGCGGGCGTTCAGCATAAATGGGAGCTTAAGCAGGAGACGTTTTTGTCAACACGGACGTCACGCGCGTTTTCGTTCATTCGTTCACCGTCATAGATGAGGTTGCTGTACTACAAGATGAAAAAGCCTTAACTGACCTGCTGCTTAACGAAAACGAACACATCATCTATGATGGCGAATGAATGAAGAACGTACACTGCGGTGACATCCGCGTTGACAAAAACGTCTTCTGCTTAAGCGAACTGATAACGAACTGCTGATAACGAACTTCCACCTGCTCGCTACTACAGCCTTCCAATACTGAGCTCAGTGGTTGAACGTCGAACCGGAAATCCGAAGGTCGTGGATTCAAACCACGCTGAGGGCTCGCATTTTTTAAGAGCAAAATTCATACTCGAAGAAGCAAACACATCCAACACATTTCCGAGTGACCATGCATTCATTCATAAACTTACATACGTTTTTTCTGTCGAACCAGTTAAACGGGATTTGAGAAGTCAAATACCTAGTTTTATATATTCCACGTATAACCGGTTTAGCAGGTTTTAACATACCTGTACTAAGGAGTTTTGTCTGTCAGCTGAATAGTGGCCCAGTACAAAGTCTATAGTATCCGTAATACCAGCTTGTTCTATACCAACCATAGCAGGCTCAAACAAGATTTCTGGGACTCTACATAAAAAATTAGGGAGAAAAATGAAGCAATTAAACAAAGTGAAATTCTAATACATAGAGCTTTTAAATTATCGCAAAAATTTTCTAAATAAAAAGGGCGAACTGTTGCACACATTTTCTACTCTACATGGTGCAATTTTTTTAGCAACTCGTCTCACAATGGCTTTGCGAAACCATTACACGAACCGTTATAGGAGATGCTACACGGTGTACCGAGAAAAATACTGCAATCGTTATAAAAAGTAGAACCGACTTCAACTTTTGGCAACGACTGGAGGACCTCCAGTGTCTGGTAATGATTTTGCCCGTAAGCTGTAAGGGTATCAGTTGTCACAAACTGCAATGGCTCGTCAAACTTGTTTGGCGCAACGCCAGTGTGAGACGAGGCCCCAAAAACATGCAAAGTGCAATAGTGCCTTTCTGGGCTCATACCATAAGTTGTGTGATGTCATACGAATAAGTAGCGTCCGCAAATTTTTTGTCGTGTTAAATGGTTTTTGAAAATGGTTATACAAAATATCCGTGCATTTAAAAACTAAACGCGTCTATTATGCGTGCTCTGATTGGTTGATATGTGATAACATTACTCTGCTGAAATATTTCGATCTATTTTTTCCGTGTCTAATAGATGCACAGATGACGTCAAAATGTGGTTGAAAACAAAGAAGTACTCCACAGGACGAAGTCGTTCGTGTTCTTGTTGTTCTCACCACATTTTGATGTCATCTGTGCATTTATTAGACGCACGGAAAACGTATAAATTTCATTATTTTATAAATTTCACACAAACCTGATTCTTTCTACTCCAAGATGAAGTTGATGATATTCTGCCCAGTCTACTGGAGCTCCCTTGGCTTCCTCAGTCCTTTAGTATCAGAAATGTTCATTGATTTGTGGGAAATATTGTGATTTATATAATAATTGGCATATTACACGCGCCCTGATTGGTCGATAGGCGTGTGTGATTACAATACAGACACACAGATGATGTTACTGAATCTTACGCGCGCTCTGATTGGTTGACTGAATGTTTCGATGGATATCATACAAAACAAATGTCTGGGTCTGTAATCTAATAGATACGCAGAATACGTCAAAATGTAGTGAGAACACAGACGCTACGAGACGAGGTGGCGTACGTTTTTGTTATCGCCATCTGTGCATCTATTCCAGAGTACAGACGCACGGGAAAGTGGATTAACGATACTAACTCAGTCATCTTCACTAAATGAGGGTGGCCAATTACTATGAGTTGCACTGTAATTGAAGCTACACAGAATGGAAAGAAATTTTATAGAGCGAGATGAGTTCCTCACGTGACCAGTTTTAGCCTGGGACAAAAGATCTTGACTCATAGTAAATATTTAGCGTCGGTAGTTCCTTCAGCTGAACGCTGGTCTCCCAGAAAGCAAACGGTGCGCTTTTAACCCCTCTATCCATCAGTGCTACGGTTTAAGGTTACTTAAAGGTACTTAAAGCTACACGGAATGGAAAGTAGTCCAAATTAATGTGAGGTGATCCGACAGAGAATTGAACTCAGGATCTCTCACATCAGAAAGCCGCGCACTGTCCAATTGAGCTGCACTTGCTCCTATACAGCTCCTAAGAAGTCCATGTCAACGTAACCGAATTCTTTATGCCGGTATCCATGAACGTCTCATTCGAAAACCATGTAAAACTCCACCCGCAGACAGGGCGGAAAAACGTTTAATAGCCTCTCATAATAAGGACACCATAAGTTTTTTAAGCTCAATATTAATCGTTTTAATAAATATCCCCGCGAAGCTTTACTGTAACATCACAAGGTTTTGTAAAAAGTTTTTACTAAAGCCAGTAAGTGTAGCAGTTACTGTTTTTCATGCTTCATTGTCGATCAGTTTAACAGCCGCTTACTTGTTTTTTTCTGCTATGTCCGACCCGTGACGAATCCAGCCCCTGTCCAAATCGCACATGTAAACGCTAACTAAATTCATTAAGCACTACGCCCCTGCTAACGTCATATTTTCTTACCTTGCAAACTCTTTGTCGTGTTTCTTTAGTAAATTTTCTAGTTCATTCAATTCTTCTTGTTCTTTTTCACTGTCAGAATCTCCTGCATCTTTATTCTAATTGGATCAAAGTTTGCACATCAGAGCTTCATAGAAACTTTATAGACAGAGCTCCATAGAAAACCAGTTAAAACGCTTACAAATATAAATCTAAGGATACTAGCAGCAATATTGTTGTACAAGACATAAAGTACAGAGACAGAGACTCAATTTTACAATCTCATTTCATTGGAGGCCCAGCTATCTCCAGTACAAAACAAATTTAGGTATAGTTGACATTTAACATTTGCACCCTTTTTCTTAATCTCCCTTGCAGTAGCTTGTGTACAGCCGTTACCCACCCCTCCCGTGCGGGGAAAACGAGGAAGGGTGGGTAACATTTGTACGCAGGCTACCCTCGCAGTCATGCTTAGTCTCGTAACGCAACGCTCTTTTGCTATGCGTGACGAGACTAAAAATAGCTGTGGGGGAGACTGCCTTACCCAGAGGGCTTTGTACTTTCTTTTTCCACCTGTGCTCTAATTAACAAGTATTTAAAGCCAAGATCATTGGAGGAAACTCTAAGGATTTGACTTCACGACAAGGAAACAAAAGCAGCAAATATCCTGTTCAGAAAGCCAACATAAACCATCCTTCCAGCGAATTCTCTTGTAGAGTTTTCCCAACTACAATTTATTCGGCCCCCTCCCCTCCCTTCCCCGCGCACTTTTGAAAGAGCATCGGGAGTTCGTAATAGCGGGTGTTGCACAGTTCAAAAGAAATAATACTCACAATGGCTCTATAAACCATCCAATCCTCGTCGTTCTGTCCAAAAGTATCTTCTTTAGATTTCTTGTGCGATAGTCGAGTAGTGCCGTCATCACGAACTGGAAGAGGTACGAAGGTGAATAATAGTGTATTCACACTGGCACTAAGGACCAGTTTTCTATAAGAACCACCTCTCTGTAATGATGTTTTTCCTTTTCCTTTTTATTTTTCTTTCCTTTTTTCTTCACCTCTTCTCGTCTCAACCATTCTGTAGCAGCCAGTTTTTATTTATTTCCCCTCCCTTCCTCCCTCCCTCCCTCCCTCCCTCCCTCCCTTCCTTCCTTGATTCCTTCCTTTCCCTATCCCCGTTCGTCCCTCCCTCCCTCTTTCCTCTTTCTTCGTCCTTCCTGCCTTCCTCCGTCCGTTCCTCCCTCCTTCCCTTCCTCCTTCCCTCATTTCCTTCCTTCATTCCCTCCTTTCTTCCTGCCTACTTTCTTATCTTCCCTCCCTTCTTTCCTTCCATGCTTCCCCAGTCGTTCTAACTCACCATTAGGATCATACGCAAGTCGAGAGAGAATTCTCATACGTTCCATAGACGCATGACTTCGTCTTGTCGCAAGTTCTTCGCGTCTTTGTCTTCTTTGTTGACGAGCTTCGTAAATTTCCTAACAAAATCAAGAGTTATTAAAGAAATTTAAGAGACTAAAATGTCTGGCATCATCACAAAACGCGAAAACAGAACGTTAAATGACGAATTTATCACATTTGTTCGTTGCGTGATTACCGTGACATCATCGCGATGCCACGTTCAGGAAGATATTCTCCTTCCCGGAGTTTCCACAAGCCCCTACGATCCCGCGCGCGAAAACGAGGTCAGGGGACAAATTTGCATTCGGATGTAAACAAACAAATTTAAATAGGCAAGCGCTTTCTACGGGAGATGCGTTGTTTATCTACGCAAATATGGGGGGAAATGATCGGTGCTGCGTTTATAAATGCGGCCACGATCGGAATGAAGGAGCTACATGTGTTTTTTATGAAGTTCCACGTTCACCTCAAGATTTATTGTCGAAATACCAGGCTCTGACCTCGTTTTCGCGCGCGGGATCGTAGGAGCTTGTGGGAAACTCCGGAAAGGAGAATTTCGCTTATATTCACGCCCTCTTCTTGACTTGGGCGACGTCAACGATCATTTCAAACAAAATTCGTCAGCGCGCGTGACGTCCTCTTTCATGTCACGTCGTATTTGCTAAATCACTCTAATATGACGTCCTGAACATGGCATCGAGACGTTGCCATGGTAGTCACGCAATAAAAAAATGTCATCTCACGTTCATAATAGACCAATCCATAATAGACAACATCATCCTTTCTAATCTCACCTCTCGTCTTCGTCGAAGTCCAGAAAGCCAAGATTTAAAAGCTTCTTCCTGTTGGCCATTGTCTTGAGCCTTCTGCAGTTCGTGTTTCTTTTCCTCTTTCGACCTTTTGTCCTGGTGTTCAGTACCCACTTCACCCCTCTGATCCCCCCTCGGGCTTCTTTGCCTCTTTTTGGTTTCTTGAGGTTTTTCAGTAGAAGAGCTGTCAACACCAATGTATACACCAGAGTCTGAACCTTGGCCCTGAAGAAACAAAGAATTATTACTGGGTGAAGATCGACGTTGATTGAATGCATGAACGAACGAAAGGGCAAAGGTATGAGTGAATACATTGGTGAAGAGACGAAGGGCGAACGGAAGAATGGATGGAAGGACGAATACAAGAATGGATGGACGGACTGAAGGGCGAACGGACGAATGGATGGACGGACAGAAGGGCGGATAGAAGAATGGATGGACGGACGAAAGAGCGAAGGGACGAATGGAAGGGCGAATGGACGAATGAATGGATTGAAGGACGTAAGGATGAAAGGTAGAATGGATGGACGGACTGAAGGGCGAAAGGAAGAATTGATGGACGGATGGAAGGGCGAATGGACGAATGAATGTGAGCGTAAGGACGAAAGGATGGATGGACGAACACAAGGACGTGCGGACGAACGGATGCTGAGTGCAGATGGTGTAAAACAAGAACACACACGTAAATACCACTTCATCCATTTCTGCTGCTGTCTGCATGGCTACAAGTTTCTCTTTTCGTCTTTCCATTGATGATGTGAGATTTTTGATAGCTGTATTGAGAGCCTAAAACAAGAAATAAAAAATTTCCTAAAAATGCTTTAAAGCTAGAGTTTACACGGGCAACCAAGGGGATTCTCCAATTAAGGATGAACGTCGCAGAGAATTTCATTCTTTATTGTGATATCTATATGTTTTACCTCAGTTGACTGGAAACCTGCACCTTTTAAAGCTGTCTGCAATTATAACAGAAAAAACACATAGTTAATAAAGCGGTTTTCGTATGAGTGGGAAACTTACGCAATACCGTAATTGTGTCGACACGGGTGAAAAACGCATTGTGCATACTCGGAAGTTTTAGATAATACTTTTTTGAGGTTTAATAAACTTTGAAAGTTAAGGCTGTCCGTGAAAAGTTAGTGCTTATTTTTTCTAAACATTGCTTTAGGTGCTCTCTTTCGATTCGCTGGTCAAATAATACATCAGAAATCCGCATAATACACGACAGTTGAATCGAAGGTACTTTTATTTGTAAATACGAACGCGTCTACGAATTCCCGCCGAATTGTCGAGCATGCGCAATGCGTTTTTTCACCCGTGTCAACCGTGTCAGTGTCGTAATGTATTCCTGCCGTAACCGTACCGTGCAGCGATCGTTATGTTTCCACAATCATACGAAATATGTTCTAATGTTGAAAACAGAGAAAATTTCATTTAATATCAGGTTTAATACCTGGTAAGCTTCTTCATCATTTGACTCCAACTCTTTAATGTCTTTAAGTTCCTTAAGTTTTGCTTCTTCTCTGGCGATCTTGGAGACAATCACAAAAATTCAAAGGAAACCTTTACTAACTTTTCAAAACTCAAAAATACTGGAAAAGTAGTATAGTAGGCTCAGATTTCAGCCGCTGGGGTTTCGTGCGCCCGCGATATTCAACACCGCGTCACGGGGGAGAGTATCGCGGGCGCACGATCAATCAATCAATCAATCTTTATTTAATAAAGCAGGTTAATAAACGCAGCCGAAAGGCTGATGTGGACCTACCATAACATAAATACGAAAATAAATATGAAACCCCGACGGCTGAAATCTGAGCCTAGAAAAGTAGGTATGCCTCCAATATGTAATGCAGAAACTTTAAGCAAACTTGAGTCTCCGTTTGATGATGTTGTTTGAAACAAGTCTGCGTTTCAAACACTTGCGATTATATTTCAAAAAAATTCATCTATCAACAATGCCAAATTTTCATTTAAGGTGTCTCGCCTGTGTTTTTAGTGGGCATACCTTCCAAGTTTGAACACAAAATATAACAGTACAGGCTATTCAATTGAAACATGATTACTGTGTCCTGACCTAGATAAAGATGAAAGTTTGCTATGAACTATAGGTGTGGTCTATAAAGCGATGGTACTGAAATTTCCTCGGCGCAAGAAATAAGTCTGCATTTAAAAATTGCGATGGTGTCTTACGCTGCCATGGCAACTCCGATCAGGACCACACTAATATCACCCTCTATGTCAGCTACAGTAACTTTGTCTTAATTCAATGGCGTATGACGTCGTACTCACTGCTCAAACTTGGAAAGTACGCTCGCTAAAAAAACATGCACAGGCGAGCCTTCTTAATGTTTCTGGTTTGTTGTCGTGTTTGAATATATCACCAGATAACGGGGGATTTAGCGTAGCCTGGGATGTCACTGGCCTGAACCAAATTACTGGCAGGAAAGTATTGACTGTCACTGAAATTCTGTTTGTAACTCCTAATTATACCTTTTCTTCTCTACGCCTTGCGTTGATTTCCTGTAAACGTTTTCCTTGTTTTTGACGTCGCAGCTTTTCTTTTTCTTCATTCTTCACTGGGCCATTCTGAGGTACTTGTGGCTACAGTAAAACGCATGACATCATAAAATGTGAAAGTTCGCTCGAGGAAGACAAAGTGTATTATATGTGAAAGCTCCCTCAAAGAAAATAAAGTATATGAAAATGTATTTTATACTTTATTTTAATGGCATTTAAGAGCATTTTCAAATTTCCCTAGCAACGCGCAATTTTTATATAATTATTTCAAAAAAGGTTGTCGTATGAGAGGTCTCAAGTCTACGTGACTAGACCGAAAAGGAGTATGGGTAGTTCCAAAATTTACTCTTTTTCACATTGTGGTCTTGATTTTAGCATCAGCAAATGAAGCTCTTTGATGTATTAGGTCATGGCAAGCTGAAGTTAAATTATAGTGTAGATATTTGTGTGGTTTAATAGCTCTAGTAATTTCTACCCATACTCACTTTCGGGTGAGTCGCGTAGGCTTTTGCCGACAACGTTTATTGAAATAGGTGTATGTCAATACCGATATCCTTCAACAGTGTATAATACCTGGTGAAATGGGAGTTGGATCTTCTTCACATTATCATCATAGTAATCAGTTGAAGCCCATTGAAGAATTTCACTCTCATAGTCTGTTGATATGTAAGTGTGGTCATGTACGAGCTCCTGAAATTAAAGGAAAATTTGTTTTCAGATCAAGAAAATGTGGTCAATTCTTTGTACAGAGCTTCGAAAATGTCTGCTTAGGGAAGGTTTACCAAGCATATTGTACAGAGCTTCGAAAATGTCTGCTTGGGGAAGGTTTACCAAGCATATGCTTACGATCACCGTTTGGGCATTTATGTATAAAGTAACTTTGAATGCTCGCTAATTCATTAAAAAGTCGTCTTTTATTAAATCTAACGACACAGTTCACGTTTTACATTTGAAAAATTTCTATACGTTTCCATGCCATCTCTCTTTCAGTTTTAGCTTTTTATTTTATTGTATTGTATTGTAACATTACGTAATTCAGCGAAAGCCGCTGCAAAGTAATTTTAATAAAGTTTTATTCTATTCTATTCTATTCTATTCTATTCTATTCTATTCTATTCTATTCTATTCTATTCTATTCTATTCTATTCTATTCTATTCTATTCTATTCTATTCTATTCTATTCTATTCTATTCTATTCTATTCTATTCTATTCTATTCTATTCTATTCTATTCTATTCTATTCTATTCTATTCTATTCTATTCTATTCTATTCTATTCTATTCTATTCTATTCTATTCTATTCTATTCTATTCTATTCTATTCTATTCTATTCTATTCTATTCTATTCTATTCTGTTTCAAGCACCGCAATTTTCTTTACAAATTGCAAGTACGTTATTGAAATTTGCAGCAAAGACATAGCCTTATAGCCGAGCCGAGCCGAGCCGAGCCGAGCCGGGCCTAGATGGGCCTAGATGAGACGAGGCAAGACAAGACTAGACAAGTTGAGCCTAGATGAGCTAAGCCTAGACGAGCCAAGCCCGAGTAGAATCTACACTGTAGTTAGAATCTAGTATCTTGTAGACTAGCTGGAATTTAGTTGAATTTAGTAGAATCTAGTAGACTAGCTAGAATTTAGTAGAATCTACACTAGAGTGATTTTCACCGGACTGTGAAATAGTTACTAAGCTAATAGACACTAATAGGCTCTGCACCCATTGTTTTCTTTTGTTGCAATACAACTATTAGACACTATTAAACACTGACTATTAGTAATTGTTTCACAGTCCGATGAAAATCACTCTAGAATCTTGTCTCTATAGTAGAATCTAGTAGAATCTAGTAACTAGATAGTAGACTAGCTAGAATCTAGAAGAATCTACACTAGACTATATTAACTGAAATCTAGTAGAATCTACACTAGAATCTAGTATCTAGTAGAATGTAGTAACTAGTAGACTAGAAGAATCTAGTAGAATCTACACTAGACTATATTAAAATCTAGTAGAATCTGCACTAGTATCTAGTATCAAGAAGAATGCGGTAGAAAATATTAGAATCTACACTAGAATCTGATAGAATCTAACAGCTAGAATTTAATAGAATCCAATCTAATAGATCTAATCTAGACTAGAATCTACGGTAGATGTGATTCCTGTGTTTTTCTTTGTGAACCAGCTTGAAGGATCGTTTCCATAGTAGCTACAGAAAACCTCCTTAGTTGTTACTTTCAATGAATGTACGAATAAATGTAATAGAAGAATTTTAAAAAGGCTGAAAACATTCTCTTCGACTGTATTTTATATTACTGAATAGACTATAAGTGAATTAAGGCGCTGTTACACTGTGCAATTTTCTCAGCAACCTAGCTCGCAACGGCGTTGCGAAACAAGTTGCTGAGAAAATTATGGCGCTGTCACACTGTGCAATTTTCCCCAGCAACTTGCAATATTTTACTCGTACCCAGAGCTCCTCAGAGCGAAATGAGAAATTGCGCATGCGCTCGTAGAAAACGTGCCTCAAAAATTGCGAGGAAAGTTGCTGGAGGGATGATACACCGTGCAATGGCATTGCAAGTTGCTGCAATTCGTTGCGAAAAGTAGACCTGAGTTCTACTTCGTGCAACGCTACACGCAACAAAAAAAATTGCGAGACAACTCCTGTTACACTGTGCAATCCTCCAGCAACTTGTTTCACAACGCCGTTGCGAGACAAGTTGCTGAGAAAATTGCACAGTGTAACAGCGCCTTTATGTTGAAGTGTTTACGCAAGAACAATTCAGATGAATGATGTGTAATTTATGTAGTTTTGTTCGAAAGCACTTGTCTGACTTGATTCTTGATAATTGAAAGCTTGAGACCGATGAATTAGAATAAATGATCAAAAGTCATTTTGGTGTCAAGAATTGTACTAGTGATAAGCAAAACAAATTTTGCATAAACACAATAGTTCTACAGGTGGTCGTTTCACGAACAAAAGCTCACCTGTCTCGCTCTCAACGAGTAGAATGTGCCTGTATGAAAACTTGAGTTCTTCAAAAGATTTCTCGGAGCTGGCTCGAGTATTTTGAAGATTTTATAACGGTCCAAATTTTTCAACTCTGACAAAGAATTTCTTTCGACATGATAGTCAACAATACCTTGTGCAGGTGGTATAATCGAAACAATAGACGCTTTAGCGTGGCACGTGCCACTACCAACTTTTTCTTTTGTTTTTCTGCTCCGGAATAGTTATTACTCGGGCTACCTGTGGTAGCTCGAGTCTAGGTTTACCTTTTCGGTCTATCTATCAACGTCGCAAATCGGCAAATTACCCAGAAGCCTTTGGGGTACACTGTTGACCACGAGGCTTCCTGTGGTCGCGAGAGATTTATAAGAACAAAATGGCGGACGCTATCAATCGGAATTTTTCGAACTATTGGCTTTTAATCTCAAGATACTTTGCTTTAATCGTTAATATCGAATTCTCGAATTTAGTGATGACCTTCTTACCAGCTGTTGTAATCAACTTATAATGTATTGATCGTCCAAGAACACGAGACAGATCGATTTGTGGCAGCGAACTTCACTTGAGGACAGACATGTAAGACACGGAGATATTGTCTTTAATAGATCAGTAGTTTGTTTAAATTAATAATATTTCACCACTGCTTGCACATAATATTTGCTTACACGGTGTCTACCGTCATGCTCTTCCTGAGAGCCGTGTTAAAAACGAACTAATTAACTAACAATATATCTACAATTAACTAGAAAGACTCAGGATTCTTGCCTTTGCGTAATAAGGTGACTAGGGTGTATTAAATAATTAAGCCAGGAAACAGAAATTAGTAAATGGTGCAAAATTACACCAAATAAACAATGGAAAACAAATGATTTTTTGTTATTAACTTATAAATATTTAGTGCAATCTGCTGTATTTTGTACAATGTCATGATTATATTGAATGCACTTTATTGTCAATCATGCTCAATGTTAGCAGATAAAAATATAGTGATGGATAATCATGGAAATGATAGTAATGTTTATGAGACCTTATATTAGCAACAATTGAAGAATAATTTTAGAATGTACGAAATGATATTTTCAATCAATGAAAAGTGATACTCAACCACAAATTTGAACAAGCTTTGTTCAACCATGTTCACAGAAACAAGATAAAGTGGATTTGAATTGAAGGTATTACTGTATGTAGTAGTATCAGATTGATGTGCACGGAGGAGCTATATATGGTATCGGTAATGAGCATATATTGTATGACATTACACTTCTTCAAATAAAGCATCAGCAACTGACTACTGCTATAATCATTGATCTGCTCCATATTAAAAACATGGTAATACATGTATTGAAAAGTTGTGTTAAGAAACTGAAATGATTTCATAGAAAGGTAACTGTGGTACTTCTAGAATCTACCAATGTGACAACAGCAATATCAAAATCATTTTAACAAGTTTTAACTTGGACATTGAAACAGTCTGCCACAGTTTGTAAGTTTTGTTTCCATAAATCAAAGTAAAAAAGTACAGAATAGAAATTTAAATTGTCTGAGCTATAATGTATTATCTATAGATCATATTGGATCATTTGGTAGGCATTTACAAAATAAAGCAGACTGTATACTGTATATGGTGTGATAAAAAGCTAGACCAGCAGTATATTAATAACCATCATGATGTGGTACAATTATGTACAAACTACTTTCTCCCCAATATAATTTGTGTTCTACTCTGGGAGTACTTGTCATGCATTTTTGCAATCAAAAGACACTGACAAGTCAAACTGGTTTCCATCAACTTCTGTTCTCCATTTCTCCCCCAGTACTATACACAGGTGTAGCCCGAGTGAACGCCTATTAGGCGTCTAGTTTGATTACTTCGCAATGGAGTTTTCCCAGTGTTTCATTTGTTAATCAGATCCACAGGAAAGAATTTATTTTGTTTGTCAGCTGCTCCGGAATAATTTAATTATTTTTGTTGGACGCACCGGAGTACCGGCGCTATGAGTGGCTTAGGATTGGCATTCCATATCTACTATAGAGGGATTTCATGGCAACCATGTTTGTGTCAAGTACAATAGAAAGTTTTTGAATAACGAAAGATTTTATTCCTCTTGGTAGAAAATCACTATTATTTTGACCACAAACATCTCTGCCGTAAAATCCCTCTATACCAATATCTATTCATATGCAAAGTTTTCATGTTTTAATGTTTGAAAGTAAATTGGCGCGAATTGCATACTATTCACTACAGTCCCTTTCACCCTCGTTTAGTAAGAGATGGAGACATGTGACCGCGGTGAGTTGGAAGTGTCTGAACAATTGGGTCGGAGTGGGAGGGAAAATGGAAAAACGCGAATACATTTGGGAAGCAAGGGAGAAAGGAGAAGGGAAAGGAGAATTGCCGCGCGTCTGACCTACTGTCCAAAAAATCTTACGCAAACAAAGCCGATGTGAGGTGCACAGCTCTTATTTATACTCGTTCTGTGAGGGACTGCCATGAATAGCATACAAAACAAGCAACTTATTTCCATATTTTTGTTTTGATCATCTTTACTGAGCTGAAACGTGCAATGATTAATGACACTACTGCTATGTCTCCGGTGTTGAATCGATTAGTTTAAGAAATGAGAAAATAAAAAGATTATTTAGTTTGTACTAGTTGATAAAGAACAAAAATTAACAATAGGTTTAGACTCTACTACTAACTATTATGCGTACTATTTTTTCACGGGTTAAATAAAACCACTCCAGTCCTTCACATTTCCGGTTTTATATTGATCGCGTCGTAAAAAGATGGCAAAAGAAGAAATCATTCAGCTTGTGAACTTTACAATACAAAACAGCTACTGGAAAGCAGTAAAAGGTCCATCTTTGGAAAAGTCGCCCAACAAAATTCTCATTCTTTAAGAGGTCTTTTCCTAGACGCAAGCCTAGTAGTTATTTATTCAGCAACGACACGGCCCTTCAACCAAAAGTAGAGACATTACGCTTCATGAACCGCATAAATTTAAGTATCAAATTTATGTTCTCTTGATATGATATAGTATTCAATAGTCTATTTCTTATATATCAGAGTGATTTTCATTTAACCGTGAATGAAAATGACTATTTAGTGGTAAGAAACAAAAGAAAACAATGGCTTTAGAGTCTTCTACCAACTATTAGTTTGTCTATTGCTTCATTGTCAAATGAAAACCACTCTATCAGGCAAGTTCTTGAATTTTATACGCATTTTGTGTTAAATATAGTGTAAATAGTATATTTGTAATACTAAATTGTGCGATTTTATGCAAATTATATTGTTTCTATTGTTTAATTAGCACTATTTTGTACTATTTAGGGCCCATTCACGTTAAGGCAAGTCAAGGCGCTGTTACACGCTGAAACTTTTATTTGAAACTTGTCTTGATCACCGATGTGAGAAGAGTTTCATAAGGGGTGTTACACGCTGAAATTTCGTCCTGAAACTTGTTCACGATACAAGTTTCTGTTGCAGAAGTAGAAAACAGTTCTAATTTTCATGAAACCGTCTCGTGAAACCCACACGGGGAAAGTTTCAGCTGAATGACCGTGTTACACGGTGCAATGCGTTGTGAAACTTGTCTCGCAACGGCGATTGAGGCAAGTTTCAGGAGGCAAGTTTCAGGAAAAGGTTTCATCGTGTAACAGCGCCTTTATCCCTGGTAGCAGGGATAACTCTTTTGTTTTGTGCCCCCTGGGAAAAGAAAACAAAAGAGTTTTCCCTGCTACCAGGGACAACTCGCCTTCATGTGAACGGGCCGTTATTTGTATTTCACAGACGTATTGTTTGCAATTTCTTTCTTTCGTTTATTCTTATAATTTTTTAACGTTAGCGTGATAACTGTAAACAGTAAATGTAGATGTAGATGAGATAAACAGACTGATCTTTACATATAATCTATATGTATTCCATGTAAGATTTTGTAGTTGATGCGCATTTGGATAGGTAGTTTATCGTGGAAATAAAGATTATTGTATTGTAATACAAAAGAAACTTTGATTCAAATTCAGTATACATTTTGTTTAAAAATGTATCATCCACATGTTGATATATTTTCAGTCTGAAAACCGAAACATTCAAATAAAGATGAAATTGCCGCAGAGCAATAGAACGTTTCTCCGTCATTGATGACCCAGTGCCTTCCAACATTCATTAGAAGTTACTTCACCGAATTCTTGTTCCTTTTCGTAAAAACGACTCGACCTCCACCAGTCATCAAGCTGATACTCGTCAAGAACTTCGTAGAGATTTTTCCAGAAGACGATTGCGAAACTCTGCACATCCATAATGGGCTTTTTATACATTTTTGCTTCATTCCTGTTTGGTCGACATCTATCTAACAATGGCCTAGTTGGGTAAACACGGCAAGCAAAGTGGAAAGCCTTTATGTGCCTGTAGGCCATACGACGATTCCACTTTTTAACTCTCGTGAAGAAATGCCATAATAAATACTGGTCATTGGGGCAGTGATTATCTGATACTTTCCACCATAAATGCTGCATTAAATCTTTATAATCTTCTTCATTAGGCTCAAAGACCAATAAACCTGCATTCAATGATCCTGGATCAAGTAAACTGGGTCTTGCACATGGGCTTCCAGCAAAGTTTCCCTTTAATTCAAAAAGTTCGTCCATTCTTGTCACGGGCATAAAATCAGGATCAGCATAAATGATCTTAGTATACTCGGTGTAAGACTGCAATCTAGTATAATTGCCAACAATGAACAAGTCTTCAAATCCTTTCTTTCGCTCTATCCTGCAGTCCCAGTAAAGTTTTTCAACCTCTTTCACAGTCCATCCCACTTTGTTCAATGCCTTCCTAGCACCAACACTAACATCTGCAGACACTAGAGCTACCATGTTCCTCTGACAAGAGAACTTTTGCAAAGAGTATCCTAAGATCAGAGCAGACACAGCGAAATCATCACTAAGCGCTGCTGTTGCCCAGGTCCAATCTGCCCTCGATTTAATATCATTATCTTGGCACCATTTTCGTCCATATCGTTTCTCAAAATCATACAACCTCCATTCCGTTTCTGCTATTTGAACTTCGTTTTCTAAATATCTTCTACGATAAGCCAAAATGTCTGCTATAATCGCTTTCGCAAAATTCACAAAGTAATTGTCTAAAGTTATGAGTTGGAATAAAATAGTAACAAGCACCAGAAGAAGTAATAAAATACGGACAAACTTTGGGCAAAGCCTTATTTTACGTTGTATAAACCGAAAAAGTCTAGTCGAGTAGATAGGCAAGATAGCGAAAAACCTCTCTATGATACAAGCAAACATGGCGTTGTTTGTCTGAGTCGGGGCAGCTAAGAAGATCGAGACGTCACATGGCTGAGCAATGAAGCTCCTACCCAGGGTACCTCGGGCCTCTGGTATCCAGGGTATGAAGTTCCCGGGACTTACTCAAAAATTGAACTTGGGGAGGAGAGGGGAGGCTTATTCGAAAAGGGGCAAATTAAAAATTCGCGGATATAAATAGGAAATACTGCATGCATTTTATATGTTCTTTACACAACTGTGGTCTATAGAGCAGATTTCGTATGACTGGAAAACGGCACTGCACGGTCACGGCAAGGTTACGGCAGGAATTTCGAATGTTTTTATAAACATTACGGCACTGGACACGGTAACGATACGGTGCGGTAAGTTTCCCACTTATACCAAAACCGCTCTATTACTCGTCCTGAAGCTTACTTGTATAGTTTACTTTTTATATCGCTCCTATATTTTAAAAATCTTTTTGCGGATTTATAAAATAATTGTAACTTATGTTTAAAGTAATGTAAAAATAGAGCAGATTTCGTTTGAGTGTGAAACGGACCACGCGTGCCGTGGCCGTGTTAGTGCCGTGATGTCTATAACAACATTCGGCGGGGGGGGGCTTATTCGTCCCGGTGGTTTCGCCCTAACCTCAGCTCCCTTCACTGCCTTTTTTAGTTTATAAAGCACTCCTGGTTTCTAGAGTACTTTTATCTTTTATCTTCTTTTATCTCTTTATGTAATCAAAATCCTGGACCCTAGCTCGGGAAGCAGTTTGTTTTCAGTTGATGCTTCCCCCAAATGACAGCAGAGAGCCTTGGCAAAACAAAACTATTTCCTTCCATTCAGGCAGGCACTTAAGAATGTAATACAGCCTTTGATGCTCGTTCATTTTATTCGTGCTTCAGTTTTGAAAACTTTTAGACAAGTGTGATTATTCGGCAAACACTTCTTCAGTGTTACCAAAATCTATTGAATGCGAAACGGGGTAAGGAACCGTACAACCTGACGTAAAAGGTCTGGGGTGTTTGGTTTGAGAAAACATAGTGGTATCAAAAGTAAATGCGTTTCAAATTGACTCATTCTCGGGAATGAGGCAAGCGTTTTACAAAGCGTAAATGACTTAAAATGCTCGTAAACTCGTTCGTAAGTCGTTGTGCCTTTCACAAAGCATATGTAATTTACAAGTACTCGTAAATTCTGTATGTAACTTACACTGACACGGGTGAAAAACGCATTGCGCAGGCTCGACATTTTGGCGGGAATTCGTGGACGCGTTCGTGTTTAAAATTAAAAATAAAAGTACCGTCGATTCAACTGTCGTGTATTATACGAATTTCTCGTTTATCATTTGACCAGGGAAAGAGAACAACTAAAGCGATGTTCTAGGAAAAAATTAGCACTAACTTTTCACGTACAGCCTTAACTTTCAAGATTTACTAAACTCCAATGGTTTTATTTAAAACTTCCGAGTATGCGCAATGCGTTTTTCAGCCGTGTCACTACCTTTTGAGTAGCCATAAAGCCACTCATTAGAACACTTTTTTTGTAAATTTTGTCAAGCTTTTTACGACATTGTTGATGACAGTGTCAAACATTTGAAACATCAAAACTATGTACATTTTGATCGTAATTTTAGAATTTAAACGTTCAGAGTCGGTCTTGTTTAATTTTTGAATGAATTTTCAGTTGAAGTGCGCACACTTCTGACGTCATCATCAAGTCGTCGAGCGCGTATGGTTTTCTATCTAATCTTTCCCCGCGTTGCTGGTACTCATTTATAGAGCGAAATAGACTGAAGAGTCAAATAAAGTGTCTTACTCAAGGACACAAACAGTCCGTCCGTCCGCCCCTCCCTCCCTCCCTTCTACCGTCCGTCCGTCCGTCCGTCGCTCGCCTTGTTTTTGTGCAAATGGCAAGTAAACTAAAGATCAATCATTGTAAAAAAAGTGTATGGCATGGATTTCTTTTTTTTTCTTTTGATTTCTTTTATTTCGTATGAGCGGGAAACGTACCGTACCGTACCGTACCGTATCGTAACTGTACCAGTATCAGTTTCTATAAAAACATCCGAAATTCCTGCTGTAACCGTATCGTATCGTAACCGTGTTCCCACTCATACGAAAACCATTCTATTGATTGCCAACTAAGCTAAATTTATTTCATATTTGACAGACCACTGACCTGTGCTCTTGCTAAAGTTATCTGTGCTGCATGTGAAGGGTGTTTTAGCTGTAATAATCTCTGCATGTACCAAGCAATACTTGCACCTCCCAAATTAATCCTTTAAAAAACGAATGACAAAATAAACGTTTTCATTTGTTTTTACCAAGCAATACTTGCAACTCCCAAATTAATCCTTTAAAAAACGAATGACAAAATAAACGTTTTTATTTGTTTTTACCAAGCAATACTTGCAACTCCCAAATTAATCCTTTAAAAAACGAATGACAAAATAAACGTTTTCATTTGTTTTTACCAAGCAATACTTGCAACTCCCAAATTAATCCTTTAAAAAACGAATGACAAAATAAACGTTTTTATTTGTTTTTACCAAGCAATACTTGCAACTCCCAAATTAATCCTTTAAAAAACGAATGACAAAATAAACGTTTTCATTTGTTTTTACCAAGCAATACTTGCAACTCCCAAATTAATCCTTTAAAAAACGAATGACAAAATAAACGTTTTTATTTGTTTTTACCAAGCAATACTTGCAACTCCCAAATTAATCCTTTAAAAAACGAATGACAAAATAAACGTTTTCATTTGTTTTTACCAAGCAATACTTGCAACTCCCAAATTAATCCTTTAAATAAGAAATAACATAAAATAAACATTTTTGTTTTGTCTCTAGACTGATTCCATGAATCGTAGTTTTCACTAGTTAGCATAAGTGACCACCACAGGAAGCCCAACTGAGGAGTAACAGACATGTCTATTTTGCCTAAGGCCCTGTTCAAACGAGGACTCAAGTCGATGCAAGTTTTGACTTGCGCGAGCTTGCATCTTCGTTTGAACACCAACTTGCATTGCATCGACTTGCGTCTACTTACATCGACTTGAGAGCACTTTGAACGTGTTCAAATTTTTTCTCAAGTCGATGCAAGTTTTTCCTCATTTGAACAGTCACCACGCTAAACTTCATAAGTTGTTTTTGGCATATTTTTTCGCCCGAACTTCTGCACATTACCTCTCCTACAAATAACAAAAACAAAACGGAATTTCTCGCTGTCCTTCAGCTAACTGATTTTCCTTGGACGTTTTTGAACATTTTTCATCGACTTGCGTGGAGAGGTGTTCAAACGAGGACGCAAGTTTTGACTCAACCTGCATTCTCGTTTGAACGGGGCCTAAGAGCTAGACATTCAGGACTTATTTCTTTGAGGAACTCCGTTTGCAAGTGCTGACTATTTCAGACTTTGTGGTGCCTGGTGTTTATTTCTCACTATGAATGCGACACACTGTCCAGGTCACTGAAATGGGTATAGCCTGTCCCCTAGCCCATTCTTTGCTTTTGGTCGTCTTGTATTATTGGTCTTCTATTTCCTCGTAACTTTTGATAGGTACAAAGGACGCCCAACAGCAGAAAGACCAATTAAAGACAGGAAGTCCAAAAGCAAACGATAAAAGGGTCAAAATGAAGGGACTGGGGACTGAATTAAGATGCCTTTGAAATTTCATTTCATTGTTAAAGACAAGGCAAGTGAAATTTTGCAAATTAAAACTTTGCTTCTTGATAGCAAAATTGTTTCTTAAATTCAAACATTTAGAAAGAATGAAGCCAACCTTTTACAGTTCTGTGCATCGAGTCTTCCATTAACAACAGGGAGAATATGACTAGCTTGATATCCAGATGCCACAACAAGGGTGTTGGCTGAGGCTAAAATCAATAAATAATTTGGTTGCTTGTCATGCAGTTAGTAACTAACCTTTCATTCATTCAATCATTCATTCATTCCTTCATTCATTCATTATCAATTAATTTATTAATTCATTAATTCATTTATTCATTCATAAAGTTATTCACTCATTCATTCATCCATTTAATCCTGGTTTAGTTCCAATTGACTTTTGAACAAAGGGCTCTGGCTTATAGAATTTATCCACTCCTTGAAGTGCAAATATAACTTTTATAAGAGCATACTCACATGGATTGGATAAATTATTATAGAGACTAAACAGACTGTCGATTCCATAGGCAATAGATGGTACATGGTAACATTCAAATAGAAGCTCTGACATCACTGAAAAATAAGTAAAACTTAAAAAATCAGTAAAATCTGCAAAATAGTAACATCAATTGTTGTGACTAGGATAATGGCACAGCATGGGTACAGACAAATGTCAATTTTTTGACAACAGAGCACTGCATCTCTTACTCACATAATCATCATCATCATCATCATCTTCTACAGCAGATCCACGAAGTGGCTATTCTTCTGCTGGCACTCACACTCACTACCTCTACATTAAATATTTTGCATACATTGCTTAAGGTGGCCCGTACCTATTGATTTGTTTGTTGGACATGAATTTCAATCGCGTCCTTTTACATCAAAACCTTGTCCGATTTCTGAGAAATTTGCAGCCATTTGTCTACAAGCCTTGAAATTTGTACCGGTAATTATTTTTCTGCGAGTTAGATCAAGTAATTTGAGATATCAGACGATTTTTAAAAATGGCTTTTTGAGAAAAATTGGTCATAAATCCAAAATTCCAAGGTGAATTTTTATCCTATTTCGTCAATCAAGTATAAAGGCATAGAGGACTACATACAACATGTATCGTGCCAATTGGTGCCTTAGAAGTTGCGATACAAAATTTGTGCTGCCTGTTACGACGCAAAATTATGTAGTCAAAACTACCGCCAAAAGCTCAACAAAATTTCAAAAACAGCGAGAACTATATCTGCTGTAAGAAAGACAAATACCTATTGTAACTTGCAAACAAAATTTGGAGAGATGAGAAGCTAAACGCCAATGTTATCCTCAAGCAAACTTGGGGAGTAATTTATGAGACCACGAGGTGAGCGTTGCGAATTTGTATTACTTCGACTTCTACAAATTCTGTCGAATTGTTTCGTGAAATTTTCTTGGTATGGGATAGAACAAGATGTTAACATACCTGCTGCTAAGTGTTGCTTGTGTTTGCTGCACTAGGTATAATTCAGTGAGCTTCAAAAGTAAGCAACTGCATCGAGTCGACGTTTGAGCTGCCAAGGTAAAGCCCTCATGGTTTGTTAATATATTCAAAACGACACCTTACTATCTGTTGCAAAATTCCACACGGGATTTAGACTCAGAAGCAATTGTATTCAGAGAACTACTGTCTTTATCCCCAAAAGTCTGGATCCCGTGCGGAATTTTGCAACAGATAGTAAGGTGTCGTTTTGAATAAATTAACAAACCGTGAGGGTTTTACCTTGGCAGCTCAAACGTCGACTTGATGCAGTTGCTTACTTTTGAAGCTTACTGAATTATACCTAGTGCAGCAAACACAACGACACTTGGCAACAGGTATGTTAACATCTTGTTCTATCCCATACCAAGAAAATTTCACGAAACAATTCGACAGAATTTGTAGAAGTCAAAGTAATACAAATTCGCAACGCTCGCCTCGTGGTCACAAAAATTACTCCCCAAGTTTGCTTGAGGATAACATTGGCGTTTAGCTTCTCATCTCTCCAAATTTTGTTCACAAGTTACAATAGGTATTTGTCTTTCTTACAGCAGATATAGTTCTCGCTGTTTTTGAAATTTTGTTGAGCTTTTGGCGGTAGTTTTGACTACATAATTTTGCGTCGTAACAGGCAGCACAAATTTTGTATCGCAACTTCTAAGGCACCAATTGGCACGATACATGTTGTATGTAGTCCTCTATGCCTTTATACTTGATTGACGAAATAGGAAAAAAATTCACCTTGGAATTTTGGATTTATGACCAATTTTTCTCAAAAAGCCATTTTTAAAAATCGTCTGATATCTCAAATTACTTGATCTAACTCGCAGAAAAATAATTACCGGTACAAATTTCAAGGCTTGTAGACAAATGGCTGCAAATTTCTCAGAAATCGGACAAGGTTTTGATGTAAAAGGACGCGATTGAAATTCATGTCCAACAAACAAATCAATAGGTACGGGCCACCTTAACTCACATGTTGATTTTTGCTGAGGGAGAAAAACTGGAGAACCCGGAGAAAAAACCCTTGTGGCATGGTTGAGAGCAACACATCAAACAACCTCAATTCACATATGATCCGATGCCCAAGCCGCAACTCAAACCTGGACCACATGACTAGTATGGCATCTGAACTAGGCTGCCTAACTTATAAATGCTATAATACTGAATATACATACACTGTCGGCAATAGTTAGGGTTACAAACAGCTTCAGTCATGACCACAGGATGGTTGACTCCCCCTGGGGTATTAATACCAAGATGACTAAAGGCATGGTCCAAGACTTGTTCCTAAATTAAATAATTTCAATGAGGATAAAGCATTTCTTAAAGAATCACTGCATGTCAAAATTTAGGCAAAGTTAAATTAAAATCAAGGCACGCTGACTAGTGGTCTTCGGTGCTGCAGGGGCTCCCTAGGTGTTGCAGGGGCTCCCTAGGTACTGCAGGGTCGCGTGGCACTCAACATTGTTGATTGGCAAGGATATATTAAATCTGGAGCTTTATTATTTTGAGAACACACAATTACCTGACATTCATAGTGTGTTACCACATCTCTATCAAACTGTGTCTTGACAGACCATCGTAGCATCTCAAGAGTTCCAATGTCATTGCCGACAGCAAGACCACCAGAGTCAGGTTCCCCCTTTAATAAGAATAATGACGAGAAAACTTCTATTAAATACTGAATGAATGAAGAAATGAATGGGTAAATAGATGAATGAATAGATGAATGAATGAATGGACAAATGAATGAATGAATAGATGAATGAATGAATGAATGAATGAATGAATGAATGAATGAATGAATGAATGAATGAATGAATGAATGAATGAATGGATGAATGGGTGCATGTTTAAAAAAATTCAAGAATGAATAAAAAAATGAATGAATGAACAAGTGAACACTTCAGTCTATATAAATTTTGAGAACATGGGGTATCTGAGGGGGAAATACCCTTAGCCTTTGGGAATATAATGCTAGTAAACAGCTGCACTTACTTTTCTACCCCTTGACTTGGCTACAAGGTTTCTAAAAGCAAGTTTTGGTGCACTGTCTGTGGCCCATCCAACACGACATTGATAGCCACCTTAAATAAATTACATCATTTCTTATATAATCTCTTATCTCTAATTGATGGTAATATTGTAAAAAGGAGGCAGCATGGTTGAGTGGTCAGAGCATCAGTCTCACAATCTGATTGTCCTGAGTTTGAGTCCCAATCTGGCCACTAACTGAGGCTGAATGTTGGTTGGGGGTTGAAGAAGGAGGGGGGGAGGGTGACCTAAAATTTGCAAGGCCACTTCAAAAGGGTTGGCAATTATTAAGCAAAACTTTTATGATTTATATCTTCGCAAAAGGGAAAACAAAAAGTCTACTTCATTTTTAGACAACGCGTATCAATTCAAATTACCATTGTCGATGATTACCGGGACCTTGCCATCTCGAACACTGACAGGGTATTCAAAGAAACTGTCTGGTTTTGGTTCTTCGTCCTTGAATTTAAAAATTCCATTTCCTTTGCCCGCGTCTCCTGAAATATTACACAAATGGGAATATGCGGTTTGACTCTAAACAGTTATAGTAATGAAAAGAAAGCAGAAAAAGAAGTTATGGAAGACGAAGAATCTGAAACACAATACAAACCTTCCACCATTTTGGATTTTGTGATTTATGAGCCAGCAAAATTGCTTTTCAGCGGATAATATTATCATGGGGGAGGGGTGGGAAGTTTTTGTACGTGGGGGGAGAGCTGGAGTCGTATGTGAGAAAACAAACATGGCGGATGGTTCAGTAAATGAGCGTTTTGCACGTTTGAAAAATTTAGTCAAAGCAATCCGTAAAGGTAGTTTAAGTGAAGCTCAAGAGTTAATTGAAGCTGGTGTAAATGTTAATTGTACTGCTGGAGGCGTCACGCCTTTGCACGTAGCAGCAGCACACAATCACGTTGAATGTGCGGAATTTCTTCTTCAAAATGGAGCCCTCGTCAATCAAACTATCTCCGATTATACGACCCCTCTGCATGTGGCTTCGCGTTTTAACAGTTTAGCTTGTGTTGTGTTGTTTATTAATCATGGTGCTGATGTTAAGGCTATTACAAGGGATGGGATGTCGGCTCTTCATTTGGCAACCAGAAATGGCAACGCCAGAGCAGCTGAGATTCTCATCGGGAAAGGAGCTGAAGTCAATCAAATTGTAAAACAACTGCCTGGATCACGTTCTCAGGGAGAAAATCTTTCCCCTTTGCACTTCTCCGCGCGTCATAATCATCCAGATTGTATTGAGATTTTAGCGAGGAATGGAGGAGATCTGAATATACAGTCGGGAAAGGTTGAGAGAACTTCACTGCATTTAGCTATACAACACAAACATCTTGCATGTTCGTGTGCTCTTGTTTCACATGGTGCAGATGTTAACTTGGGTGATTTCAAAGGCAATACTCCACTGCACGTAGCAGCAACATTGAATGACGAAGAAACCACAGAGCTCTTATTGCAGGCTGGGGCTAATTTAGAGTATTTCAATAATGTTGGAAAGAAAGCTGCAGATTTAGCTAGTGGACATCTTAAGACTGTTCTAAAACCAATAACTGGCCAGCCTAAGACCTTAATGTTCCTTTGTGTTATTGCTATTCGACAAGTTTTGTTTAAAGTCCATGGTACACAAAACTCATTAGATAATTTTGTTGCATGTTTACCACTTCCAGAAACTGTCAAATGCAAACTGTGTCTCAAAGATGTTGTGAAGATTGTTCACAGTGTGATATGATGTCCATCATGTGAAATGACTGTGAAAAAAATGTCACATGGTGTAGCACCATGCTATATGACCCTGTGCTATATCTTTTCATTTGGCAAAATTACAGCCAAAATCGTTGCATCGCGACCAGCAAATTTCAAATTTTGTTTTGATTTTGGGTTTTTCTGAGCCGTCAATCAGTTTGGGGTGGAGTTTCTTTCAAATCAACCAATCATTGAACGAGTTCGTGAAAGCTCCGCCCCCAAGAATGATGGACGGATCAGAAAAGACCAAAATCTTACCGACATTGGAGGTCGCGATGCAACAATTTTCGCAGTAATCCACCATCTGAGAAAGAGGCATTCTGTACTGTAGCTTTCTCACCCTGTGTCTGGTTGCTCAGACAAAGGTTTTTGCTGACCCAAGATTAAGATCAATGGTTTTCTTTATACTGTCTTAATCCTGGGTTAGCATTAACCCCGGGTGTAATCAGGTATAGAGGGATTTCACAGCACAACAACAACAACAACAACATTAGTTTATTCAACAACATTAGTTGTAGGGAGAGCCAGAGTAACATACGTTTTCGGGCTGGCCCACCCGAGCTAATAACATATAAAGACTAAATAAAGGACAGCAAATACAAATTCATAACAAACTATACAGCCATGTTTGTGGTCAAAATAATAGAGGTTTTTTTCCCAAGAGAAATTACTAGTAAATCTTTTCTAATTCAAAAACTTTCTATTGTACTTGCCCACAAACATGGTTGCCATGAAATCCCTCTATATGAGAAAAGTTTTGCCCTTAGTCAAGAGTACTTTGTCATTATGAAATAGATTGCACATCATTTGTGTTTTGAATAGTTTATTATCCTCTTAATTTTGCAACCAAAATAGCAATAACCTTTTTAGTTCTAGGAACAAAATATTAATATATAATTTCTTTCAAAAAAATCACCCATATATTTCTATGTAATTAAAAACAGATACAGACATTCATATTTTGAATTTTCAATCAAAAAAATTAAGGAATTGTAGGACTGTCAAAACTTTTAGTACCACTATTAACAAATATATTATTTGCCCTATCATAAAATACAACTTTTTGTTGGTATTAATAGTAATAGATGTATCTCCAGCAACCACCATTAGTGTACAGTATTTACATAACATAATAAATAGGAATAGTTATTATCTACAGTACATGACCAGATGACCATCAAAACAAAAAAATACAAGTGGTTGTTAAATAGAGGATGGCTATCTACAGGTATAAACAGAGGTGGTTGCTCATGGAGGTTTGCATATGGTATTCTTAGGCTTCCAGACTATTAAACGTCCCTACAAAATTTCCATTCATGCTGGAGTCTGAGGACTTCTTACACTTTCTCTACACTTATTTTGTATTTTTGAAGCACATGCAAACACTTTACAGAGTGTATTGAACTATGTGCAAACACTTAACAGAGTTAGTAACCAGCTATTGCTTTTGAGAGAAATTGAAGAGTTGCCCACAAAAATGGCTCAAGTGACTTTTCAGATGATGTTTTCAATATTTTTTCAAATTGTCCAAAATGGTATTGCTGGACTTTCCTTTGGTAAAATATCTCTGGACATCAACCACAAGTCACTTAGGCCATTTTTATGGGCTGCCCTTCAATTACAAAAGAACTCTGCCTATGCTTGCAATTCTAAACTTTGTCTTACAGTATGATAAAAGTTTTTTATGATATAATAAAATATAGATGGACAGATAAGTTGCCCCTCTCTATACCAGCCATGTAGCTGAATGGGCCAGCCTGCCTAAGTAAAGTTTACCTTTTCTTAGCTCATTTAGATTCTAGCAAAGGGATTCTATTTGTGAAGTGAAGAAAAATCCTAAATGTCCTAAATCTAGTGTCTGCCCCAAATATAATAATTATTTATGTTTTGAGTATGAGCAATTGACATTTAGAGCTTTTGTTATGAGTCAAGGGCTTGGATGTAAGGGCATCATCCTACAGTGTTACGACTGGGTGGAATGATTGAGACGTCAGTGTTTTGATTGATTGGTTGATTGAGATCATAGTCCTGTTATTTTCCCAATTTGGACAGGCTGTAGCTGTTAGTCATGTAAAATGCAAAGTTGTAAATCGGAAACTCTAGCTTTATAAGGTGTGATTTTTGAATGAGTATTGAACCCCTTTAATAAATTATAAGCCATGGTTACCATATTTACTCGTTTAAGCGCTATCCCCTAATTATTAAAATGCCATCCCATAATTAAGTTTCGTATCTGAGAGCATAATATTCTTAATGATACAGCTCTAGAATAAGCACACATTTAGACAATGTGGCCTATAAACTAAGCACTATCAGACTATCATCATGAAAAAAAAACATTACAGTACAGCCAAGAAAGCATAGTTACTATGCTCTCTTGGTACCGACTCAATGCTTAAATTTTGTTAAAAACATTTGAACATGTTTACTTTGTTAACATTTGTTTCACATACCAAATCATTTAAAAATAATAAAAATTTAATTAATGTTCCAGAATAAGCACTGCATAAATCCCAAAAATTTAACAGGCATTACGACACTTAAACGAGTTAATAATTATAGATACATGGTAAGTTGTATCCAACTTTTTTCTACTTGTAATTAATCTGCTTTACAACAGAATTTAGCTGTTATATAAAGCATTAGGGCTGGTTCACACACCACATGAGCATAAGCATATACAGACTCAATAGCATACTGCTCATTAAAAGTTTTTATCTTTTCTCACACATAAGTGATAAATGCGCTACTGAGTCTACATGTGTTGCTTGTGCTTATGCTTATGTCACTAGTGTGAACTGGCCCTTAGACATTTTTCTGTTCAAGATATAGCTGATTCAATTCACGTTGGCGCTGAAAAAAAGCCTAAAGCTTTGAGAGCGGACTCATGCTTTTTTTCACCGTGACATTATTACAATAAAAAACTCCCTGTATGCTTGCAAATTCTACAACTTGGATATATATTCCTTAATTTCTGAGGTGGCCTACAGAAAAGTTTGTGAGTACACAAAAGATATTTGAAAGGCTTTATTAGCCTTTAGGCTTTTCAGCGACAACGTTAATTGAAATAGTTATTATATCCCAAGACATCTTTTATAGAGACAAATTAGAAATAATGATGACCAGTACGAACTTAATAAAATAAACATTTTTTTCAGCTATGAAAACCTTGAAAATCATGAGCCAGACTTCATGATTTCTTTAAAAAATAATCCACACACCACCACGATCTCTACCACCGTACATTATGTAGATGCCCTTCAGCAGAAAGACTTTTATTTCTCCCATCATGGACCATCTGTGGGGTTTCCACTTTTATCAACTAGACCAGTCTTCATTTCAACATCTTCAGATTGATTCTGTTTAGCAGCACCACCCCTGTAAAAAAGAATGGTGTCAGGTAGGAAACTGTAAGTTTTGGGGAACACAATTCAGATTAAGCAAAGAACTTACTTGCGTCCAATTGCAAGGACACCATACAAAGCAGCAGTAATGATGATAGCACCAGATCCAACAAAAGTAGAAACTTCTAAGCACATGATTATTGGTATTAAGGCAATCCTATTGTAAATAGACAAAATTCAATGAATATATGTACAATATATAAAGATATCTTGGTGTGCTATCCCTGATGAGTTATGAAGTTGCTGGTGTGACTGGTATCTGTCCTACTACACTACATGACCCATTGTCAAAAGCTTTTGTAGAGGTACCCTGCTTTCATAGTTAGAATACTATAGAAACCCACATCATTCTTATATGGGATAAAGCAAGTCATTACATCAGTTTGTTAAGGATAAAATAGGTTTACCTATCATTAAGTCTGACTCACTCAAAACTAGTAAAGGATGTGACATAATAGCTACCACCTTAAGTAGCTAGTGGATTTCAGACATCTCAATTTCTGAACTATTCAGCAATACTTGTATATTGCAACAGATACAAGTACATGATGACCCCAGGGGGTGGCACTCAGTCAAGTTTTACAAAGGCAGGCTCCACCCTGAGATTGAGGTAAAAACTCTACCTGACCCCAGTCTACTTTTTATGAAATCTCAACCCTTTTATGTGCTTCTTAAAAAGGTACCCTTTTCATATACTTTGAGCATGAAAAAGGTACCCCTTTCATAAACCTACAGCATAAAAAGGTACCCCTTTCATATACCTACAGCGTGAAAAAGGTATCCCTTTCACATACGGTACCTACAGCATGAAAAAGGTACCCCTTTCATATACCTACAGCATAAAAAGGTATCCCTTTCACATACGGTACCTACAGCATGAAAAAGGTACCCCTTTCATATACCTACAGCATGAAAAAGGTACCCCTTTCATATACCTACAGCATGAAAAAGGTACCCCTTTCATATACCTACAGCATGAAAAAGGTACCCCTTTCATATACCTACAGCGTGAAAAAGGTACCCCTTTCATATACCTACAGCGTGAAAAAGGTACCCCTTTCATATACTTTGAGCATGAAAAATGCACCCCTTTCCTATACCTTCAGTGAGAAAAGGGTGTACCCCTTTCAGATCATATAAAGTCTCCCACACTTCCAAGATTGTACCCAACCAAATATAGTACAGCATAGTCCTTACCCAAAGTATAGAACTGCTCTCATCCAAAATTTAAAGTGGTCCTCAACCCAGTTGCTAATGGTTACCATCCATCCCATGTACTGGCAGCATGCTGGTACCTCAAAGGCTATTACAAAAACTCCTAAAAATCTAATTAAGTAATAAAAACAATAGTAATTAGCCTGTGGAGTGGGATTGGGAAGGGGAATTGCATGGGGAGGGAAGATGGGGACTGGTGAGAGTGAAGGGCAGCCCTCCCCTTACCTCAAACCAAATCCCCTCCCAAGTGCCTGTTCACAAGCTATATAATAACTGAACAAAAAAAGAGTGAATGAAATGGCAGAAGTAAGGGACCGGTCATTATTTACAGGGAGGGGGGGGGGGGGGGGGGCTGGTGGAAATGAGAAATGTGATGCACAATTTTTGATGGCCCCACCCCCCTTTCCACATACATTCTCTTATAACAATAATGCAGTGTGTGCATGGAAAATGATGCCCCCCCCCATATTTCCACCAGCCCCCCCCCCCTCCCTGTAAATAATGACTGGTCCCTAAGACCCAGTAAGGACTCCAATGTATTTTTGAGAGGGATGACCATCAGACCTTTTAGGGGTCAAAAAAGCAGGATTTTGTACCTGTCAGGGTGCTAACTACCCTGGGTGCCAGAGGGATTTTTTCACAATATTTTTATTGGCTAGCTGAAGCACAAGCAGGGGAAAATTTTGCTTCATGCTCGCCAATAGTAATTCCAAGAAAAAAATCCGTCAATCTGGCATCCAGGGTAGGTACTCAAGATCAGATACTGGTATTTTTACGGAAATATTGTTACCAGATTAAGATTTTGCATTCTTTATAATGGTACCTTTTAGGTAATAGCTTGACCTATGCTACATTTGGCACCTTTTATGGGTGAAAATGGGAATTCTTGATACAACCCCCAGATAAAATATACATATGGAAGTTCCCCCTCTTGGGAGAATGAAGACTGATGTTACTCCAGTTCTCCAACACTAGTCATTATTTTATAAAGTTAATTTCTCTATTTATTTATTTATTTTTATTCATTATTGTGTATATCTGTTAAATGTAATGTAATCAGCAATATAGTCAAAGTGTGAATAAACCATCTATCTATAGATCTATCTACATACATCATAAGTAGTCCCATTCCAAAGCACTTTGCAGAGAGAGTAAAGAGGACAAAAAAACCCATTGCCACACAACCTGGAAACAAAGAAATGACTGTAATTATTCAAATCAGTCATGGAAGCATATTCAATATACCATATGAATTTTTACAATTTAAACAATGATATATGTGTTGGGGTTTGACCGATTATTTTCTATTTAAAATTTTTTAAGCCCGTTTATCTATTTGCTGACAAGGTATTCATAAATATATTTATCATCATAATCTGCAACAGTAGAAAATAGAATTAAACTGGTTTGAACCACAAATGTACATTTTCTCTCGTTGTTTTCATATCTTCATTATTTATTCATCCCACGTTCAAAAAACCTTTTCAAAATAGACTTATACAATAAACATAACTTCAAAATCTAATGAACTTTGCATCGATTGCTCATTTTAATTGCCACAAAATATCAACGCCCCGTCCCTATGAAGCCTCTAAATTATTCAGAATATCGCTCGACTGTTATCTTGGAAAAATTATTACATACAGCTGTAACTAGGTTTTCGGTCAACTTATGTGATTATTTTTGAGCCATTACTGACAACTCAAATAATAGTTTGAACACTCTATCTAGCAGAATTTTCTGTACATACTTACATATAAAAGAAAGGCAATAAATCAACGTTTTACAGAAATAAAATTTTAGATGTCAAACGGTATTTGTTCTTGTGTCTGTAGGCAGGTGATCGATGATCACACTCACACGGTAATCAAAGAAGGATTCTCATCATTGAAACTCCTAAAAATAATCATTTTAGATTTTTCTAAAACATTTAGATATTCCATCTTTGTACGATTCAGTAAGAATCCAGTGGAAGAATAAAATCCAGTGGAAGAATAAAATTATTCTGTGTGTATTTGTGGTAGTTTGTAGCTATAGTTCCGGTGAAATCTAAAGAAATGGTAAGTTACTTACAAAGCGCCGAGAAAGCTCCCCACGCTCGTACAACAAGACGAATTCCTTTTGGAATATCGCTATTCGGTGTGCCCTCTGCCATTATTATGAATCTAGTCTAGTTTGCTTGAATGGCCTCGATAAATCTCATTCACGTTTCATTGTTTTTGTGAAATCGACATATAAAGAGACGTCGACTTGTTTTCTTTGACTCAGCTTGCGTGTCACCAACACGAATGAATATTGATTGCCTGCTACCGTAGACTCACGAAAACTTCCTAATATGATGAAATCGAATGAAATCGAGAATGTATCGACTCCATTGAATAAGATCGGAATAATCTCGGTCAATTGTCGATGTACGAAAGTCTTCCGAATAAACATTGCGTAGTAAACACAAATTTTGAGTTGTTTTGCGCATGGTTGAAATCGGAGGCAAAAATCGTCGAAACTTTGGTTTGGAAGATGAGAGACTTCGAGCTGCAGGGCTTGAAGTCGCTTCGATCTCTGCCTTTATTACGTTTAAAAGTTACTAACGCATCTGGCAAGGATAGCACAGTCAGTGTATCTGTTAAAGATAGAGTAACAGCCGTTAAAGATAAAGTTTTAGGCGGGGAGTTCCACAAAGATTCTTCTTCATACAAACTGGTTCTTGCCAAATGCCATAGGATTTTGGACGATGGAAAAACATTGGAAGAAGAAGAGATTCAAGACGATGGTATTTCCAGATCTTGTTGTGGATTTGTACTGCTTGGATAAATAGATTGAAGTTGTTTTTGATTCATTTTAGATGAGTTAGTGTTAGTCAAACGTCGTCAAAACACTTCACACGAAGATAAGGTGAGAGAGTTTGTTGTTGTGACATTTTCGTGACCTGATTCTAACAATTTGAAATCTCTAGTAATTATCTGCCTTTGGGATGTCCAATTAATCGAATAATAAGCGGATTTAAATCTTCCATAGCCAGTTTTACTTTTGTTTGCCAATTCACACAACTAAATTAAGGTACTTGGACTGCCTAAAAATGGTCTCATTTGATCAAAATTACTTTAGAATTAATACTAAACCCTGATAAAAACTATTCTTCATATTAATATTCAATAAATATCCTTCAGAAATATTTGTTCAAAGGTGCGATATTTCACACCTGAGGTGTCAAAATTGGACAGGGAATCCAAGGCATTATTTCAGAAAAAGTGCAATATCTGAACTCGAAATAAAATTTTGAAGCATTTAATATTGCACCTTTAAACTACTTCACATAAGTAGCAAAAACTAAGCAGCCCCCATCAAAATGTGTAAATCGGTGTCTTCAAGTGCGTTCTTTGCTACGGTGGCTGTAAAATAAAATCTGAATGCCTTAGTGCTGGGGGCTGCTTAAAACTTTATTTATAAGGCCTGCTTTATCTTTGTGCAAAATTACAAAAAGATCTGTTACATACTGATTGAATTATTGATGAAAGCGTTTTCATTTCAGCCATTTTCTATGTTTAAAGGACGATAATTCGGGCTAGAATTGTTATTCTTCGCCAAAATAGCCGCCATCTTGTATCCCATACTGCATTACACAATACTTCACGAAATTACAACGATTCAAGCACGGAAAGCCACGAGTATCCTCGGAAACGTGCTCTCCATTGTTTTCGTGATGTTTGCTCTAAAAACAATTACGTCATCCATAGCAACGGCTAAGAGCGCATGCCCAAAATCGTGAAACACGAAGCCACCAAATATACGAAGTATTGTTCAAGAGTTTATCGAAATATTTGTATCTAAAGTCGTATATATTCATAGTTTTCTTCTAAATTTTCCATAAAATAGCATTCTTTATAGTGCTTTGTATTTGAAATATGCAAAGTAGAAAAGCACATCTTGCTCGTGGACTTGGATCTTCTTCTCGTCTTCCATTTTCGAATGACGATCTTGAAGTGCGTGGTTGGAAAGTTGAAAAGCTTCCTAAAGGATTCAAATGGACTGAGCCGACTGGAAAAAGAAGTTTTAAATCATCAAAAGCTGTTGCTGAATTCCTGGAAAGCCAGGAAGCGGCATCAAGTGAAAGCGAGTACGAGCCAACGACCAGTGATGACTGCCAAAGTTCCCCTATAAAGAGCAGCTTCTCAGGCTTCTCACAGACTCATGCCACTGGAAATAGCAATCCAAAACGGTAATTTATAAAGAAAGAGTTGAAACTACTACTTATAATTAATGTAATATAACTTACTTTGATACTTTTATGATAGTTTGAAACTGGAAACAAAAATACAAGCCGTAAAGCTTCCCAGTAAATACCACATCACCATGACTACTCAACTGCAAACATTAATCGAAGAGATCAATGAGACACGAAGCTGCTCCATTGTCGAGGGATGCGAAGGTAGGGTACAGTAAACGTTTATATCGTACTTATATTTGGATTCTTGGGTTTTTGATTGCTTTTACCCTATCGCATGGAATTTTCAGCTAGAAAATATTGACTCCATTATCCAAATAAAAGTTAGGAGCCAAAAGAATGAATTTGCTTATTACTACAACATGAAACACTGACTTGAGTTCTAGACTTTAAATAATTGTTGTGTTGAAAAGGAAACTTTTATCAAATGGTAGTGACCAGTTTTTTATCCACCAGGAGACTGTGATTTGCTTGTATGTGTATATAAACTTCAGCTCAAAGGAAAACTTATTGAATATTTGAATTCCAAAATGGAACTTGCTATAATTGCTAATCTACAAAAACACTGTGAAATATGTAGAATAAACATTCACAGTTAAAATTTTTGTCCTCTTGTCAAATTTACTTTGTATTGCTGTCATAGAAATAGCAGAATATCTCTCTTTCCACTAAAAAGATCCCATACAATATACTTTTCTTGATGGGGTTTTGCAAGAATGGTGTTACATTTATTTTCTAATTGTCATAGAAGTAGCAAAACATATCCTCATTCCAGAAATAATATCCCATTCAGTATATTTTTCTTGATGTGCTTTTGCAAGGATGTTATTACCACAACATGTTGCCAATGTTTCTGCATTTGTGAATTTGTGAATCAAAGATATTTAACAAAAAAAATATACAAACAAGTGAAGTGATTGCAACATTTCGATTGTACATAACATCTACAGCTGTTCTTGAAAAGGTTGTCAAGATAAAAAGACATTTAGTCATTAATAAACTCATTTGCATATATCACATTTTCAATAGTGATGCTTCATGTGAACTAAGCCGTTATCATTCATGTGCAAACCAGAGGGTGAGTAGCTGTTTTTGCAAAGCAACTTGTGAAATGTCCTTGTGAAAATGGTTGGCACATCAGCATTGCAATTCGCTTGTTAGTAAACATGAAGTATCGCTATATTCTGTCAAGAATGCTAAACTTTAGCTGCAAAACTATTTTATAAAATATGTGATATGCAATGTACTTTAGTATTATAAATTGCTGAACGAAAATCAGTTTGCAAATGAGTATATTTATTACTAAATTTATTTTTATCTGGACAACCTTTTCAAGAATGGCTGTATGTTTCATAACCAATGAATAATCATATAGACTAGCCCAATTGACATTTAGTGAGTGTTGCCTAATGATCTATTGAAATGCATGATTGCATAAAGAACACGCAATAGATGTCCTCCAGCATGGCAGCACCATATTCTTTGTAAATATTGAGCATATAAAATCACTTATATCTCTGCAATAAATACTTGGTTCAGCTCAAATTCCACAGAGTTACAGACTTTTAATTCGACTTTTACATGAAAGTAATTCTATTTTATGCACCAGCTGTGAAACCCTTTGTTGGAAACTGTTGGTGCCCGTGGAGCAATAGAAACATGAATTAAATTTTGTCATACATTTCTTACTGAAAAAATAGCTTATCATATCGCTAATATCTTTGTAAAAAATACTTGTTTTAGTTAAAAATTTTGTGGAGCTACATAGTTTTGCTTGCTGTTTCACTTGGATATACTTGAATTTTGTTTAGGACTAAAATAATTTTCGATGACTTAGAATTCCCTTTCCCCCCCCATGTCATTGAATAACTCGTTAACATTTGCCTGTTGTTAAAGATTCAAATCTCAAAAACACGAAGCTGATCATATAATTGGAAAATTGACAAAAATGAGTTCTTCTAATACGTGCCTACTTGTTTGACTATCAATGATCGACTGGTTTTCCACGTGAAGAAAAAGGCATTGTGCTAGGAAATAACTTTGCATTATGGGATAGCAAGAACAAAGAAATCTGTTGTTTTTTCCTCACTCGCTAAGCATTGTGGTTGTATTCGAATCTCGATATTAGTTAGCTACTGAAATAGAGATGCTGCCTTGCTCCATTCATTCAGGCTCACCCTGCTGCGGTAGCAAAAATGCACTTGGTTCTTTTAGTTTATAGATAAGTGGGTGCGTTGTTCACATGAGTATCTCTTTTTCTAGGTAAACTACTTCCAGTAAAGATACATGAACTTGGTCTTGGTGGAGCAGTGAAAATACTTTTTGCTTGCTCTGGCTGTGGAACACAGATTAACTATGCAAGTAGTGAAGTGTGTATGCTTTATCGACGCCGTAACTGTGTTTCTTTGGCGACAGCATTATGCTTTCTCATATATGGCCAGGGGTATCCCACCTACTACAAAGTCCTCAAGCTTGGCCTTGGAATTGATGTTCTTGCAAAGAGCAATTTCTATAAGGTAATAGAAATTGCATACCCTCATGTAAAGACTGTTCTAGATGAAATGTGCGATATAGCAAAGAACAAAATGAAAGCACGTGATCCCTCTAAACTTGGAAGCTGGCAAAGAGCCGTAACAACGTCTGATGGCTGCTGGCTTATACGTGGATTTCACAGCCAGTGTGCCACATTTGCAATTATCGACTTCCTGACTGGAGGAATTTTGTATTATGGACACCTCTGCATGAGAGGAAGTAATAACATTTGTGATGCTGACCTATGGGAGGGTACTTCCAAGGCTGCTGAAGGCCACTTGGCCTACGTTCTCTTTCAAAAAGCTAAAGATGATGGAATGGCCATTGAAATCAACTGGCAGGACCAGGACTCCACTTCCAGCCAATCATTTAGAAGTGTATTCCCAGATGGTGACCTCCACAGAGTGATGTTATGTGGTGGTCATGTGGGCAGGTCACATGGAAATAACCTCAAAGAATACATGAAGAAGAAAATAATTGAAAAGGGGTTTATAGATAAGCATGGCAAGACCTACCCACAGCTGAATAATGTGAAGTGTGTCTGCTCTGGCAAAAAGCATTCAAAGACCTGTGGCTGCTTGAAGGAGAACTTTATAGCTGCTGCCAAGCGTAATCACTTTTCAGCACTGAAGCAGTGTGGCAATGATCCTGCTGAGTATGCCAGAAGAATGGAGGTCCTTGGGAGATATCACAGTCGTGATATCCACTCCTGGGTAAATGATGAGGGTGAAAATGAGGAATGTGGTTTTCACCCATTGACAGTATGTTCTTGTGGAGAGTGTGGAAAAGAAAGTCAAAATGAAGTGAGAGATGCCAATGAAGAGTGCAGTGAGGAGGAAGGTTGTAGTGTGGAAGATAATAGTGGAGAAAGTGGACAGGTTGGCAGTGCTAACTGTGATGAGATTGTAGATTGTGGTAGCGATGGTAATTGTTCTGATGGTTATGATAGAAGTAATAGTTCGACCGGCAGTGATGTCGAGAGTGATGTTGATAGTGATGATGATAGCGACGAAGGTAGTAATGATGAGGGTGATGATGATGGTGATAACGACGAAGGTAGTAATGATGAGAGTGATGATGATAGCATTGAAGATAGTGATGATGATGGTGATAGTGAAGATTTGAGATGTAGTGGAAAGCCGTACAAAACTAGACTTGTTCTAACATGCCCCCTTCATGCCCTACTCTACGAGATCGAGTGTGGTAGGGTTGCGGATAAAGCCAAGGAGGTGATCCACTCTGAAATGGGACGTGGCCATTCAAATTTGCCAGAGAGCAAATTCCACGTGCTCACAAGATTCCGACCAAAGAACGTCAATCTGCATCAACTGCATTACGAATTTTCAACAAATGCTGGTCTTTGTCAGAGTAATATGACATTTATGTATAAAACAGTTGGCAGTAAATATCACTGGATGAGGGAATTACTGCTGGGCATGGGATTGCCAATTCCTGATGGAATTGAAGAAATATGGATGGGAGAAAATGAGCGACGGATGAAAGGTCTCAAACAGCAGCAAACAGACAAAGCAAAAACAGCCCGTGCAAAGAGGAAACAGAAACGACTTCAAGAAAGCAGAGAAAGGTAGGGATATGTTTAGCATGAAACAAGTATCACCATGATGCAACAGTTCAATCCATCTTTATTTTCATCTGTCCAGTCTATCCAGTTGTAATTAAAATGTTATTCAAAATATTTCTCAAATTAGCTGTTACATATGTAACATTTTTGTAAAGTTTGGGTCAATTCAGTACCAATGCCTCAAGAGAGCAGGTGGACAGAGTTTTACAAGGGAGTAGCGCATGGCTGTTGAGTTTTGCGGCAAAAAGTAGTTGAACACTGCTTGGAAAATTCAACTTACAATAATTGTACAGACTCCATGTTATTTTCCCCATACTGTATATACTGTAGAAGTATATGTAGTATATATAAAGCAGCAGTGATTTGTCAAGGATAAAAACCCAAGTCATGTGCAGCAGATATAGACACTCACAATTTTCATTGTTTGTATTATGAATTGCAACTGCAGTTGCTGATTTAAATCATTTATTTCTATTGTAGGGGTAAATTTAGCAGGAGGCAAAAGATCATCCACAGTTATGGAGATGGAAATGATGACGACATTGATGAGGAGGAAGCAATAGAGAAAGTCACTAAAGAAAGAAAACAAAGACCTTCAGAAGTTGGAAGTATAGAGGTTAATCCACCAAAAGGTGCTAGAGTTAATATTGGGAACAATATGCCAGTCAAACAATGTAGATGTGGCAGCAACACACATTCTAGAGTAACAAACAAGGCATGCAAATTTTATAAACCTAGGAAAGTGGTTAGATGAATGTTTGCGGTAGAATTATTTTGTGTTCTCTTTGTGAAAATAGATCAATAATGATAAAACTATTTTATAGTCAGTGTATTTGTAGACCAAAACATGGCAGTTGAGTTTATGACTGACATTGCTCGAGCTTTTTGAAAGAAAGTGAAATCTTATAAAATTAGATTTCAAAATTACATTCATAAGATATTATTTATTAAAAAAATAATCTTTTCACTCTACTCAGGTGATTTTACATCATATTTGAAGCAATAAGTAAACATTCAAGTACACAATAATTTAGTCTGTAGGCTTTGTCCTCTTTGAAATTTATTACCTTAGTAATCACCACTGTTCTTGTTCTTTTTTGATTATTCAAAATCAGTTAGCATTGCTTCATATCAAAATCTAAAGATGATATGCACAGAACTACAACTACAAATATACAAAAGTTCTCTAGTTGTTCTCATGAGCAAATATTAATTTTTATTTCATGATGCTGAATATAGTAAGCAATGATCTGCAATAAGTACTGCAATAATGCAACCACAAAAGAAAGACAAAACAGGTTGATTGCAATCAATGTAGTTGTCACAAGTCAACCAAGAATAATAGACCACTTCAGCTTCGTTGTTTGTTTACCCATTTCAGAGCACGTGAAGTCACTCTTGGGAGTTAATTCTTTCTTATGTTGATAGAGGTTAATAATTTCATAATAAAAGAACAATTCCTTAAGAGAATGTCACGTGGTCTGAAATGGGTATTCGCATACGAAGCTAAAGAGGTCCATTGCTATGTTTTGCTATATTGCTATATTGAAATGAGTGTAGTAAGTTATTGTTAGCAATTTTATTGCCATGTAACAGCCAGTAGTAATCATTTTTGGCAAATCAACAATGCTTTATTGCAACTGGTTATTGATAACCAACACTAGTGTAATCAAAACATTTTTTACAAGCTGAAAAGGATCTTTATTAGATCATTATCTTTCAGTACAAACTGTACAAACTATAAGAAATACTTTGAACAATACAATTCTGAATGTTGTATTTGACAAATGGAAGTGATTGGATTTGAATTGAACTTGCTAAATTGAACTCTATTAGTTCTCTCATTACAAACTATGAGAGATATTTTGAAACAGTATAATGATAATTCTGAATTTTGTATCTGACAAATCAATAAAAGTGATTGGATTTGAATTGAACTTGCTAAATTGAACTCTATTAGTTCTCTGTCATTACAAACTATAAGAAATATCTTGAAACAATATAATGATTCTGAATTTTGTATTTGACAAATGGAAGTGATTGGATTTGAATTGAACTTCCTAAATTGAACTCTATTAGTTTGTTCTCTGTCGTTACAAACTATAGGGAATATCTTGAAACAGTATAACAATAGCCCATTTGCACGATGGCGTCATTTTACTACCACTACCAGAATGGTTTACGAATTTTCTTATTCAAATTTTTATTACATCTTGAGAATAGTAGAACAATTAGCACTAATTATTTCACAAAAGAAAGTGGGCAAAGCATTCTGGTAGTGGTAGTATATGATGCCATCATGCTAGTCGCCTATTCTGAATTTTGTATTTGAGAAATGGAAGCAATAAAAATGTCTTAAAATATTTTAAATAGAATCTGTAGATGTGACCTTTTTTGAACATTAACAATTGTTTTGGCAAGTTCCCTCTGAATTGAGAAGCTTGAATGAGACTAGGAATAGATTTACCTGGTACACTTTTGCTTACACCTTGCCACATAACAACAATTTGAAATATTGCAGCCTTTTGTTCTTGTTGGCCGATTGTAAGCAAGTTGTAGGGTTGTAGCATGTGACAAATTGAAATCCAAAATTGTACCAGGTATATTTGTCTTTTAGGAAACTCCCTATTCAGTAAATTGACATCATTTCTTTGATTTCTTTGGCAATGGCCAGCGTGCATGGAACAAATCTTCTAAGGTTACATGGTATACCTGGCAATAAAAATACATGGGAAATTGTGGTAATGAATAAACAAATTGAACTGAATTAAATATCCATATATATATATATATATATCGAGGGGGGGGGAGAGAATTGAGTATTTTGAGTCTGCAGGGAAGGTAGATATCGATTTCAGCCTTGTGTATGTTTTCATGCTTGATTAGCCAACAAAATGGGGAAGAGTGTTCAAGAGATTTTACTTACAACTATTACCTTCAATTATTGCCACAAGACGTGTACCAGCAAAATATAATTTTGGTCAAAATGGTGAAATGTGAAGGTAAACTTTGGTCACAAGTTCACATTGAAATATAAACAGTTACTAGTCCATAATGATAATTCTTACCGATTTTGTTTGGGGATCAGCATAGTCCCGAAGATCGTCCTCTTCGGCAACAACCCTGATGACTTTTTTGAGGCAATCAGGGAAGACATATGTTGGTGAGCGATCTCCACTGACTTTGCCCTCTCCAACATGATTTCCATACTGCAGAAACACAAAAGTCACAATTACAATGATTTCATGTAACTCGTGTTTGACATTCAAAGCGCGCGAAACTGCACACTCCATTTGAATAATTTATCAAAACCTGGAATGACTGAATGGCTTGGTTTTATGTAAAAGCGCATTTATTTAGTGATATCATAAAGTCTAGAAAATTGAGAAACTTTGCTAGCTTTCAACAAAGATGTGTTAGACAAAATGAACTTCCGATACAAGCTTGTTTACCACTCGAGAACTCACAGCATTCAGGGCTTCTAGTAAAGCTTCGTATGTCATAAAAATAAGAAACTGTAAACTTACCCACAGTATTCCAAAGAAACGCTTATACAAGCGTTTTCTGGCAGCTGCTGGCGATTCACTCTCTTTACGGCTAAATCCTTGAAGAATATTTTTCAAGCCATCTGGTATGCCAGCAAAACTACAACAGCAAATATAGCCAAATTGAGCGGGTGTTTGAAGCTACGACTCAACATTTTCTTGAAATGCAGTGCTAATGAGAATTCCAATTGATAATTACTTACTCTTTCTTAACGAATTCTTCTCCGAAACAAAGAATTGCATGTTCTTTAAGCGTCTCCATTGCTTGGAAAGAACGACTGTATTGTTCGTCTTCTACTTGAAGTAGGTGCGAACTTGTCAATTCTTAGCATAACTCCACGCGTGGATAATGACTGCTGGTCTGGAAGACGCATGCTCAGGAGATAATATTACCATGTTTCAGCTCTCAGATTTCACAAAATGGCTTCCTTGGAAACCATTTTTCGCTTTATTTTTTAAAGCAAGGACAAGACATAGACATCTAAAATCACATGAAATATGTTCAAGAAGTCCCAAATGAGCTAGGGAAACCGAGAAAAATGATATATTTTTTTAAAATCTGAGCCAGTTCTAATACCTTAAAACAACAATAAAATTGTCATCGTTATTTGTTATTGCATGTACTGTATCTGCTTATCTGTCATATACTAGATGCTTTCCAGACACATACAGTATAAATGATATTAGTGGTATAATGATGTTAAGATGTATATAAGCACGGCAATAAAATTATTTGTTGCTATAAAGCTTATAAATCCATGCATGTACAATATGAAGTATCCGTCTACACCCAGTAATTGACCAGATCAAATAATTTGCTGAGTAATTTTCAAAGCACCTGGGCCTGGTTGTTCAAAAACCCAGGGTTAAAGCTTTCTTTAGATTTAATCCTGGGTAAGTGCTATTAAAAAGAAGAACTTGACCCTGAGCCCTAATCAAGGACCGACAGGAAAAGATGACTAAATATAGCCTGCGTAGCTGGCGGTTTAAGGGGGAGGGGAGGGGGAAAGAAAGGAGAAGGGAGAGGAGAAACCGCCTGCCCGAAGACTAGTATTTTTCAGATCCGCCTCTTCCGTTATAACACCTCATATAAGGTGACCTTTGGTCACCTTCGACACTTTATTTAGATCAAGAAGACGAATTTTCTTTAAAAAATTGCCCTATTGTAAAATCAAACACTTATCAATGAAATATTTATGTTGTCAATTTGAGTTCGGGAATAAATTGAACACTAAAAATCTAGAATTAAATGTCATTTCGTTTTAACGGCTTGTAAAGTTGGAATTTGATCTCTGCTATCTGACTCCATCAAGGAAATCCATTGAAAATGACCATAAACTTCATAGCCAATGCAAAAGACACCAAGGAAAAGTTACCATGTATATATTCTTTGTATTTTGATGAGGAAGATGCGATTTCTCTAATATTTGTAGCAATTTTGCTCATGGCTGGGATTTGCTGCTGTCTTCTTGCTGTCAACATGTAGTCCGTTAATAATAAGATGAATCAATTTTCGACCAATCAGAATCAGATGTATCGATTCTCGACCAATCAGAATGCTCCGTCCTCCAGCGGCCGGGAACATCTCGAAAACACATAGTCTTCGGGCAGGCGGTTTCTCCTCTCCTTCTCCCCTCCCCTCCCCTCCCCCTCTCCCTTCTCCCCAGTCCCCCTCCCCTCTCCCCAATCCCCTTAAACCGCCAGCTACGCAGGCTAGACTAAATAAGACCTTTACATTTGTAGCTGCCAAGAATAATAGCTCCAATTATTGTAAAATACAATTATTGCAAAAGTGTTGTTGAAGTCATCCTGGGATTGTGTTCTAATTAGCAATTTGTATTATCATTTATCTGGAAAAATTGATATTGCTGGGTTTCATCCATTCCTTTGGGAATTCAAAAGACAATAGAGTGGTACGTAGCCATGTTGGATGAACAAACAAGTGCCGCTTATGAGAAATCTTTTGTTGAAGTTCATCCAAGATGGCTGCCGTGATGTAGCATGCAACCCAAGAATATTTGCTTACTGATGGTATATGTTGTAATTCGATATTTAGAAAAGGGTACCTTTCAAAGTCCCAGATCTTGAAACAATACAAAGGTTAACACTCAAGTTAGAAGCAAGAAAGAAAGAGGAACCAGCTGCAGCAGCTGCGCCTGGTCTTCATATTGATGTATGTAATAGATAATGATAGCATTTTAATAAGTCTAAGTGTAATTTAGGTAAGGTTAAACTTGAGACATTGCTGGCCAGCAGAGTGTTCCCATTTCAAAGAGGTGGATTTGGGAGGTCCCAGGACATGTTCGTGTACTCATGCCAAGTGTATTTTGGCCTTCTTTGCTGATTGTTGTGGGTCAAGCTATTTTGAGCACTGCTGGTTGTTGTAAATGCTGATCATTGTGGATCATTCATCTTTGCCTTACCCTGCCCCCACCCTAATATAAACCCCCACCCTAGGGCTATCAGGTAGGTCATAACAGAAAGGAGCAAGGATGGCACAGTTGGTTAGTGCGTGGCCTTCGGTGCAAGAGGTCCCTAGTTTGATCGCCAGTGACTTCACATCCTTGTTTCGACTTCTTTCCTTTCTGTGTAGCTTTAAGTAGCTTTAAATACCCTTAAAACGGAGCACTGATGGAAAGAGGGGGGGAGTAAAATGAGCATACCATCGACCTCAAGTTTATCAGATGAGTTGAATTACTGTCATGAGTTATTGACGTTAAATATGGTTACTTTACTTTACTTTTATACTTCTACTGTTTGCTCTCAGTGTGATGAGTGCAAAAGTGGTGGACTGAGGTGGGGTTACCATGGTGACCTCCTTGAGGAGCCTGAATGTCTTGAACAGCTCTCCCATGTCTTATCCAATCAAAAGCCGAGATACAGCAAGGCTTAACAATATTTTTACAGAATTTGATTAAAAATACAGACTTTTTCACATGCAGTCTCAGTCATATAAAGCTAGTACACCAGTGTTCTCATTTGGGTGGCACAGCAGTTCACTGCTCACCTTTCACCACTATTGTCTGGGTTTAATTCCTAGCTTGGGCAATATGTGAATTGAGTTTGCACCCATCACACTAAACAAACAGTGGAAGTATAACTACCTGGCAGTCCTCTCTTGGTCAAGAATAGGGCAAAGACAAATGATCAGCATTCAAAACAAGTCAGCAGGGCTCAAATTAATGGCTTGACTAGTCAAAAAAATATGACTGGACAATTTCCAAAATTAACTAGTCAATTAGAAAATTGACCATTGACTACAACATAGACTTGGTATGAATACATACATGTATCATACCAACCCCACTGAAATAAGAAATAAAGCTGGCCAGCAATGTCTCCAGTGAGGTTTAACCTCACCTAAATAATTTATTATATTTAGCCCCATGATATTGTCCTGGGGGAACATGACTACATTACCTATTATTGCAAATGATTATATTTAATTACAAATAATAATACTTTATCTGGAATTCTTTTCCAGTTCAACACCGAATTGAGAAGAATTCTAATATCACTGATAGACTCTTCATTGCTGTTGCAATCTGTGGATGATTGTGAAGATGGAGGCAGTAAAGGTATGTTGATCTACATGTATGTAATGTTTAGTTCTTGCTTTCTCATTTATTTTTCCAGTTTAATTTCTTTATTGCCTAATTCTGTTATTTTCCAATTTTTTCTCTCTCTCTTTTGGTTTTCATTCTCTCCTAGTTTTATTTTGATAAATTCCTATAATATTAAATTTTATCATTGTTTTCATCCTATCTTTTTTTTGTTGTTGTTGTTTAATCATGCTCTTGTCTAAATAATTTATTGATCTTTAATTTTTTTCACAGAGGAAAATGATTCCATTGAAATCATTCCTGTAAGTTGCACCCTTGATAATTATTATTAATATATTACTGCGTGTAAGGTCGTGTCTAACCCTAAGGATGGGATCCTCACAAACAAGGTTTGGTTAGTTTTAGGGCTAGTTTAGGGCTTTGTTTTTACAAAGCCTTCCCAAATACTAACCCTAAACCTAACCAAACCTTGTTTCAAGGATCCCATCTAGCCACAACCTTTGTGAAGGCCCATCTTTCTTTTTGCTTCTACAATGGTGGTAAAATTTTGTCAAAATAGCACCACATTTTGCAATGGAAACTAGGAGTTTGGTTATTTTTAATTACATCCAATCAGCAGTCAAGATAAGGATGTTAAACCACAGGCCAGGCCGTCTCTTCAAAACCACTACACATACCCTTGCATTGGAGGGATGTTAAAGGCACCACACCACTATTCGGGGAGAGTAGGCCATAAAGTTGCTGGTGTGTGTTTTGTGGCCTATTACACTACAGGGCTCCACTGTCAATTAACACAAAAGTGCTGTTGTAGTGTCCCTCCCTTAATAGGAAGAAAAAGCAAATAAACTAAATGAAACTAATTGAGCCTGCAAACATCAATTTCTGAGAGACACCACACAACATGTTATCAAAATTGAAAAGAATTTTTGATTTACTGAAATATACATGTACAGAATTACCGAGTTTGGCCAGTGGACATTTTGTATTCAAAAGCAGGTTCAAATGTAGGTGACTTTTTCACAGTTAATATTCATGTTATAGTCTATAAGTCATGCTTGATAAAACTTAATCATCAGCCAGACAAAATGGTGATTTTTTTATACATGTTTGAAGGAATTTGTGGTCTATTCGGATGAACTGCTTACTATATGGATCCCTGCTACATGAATAAGTTTAGGGTATTACTTACATTCTTACATCATTACACTATACAGAACCCACTATATATAATCATACATAATTGAATTGCAGGGTACATTAAGAAAACTAACAGACATGGGATTCACAGAGGCAAAAGCCACAAAAGCATTACGTTTACACAGGTATTTAGAATGATAAATTAATATTAAAGGGGTACTTGGATGAAAATAGGTCAAAATTGGAAAGTGGTTAATTCCTATGTTGACGTCAATTAACGACCAATATAGATAAATATAAAACCTACTATCCCAAAAATTCTGCATTTTAATCATATTATCACCAAGAAATTTTGGTTTAAGATCGAAAAGAACAATAGGGTTGTACTTATGACATCATAGATACACAATGTAGATGCTAAAATACGTGATAACTTTTTATCTGTACCTTTGGAATTTGATGAAAATATATTGCTTGGTGACTATTGGTCACATATAGATACATTGAACCAAGTTTCAAATCATTTTAAATTTTTATCGATTTTCATCCAAGTACCCCTTTAAATTCTGTTTTCTCATGCTGGCCTTGTGTTTCTTTTGAAATCTTAAAGCATGATTAGAATCAAAACTGGTGAAATTTACAAAATAATGAAAATTTACAAAATAATACAATATAATGTCATGTATTAAATTCACAATCCTGTTTTAATTATCAGATCACCTGCACTAGCAATGGAATGGTTACTTCAACATCAAGATGAACCAGATCAAGAAGACTTACCTGGACCTTCTACTGACAAATACAGCAGAACAAGACGGAAAAGAAGAGAGTTCACTCCCAATATCAAGGTAAAAACACTGAGCAAAATAATCTCTGAGGGACACTAAGAAATGATTATTATTTTTACATCTCACTTTCTAACTTTGAACATTATCGAAACACTGTGACAAAAATATTATATACATTCTCATGTAAACATTTAGGTTTGAAGTAGAAATAGATTCATAAAAAATGTGACCTTACACGGGAAAATGTACATTAGGGCAATTCCACGTTGCGGACGTGACTTTCAGAGGTTATACCTAGTGTAATAAATGGCTATTCAACCCAGATAATGTTTTTCAAAACAAATGAAATTCATCCAATCAATACTCCTGGTTGTCCCTTTGATTTTAGCATAAAAACATTTTGGCTGACTTTTGAATATTAAGAGAAAAAATGTGTAAATGATGTGTTGCGGACATGACATGGAAAACAACCATGTTTGAAGTTACTCTTAAACAAAGCTAAAATCCTGTGAACTTGAAACTTTTCAAAAAAAGTGTTTATACTGTCTTAACTCTATACTAACTGCACTATATAAATCCAAAATGAAAGAATTGATATTGCTTGTTTCTATGGATTTATTAGGAATACAGTGTGTTGCGGACGTGACAACAAATTGTTGCGGACATGACATTTTTGGGAATGGTATTTCTATACCATCAAAAACCCTCTCTATTTAGGTCTTTTGAGTAAACTAAATTGGTTTATGCATAGTTTCATTCTTCAGAGACACAATTAGGCTAATTTCATTCACAAATAAAGAAGATTTTGCAGCAAAAAAATTTTTCAAAGTTTACACAATTCCTTCACAGAAAAGGCCAATTTTTTAAGCAAATTTGTCAATTTCATCAATTGCCGACATTGAGGACTCCCCCTGACATAGGAATCAGTCTTATCATCACCGACTTGATCTTTCTTAAATGCCTAACAATTTTTTTTCTATATTAAAATGCATTTTTGATGCAAACTAAGCATTTAATTGTTTTTGCTTTTTTCAACTCTCATGTGGAATAGCCCATTAACGCTTTTACAAACGGATTCAAAACCCGTTTAAACGGTCTCCAAAACGGTCTTCAGTCCGTTTAAACGCTTAGCACAAAACGTTTTAACGGACTAGTTAAAACGTTCGACAGTATTTTAAAAGCGTTTGAATGATACTTGTAAAGCGTTCGAACGGGCAAGCAAAGACATTTCTGAATAACTTAAAAGCGTTTGAACGGCCTTCATAAAGCGTTCAAACGGTCAAGCAAAAGCGTTTCCAAATAACTCAAATCCGTTTTTAAGGCTCTCGAAAAGCGTTCGAGTGGACTAGCTAAAGCGTTTATTGCTCCAAAATAAACGGACAAAAGACGTTTTTTTCTGCCGTTTTAACGGCAAAGCGTTAATGTACGTTTTCCTGTGTAAGGTCACAAATAAGTTTATTATGAATTTATATTTAACTTAATACATGTATAATTTCATTTGTTCTGTTCTTGTTACTCATAGGCTCTTGAAAATCTCAAAGAAATGGGATTTCCAGAGGATGACATTTTAGTTGCTCTAAAAGTTAGTGGAAATAACCAAGAGGCAGCGGTAAGTAACATGGCAACATTATGGTCAGCACACGACACAATCTGTTTCACTCTCATAAACTTCTCTTGACTAGGTTTTCGGATCTGCTTTTATTACACTGTAACAGTTGAATCTGCACTATCATCCTTGGGAATCCAGAGATACAATGTATCATAATTGTTTCTCAGTAATGATGTCTTGTGGAACTTGTTAAGGAATTCAGAAGTCATTATGACATAATTTTAACTGTTACTGTTATTTTTCTTTGTTTACTACAGTGTAGCTGTATAATAGATCAGAAACAAGTGCAAAATTTTGTTCTGGAACAAAGTTCTAACAGGCAGCATTCCCAGGGATAGTTTTTCTGGAAACAGGAAACAAACGATAGAGTAATACCCCAGTTTCCCAATAATGCTCCACTGTCAGACACCTCTAAAGATTGATTAGTGGACACCTCCTACAAGCCAACAGAACGCTTGGTTCCTTTTCCTGACAAACTTAAATTTTTATCCTCCCATAAGTAGACACTGCTTATAAGGGAAAATCAGCTGTACTTGCATTAATCAACATTTTGTATTTCCAGTGTGAATGGCTTTTAGGAGACAAGAAAGGAAGTGTTGAAAACATCGATGAAGGTCTGGATCCAAATAGGTGAGTTAGCTCCCCTCTCTTCATGCATCCCTCCAATTAAGACATACTGCTAATTAAAACTCCTTTATTAGATTAGTCTTTTGTCCTTCCAAGAAAAACAGGTCTGATTTGTGACCTCACATCCTTGTTAGAAATTTTAACCAATAAATATACTTCTAATTAAACATTTACTTTCTTTTAATTCACTGAAATTTTGCAATTTCATTGTGTGTTGGTATTTTTTAAATGGAGCACTTACAAAATTTACTTGGAGGGGAGGCATAAGTATGCATTTTCATCCCCATGGAAAGGTACACATCAGATGTTGACAGTGAACTGGACAAAGATGTCAACCTTTATGTATATATGGTGGCTGCTACGTGTATGTGTATGTAAATGTGTGATTGTTCAATTGTCTCGTAATGAAAGCGCCCTTGTAAACCTTCGACTCAATCACGTTGAGCTGCGCCCTTCGTAATTCAGCACTTGGCTGTGAGGAAGGGTGATGAGCTACCCCAAATTTATTTATTTATTTATTTATTTATTTATATATTTATTTATTTATTTATTTATTTATTTATTTATTTATTTATTTATTTATTTATTTATTTATTTATTTATTCAATATAATACTCTTTGATTTTATTCTTCCAGTCCTATGTATAAAGCAATAATGGAAAATCCAATGGTTCAACTTAGTCTTTATAATCCAAGGGTACTTGGAGGTCAGTATATATTATGAATAGAGTCTGCAATTGCAATGTATTGTGCAAGCAAGCAGTATGACTTTGTAGAAGCCCAATAATTTTTAATATAGTAAAAAATCTCAACTTGACCAAAGACAAAGGCCACTTATATGTCTTTCTACAGCTTGGACATTGTACCACAAGGGCAGGGGTAGACACAGACTCCAAACTATGTCGTGCTTTGGTATGCTAATATGGCGTACGATCCCCGCCAAAATTCATGGTTTGAATTTTCAATTCATCACTTGAATTTTATACATCAACATTTGAATTTTACATTCGAATAGAAAATTTTACACTCTTGTTTTGTATTTCACATCGTCGAACAACGTTTTTACACTCTTCTTTTGTATTTGTGCTTGCCCGCTGCATATTTTCAACTCGCCTCGTCAAATTACAAAGTCGGACCCCGCATTTTTCAACTCGAATCTGTGGATTAAACTCATCCCAAAACTAATCACCGTACACTGCTGATTTTTATCATATTTTATACCTGAACCAGTGCACTACATTTGACTAATATTAAAGTCTTGCACTCGACACTCGATCGGCGAATTTTCTCACCTACAGCGCCATATTTCCAACTTGACCTCGGCTATTTTCAACTCGACGTTGTGTATTTTCTATTCGTTTACGCTTCAGTGATTTTGGTCGAGACTAAACGATTGACCGGGATTCCTATGTAAAATTGGTTCAGTGATGTGCTTGGGCTTCCTGTGTGCTTAGGTGAACGCGTAGGGGACTCGTACCTTCGCACATGAATGCCATAACTATTGTGCATGACTTTGTGTAGTTGTTTGGTCAAAATTGCTGTGAAATCGTCCCCGTCAACGAAACGAAAGTTCTTTTCGAAACTCCCAATAACTCACTAATTTGTGGGACTGTAAATTAAACCCATTATCTACGAGGGATACAAGTTGATCCTCTGATACTTGAAAAGAAGGACGACCTCTGCGGCAAGTGAATAAACGGTCCCAGCCACGGCAGAATCAGGCAGTTGCCCAGAATTTATAATGGTACGATTTAAATACTCCAAACGTAGCAAAACGCTACTGTAATCGCCATCCTGACAGGTATCTAGACGTACCAAAGTTTCTTGTATGATGGCCAAAGCGAAGCGAGCGAACTCTGTCGCCATGTTTGCGCCTGTACATGCCTGTAGCGGCAGGTCTAAAATGCAGACTGGTAAAATGCAGACCAGCTAAATTATTTTAAAATTAAAATATATTTATTGTCAGATAACTATATAACTATCAGACGGCTGCTTTTGCATTGTAATCAGTAAATGTGCTGTAAGTAATGGGAGCTAAAACTGAAACTGTATTCTCAAAATGTAAAGTTTTCGGCATTTTTTCAGTCAAATTTGTTCGCTGAAACTTCCAGGTACGGTTGCTAGTCTTCTTATTTCAGCGAATAAAGTTCACTGAAAAAACACCGAAATTTGAATTTTGAGAATAGAGCTTTTATTAGCTCCCAGTTACTTACAGCACGGCTTCTGATTACAATGCAAAAGCAGCCGTCTGATGAAGTTATTCTGGCTGATAGAAGACTCGGCTTAACAATAAATATATTTTGATTTTAGAAGAATTTAGCTGGTTTGCATTTTACCAGTCTTCATTTTCCAGTCTGCATTTTAGACTTGTACACACGGCAGGTCTAAAATGCAGACTGGCAAAATGAAGACTGGCAAAATGCAGACCGGTAATAGTTTGTATAAGTCTAAAGCGCTTCAAACTCCTTTTATAGATTTATTTAATTTCATTTAAGGTGGCTGGACCCTATTTCGCCAGTGCGCGGGTAGTCGAATTGAAGCGGCTATTAATTGCGTTACAGAATTAAGTTGACCAAACTTTTTACGCACACCTACTACAAATGGACCAAATTTTATAATGATGCTAGTTTGGTTGAAATCGGAGCTTTTTTAACATCGAAATTGTTATACACTTGATTTGAAATTTTGGCAATTTTCTCAAAATCCTGACCACGACGAGCAAAACGATTTATGAGACTTTGTAAATCAAATGTTTGTCTATAATGTGAGAGCGTTTCAAGAAATTCTATTAAGCCGATTTTGAGTAAAAACGGAGCAATTATTTTACTTTGAAGAAATTTAAAACCGCGGGTGCTCTACTAAAGTAATTTTATAACCATAATTTCCCAAAGAAAACTAGCAATATTTTTGGTTCTAAATAATACCAAGGCATGGTTCTTTATTTTGTGAATATGTCATCGTATTTGCTATTTTTGATCGCCGTTGAGACGACTGTACGTAAAGCACTAAATTCCTGCGTTTAACTCGGAATTTCGACATCCACGTTAATAATACTGGTTCTTGAAAACTAGTAGTTGAATTTTTTTTTATTTCTCGATATTGAATATTCAATCCTTTACCAGTAAGGTGTGTAAATTACAAAGGCATTGAAGTTTTTTAAGACCATTAAATAATTTTTTAAACATTGCCATATGTGCATCTCTATTCTCCGAGTTGTTGCCGGTGTTTGATTATGCATGCCTGCATGCGTGTCGCTTTGGCACCTCGTGCAAAAAATGCAAATACATGGAAGTCTTCCAAGTTACCTGGACTGGTGAACTACTTTTCTTCGCCTTTTCAGCCTTGAATGTGTTTTCCAGCAATATTTCACTTCTCCGTTTTCTTTTTGTACAAGGAAATACCATAGTTCTAGAAACTGTAGTAAGGAACTGCTACGTACAGCGTTACTCTGGATATCACTGGCGTGACTTTCCATGTATATTTGCATTTTTTTGCACGAGGCGCCAAAGCGACACGCATGCAGGAATGCATAATCAAACACTGGCAACAACTCGGAGAATAGAGATGCACATATGGCAATGTTTAAAAAATTATTTAATGGTCTTAAAAAACTTCCATGCCTTTGTAATTTACACACCTTACTGGTAAAGGATTGAATATTCAATATCGAGAAATAAAAAAAAATTCATCTACTAGTTTTCAAGAACCAGTATTATTAACGTGTATGTCGAAATTCCGAGTTAAACGCGGCAATTTAGTGCTTTACGTACAGTCGTCTCAACGGCAATCAAAAACTGCAAAAACGATGACATATTCACAAAATAAAGAACCATGCCTTGGTATTATTTGGAACCAAAAATATTGCTAGTTTTCTTTGGGAAATTATGGTTATAAAATTACTTTAGTAGAGCACCCGCGGTTTTAAATTTCTTCAAAGTAAAATAATTGCTCCGTTTTTACTCAAAATCGGCTTAATAGAATTTCTTGAAACGCTCTCACATTATAGACAAACATTTGATTTACAAAGTCTCATAAATCGTTTTGCTCGTCGAGGTCAGGATTTTGAGAAAATTGCCAAAATTTCAAATCAAGTGTATAACAATTTCGATGTTAAAAAGCTCCGATTTCAACCAAACTAGCATCATTATAAAATTTGGTCCATTTGTAGTAGGTGTGTGTAAAAAGTTTGGTCAACTTAATTCTGTAACGTTATTAATAGCCGCTTCAATTCGACTACCCGCGCACTGGCGAAATAGAGTCCAGCCACCTTAACTGATCTTATTTCTAAATGTATTGAAGTACTGTGAAAAAAAAATGACAGCCATTCAAACGCAACAACTTTACTCGTAAAAGACCTTCACTGTATTACAAACGTTAACATTCAGTTTTAGAATGAAATTCAATATATTCGTACTACTCGTCCTTTTCTTGATATATATTGGACTTGAACAATGCTCAGGTATAAAGTTTACAGCGATTTTCGAAATAATGCGAACTCTGACCTCCGTTGGAATTTGGGTTTTCGCTTCCGCCCACTTCAAACAAACAACCCAAAAACTCCTCATAAAGATCCCTAAAAACATACCAAATGTCATATTATGATTATTATTATTAATATAATTATTATTATTAATATGATCTATGATTTTGGTATAAGTTAAATCTTCGTATTTTTTATTTTTAAATTTGATTGATGGAAGTGAATAACCAAATTCCAACGGACGTTTTCAATGCGCACATGAGTTCGCATAATTTCGAAAATCGCTGTAAATCAGTAAAATCGACAGCGAAGCAGACACTTTATCGAGAGCTTGATGTTTTATTTCCCTGCAGTTCGCAAGTTTAGCCGGATGTGAGCTGAATCTCGTATGAATCTCAAACCGTAACAATGTTTGAAAAATGTCAAACTTCCGGCTACAGCTCCTAGTCTTTTGGTCTCTTCATTTCAGCAAACAAATCTGACTGAAAAATGCCGAAATTTATACATTTTGAGGATACAGTTTTAGCTCCCAGTTATCTACAGCACGGCTATTGATTACAATGCAAAAGCAACCGTTTGATAGTTATCTAGCTGATCGAATCGGCTTAAAAATTAATATATTTTGATTTTAAAAGAATTTAACTGGTCTCCATTTTAGCTGGTCTCCATTTCACCAGTCTCCATTTTCCAGTCTGCATTTTAGACCTGCCGGCGGCTGCAGTTGGTAGTATGTCAGCGGCTTCCTTAGTCTCGACCAAAATCACTGAAGCGTAAACGAATAGAAAATACACAACGTCGAGTTGAAAATAGCCGAGGTCAAGTTGGAAATATGGCGCTGTAGGTGAGAAAATTCGCCGATCGAGTGTCGAGTGCAAGACTTTAATATTAGTCAAATGTAGTGCACTGGTTCAGGTATAAAATATGATAAAAATCAGCAGTGTACGGTGATTAGTTTTGGGATGAGTTTAATCCACAGATTCGAGTTGAAAAATGCGGGGTCCGACTTTGTAATTTGACGAGGCGAGTTGAAAATATGCAGCGGGCAAGCACAAATACAAAAGAAGAGTGTAAAAACGTTGTTCGACGATGTGAAATACAAAACAAGAGTGTAAAATTTTCTATTCGAATGTAAAATTCAAATGTTGATGTATAAAATTCAAGTGATGAATTGAAAATTCAAACCATGAATTTTGGCGGGGATCGTACGCCATATGCTAAAACTCATTTATCTGGGTGGAGTACTGTAGCTGTCAATGAGCAAAGTGAAATCAAGTTTCTGATTATAACTAGTCATTTCACCTTCATTTCAAACAAGTTTGCCAATGCCAGTTTAACTCAATAGAACTGAAATACTCACCATGATAGATGCATGGCTGAGTGGTCAGAGTGTTGGTCTCGCAATCTGGCGGTCCCAGGTTCGATTCCCGTTCTAGCCACTAGCTGAAACTGAATTTATTCCAATTTCGATTAGTTCAAATTCAGTTTCTCAGCCGTGCTTGTAATATAGCCAACTGGTTTGCCTCCTTGCCAGTTGGGATTCTTAATCCATTTATGTTTGATTTATATGATTTAGTTAGGACTTGTAAATTGAGCTGAAAAGCCCTGTTGAGGGAGTCTCGATCATGTATGTTTTTTTTGTATTAACTGAAGAGACATTTATACATGTATGTAACCACCATGACTTTGCCCTTATTCCATTTTCTTTCAGCCTTTGAAGACATGTTAGAGTGTCCTACCAACAGTGCTATGTACATAGGTGATCCTGAAACTGGACCTGTTTTGTTACAAATATCAAGAATAGTACAAGGCTTTGCTAGATGATAGTCTCAGGCCTTTGATTAATTTTTTTATGAGAATGACATATCTTTAAGCAAATTGACTGCCACAATATTGTACATATTCTTATTGTAACCATGGCAACTATTGTTCTGTGTTTCAAATATGGAAATTTATTCTAAATATTTTAAGCTTTTTGTGATGTTCTTGTGATATTTTATTTTGCATGTGTAACATGAACAAAGAATGATTTTTTAAGCCCGGTTCATACAAGCATCACAAATGCAAGTGAATGCAAATGTACATGTGAACTTGAGAAATGCAAGTGCAAGAACAAGACAATGCACATGCAAACACAAGGAATTGAAAATTTGTCATTTTTGTGCTTGTGCTTGAGATTTTGCACAAATCCCAAGGCAAGCTATCATGCCTTTGCCGTTGTGAACACCTCAATTGTGCACACGTATCTACTTAATAGAGGGATTTCATGGCAGCCATGTTTGTGGGCAAGTACGATAGAAAGTTTTTGAATATCAAAAGATTTCATTTCTCTTGGAAAATCTCTATTGTTTTGACCACAAACATAGTGATGTTTGCCTTGAAATCCCTCTATTCTGCATTTGCATTCATATGTGAGTGGAAACACTTAAATTTGCATTTGCATAATTTGCAGCAGTACTTGTATGAACCAGGCTTTTGAAACACATCTGTTAACTGTTTTAATTGTCAGTGGATTTGTTGCAACATACTACCGAAAACAGGCAGAGTATGAAATGAGCTCAAGAAAACACACTCATTTGACATCACATTCCTGACCTCCTATGCTCAAATTCTTGAAAACAAAAATTTAAATATAACTTTACTTGGATGAAAGAGTGTTTAGTTGTGTTTGAATAACCAATTTACATCCGGGAATGGTAAAAGAACTCATGATTAATAAGTAATCCCGAAGTTTCAACTGACATCGTCAAACATGCTGACAAAGCTTGCACTCAGAATTCCACTTGAAAACCCTTCAGTCCAAATGGATTTTCAAATATCATGACCAATTTTTGTTTTTTCTTCCTAAAAGAATTTTATTTGGCATTGATCTGAAGTGAAAAAATGATCGACATGCTGAATTAAACTTGGAGAACGAAAAAGAATTTATTTGAGCATGTGCACTCAGGAATGCAAAGTCAAAATGAGTGTGTTTTCTCAGGCTCAACTAACACTCTACCTGTTTCAATGGAGTAGACTTCCACAAAGTAGATTTCTAAATTTCTAAACTTTTTGAGTGATAATGACTTTCTTTATTATGCTTTGATAGCCATATACAGTGGTACCAAAAGAAAGCTGGAGTTTTAGTTATATTTACAATATTTACAATATTTTGTTCACTCCAATTTTGAAATTATTATTTGCAAGATACTCATGGAAAAAAATTCAACTATGAGTTTAAGGTCTGTATTATGTTAATTGAATCTTGGATATATTTTTAGAAAATTATCCACATTGGAATAAAATTGTGATAAGCAACTTGTTTTATTGAGAACAGATCTGTTTTCCTGAAAAAAATGATGCTGATCAATCCAGTATTTCTTTAATTTAATTTTCCTTTTATTTCCTTGACTTTTTGATGTTTTTGATAATTGAAATATGTTGCACTGTTGGTTTCTGCTAGAAGTGAACAAAAATTCCTCATTGTGATTTCAATTTCCCAATGCTCCCTTTTGCATTAAATATAATAATATTAAATATTAAATCAGAATGTCTTGGTTCTTTCAAATGTGATTATTTCTAGATCGAAACTGGTTAAACCTTACAAATAAATTTTTTGATTCATTTTGGTGAAACCCAACAGTTTGTTTTACGACGAGTTTATTAAAATTAAATATAATTGTAGACATCTAGCAAAGCTTGTACATAATGTAAAAAAAGATGTAACATTGAAATTTATGTACAATATACCATTATTCATGAAAGATAAGAATGAGTTTTATGTATCATATATATATATAGCTATTTTTAAAAAAGGTTGACATGGCGAATGACAATCGGCGAATGGTGATTGCACGACCAAAATGAAATTTGGGGTAACAAGAATTGCTTCATTCTCATTAATTAAATACCCAAGCAATGCCGATACCATGGAGTAAAGACCTTATTGGAAAAAGTGGTACATGGTCGATAGACGATTCATATCTCCATGCCGGATAGTGATCTAATAGCGTGATTACATGCCCAGTTCCTTCCGGTCGTGCAATCACCGAAATCGCCATTCGCTCCGTCAACATTTTTTTTAAATAGCTATTCTAATGAATCTCTTCTGTTCATCGATTTGTTAATACTTGCATATTATGATTATTTGAAGTTGTGGTCCATTAGAAATGTAGGGAGGGGATAATATCAGCCATATTATTGCCCGCGGTCAGCACGATACATTTAACAACACGGAAAGGCTGCTTTCAAGTTTCTTTTTTCGAGGCTACATAGACATATACCATGCAAGACTAATAGTCCAGCAGCGAGATATGCTTCACCTGCCGGATAGAAAGGACTCAGAACGAGGCTACGTGCTAAAACTAATTTGACTTGTTGTCTCGCCCAACCGAGATGAGTTGAATTCTTCATGCAAATGCTAGGTAAAATTTTTCTAAGAAATATATGGAAACATGACTCACCCAGGGTAGCTGGGGGGACGGGAACCCGGTAATTTTGGGTACCCGAGATCATATAAACAGGGCATAAGATGGCAAATTTTATCTGATAAGTGTATTTTTATTTGAAATTTGCTCGTTAGACGGAGAAAATCAATTTATCATTGAAAATTTGCCTGCTTGTAGAATCGAAGTTCGTGTGAACACGTGCATGACCGCATCTATTGCATCAGGGGAATCCCCTACTGACATGTTTGTGCATTCTAAAATTAGCTGTTATCGCCGTCACGAAATAGTCTTACAATTTTAGTCAGTGTAACGAGAATTACCTACAATTTTATTCAGCATTCGATTATGGTCCTGCACATCTTTATTACTGCATTTATTAAAAGACAGCCATTAACAAATTCATTACAAGCGAGTTTCTGTTTCTGTGGCTGTTTCTGTTTATTACTTGGAAAAGTTGTTCACATTACAACAAAGCGGTACGTACTACTGAATTTAGAATAATAAATTACATGATTTCTTGTTCAAGGTTTTTCTTTAAAACTGCTATAAACGATTTAAAACTAACGGTTTCGCTAGAAAGACCATTCCATGCAGGAATTGTACGTGGGAAAAAAGAATACTTGTAGCAATCAGTAGTAGGAGAATATACATTAAGCTTTAAGTAATGTATAAAGAACGAGAGAGCGTGTTATATCGGTGGATTTAGACCCGATATAACACGCTCTCGAGTTCTTTATATTACTTATCAAACGTCTAGTTGTCAATTATCATATTGGACCAGAATTTTCCAAGTTTGACTACTTTTGGCTTAGAAAATCCAAGTTAAAGTTTATGCAAATGAACAAAAATCTTTATCCGATATAAAGATCTACGTTACGGTAGTGATTTCCATTGTGTTTTCTAATGAATTATTAATGAGTTTGATAAATCATGATTACGCCTAGTTTTAGTAAAATTATAAGATAAATATTGATCAAAAGGAACAGCAAAAGTTTGTTAATCAAAGATTTGAGAGCATCATTGACATACTAGAGCATCTATCATAATTGTTCATAGTAAATCTTGCAGCATGTCTTTGTACATGTTTGTAGATTTTGAGTTTTTCTATGATACTATAAATGTGCTTTATTATCATTTGCTTTGTGTTACGGCCAATTAACTACAGCAGTCTTCATATGAGTAGGGAATTAACATTGCAGTGCCGTCAGTACCGTAGTTTCCTCCCACGCGTGTTTAGTCTCGTCACGCAACGCTCCATCTCGTCACGCAACACACCACGGGTAACGCCGTACCATGACCGTTCAGTGCCGTGTTGTCAACACGGTGCGATGACCGCGTGCCATACTCCCAGATCATTCGAAAACTGCTTTATGTGCGATATTTGCCTTTGCTGTTCTTTTGACCAAGTGGTGATTTCGTTGATGTCTGAAATGAAATTTTGAAACTATGGATAACTGAATTATGCTAGCCTGCGTAGCGGCGTAAGCAGGCCGGGGTAAGGGGAGGGGGAAGAAAGGCAATCCCAACCCCTCTTCGATCTCCCTTCCCTCTCCCCAATCCCCTTATAAACGCTACGCAGGCTAAATTATGCAAGCAAACTTGGTCTATTTACAACTGATTATTGGCTTTTACTACCTGCACTCAGTTGTGGACTATTCGAACAGACGTTTCTGAATTACAAATAAACACATTCAGTCATTGGTAAAAGTAGATATCCAGCATGCTGGTCAGTAAATCCAGAATGTTGGTCACGGCGCAGTTCACCCATGCATCTCCGTGCGTGGATAGCCGTCAAACACAAACGGGTGAGGGGAGGGGGATGAGCCAAGTTTGTGTGAGTTAAGAACAAATACATCAGTATTCTGTAAGCTGTGCACCAAGACCATAGGCACTCCAGGCAATTAATCATTTAATTAGAGCAGCGCGTAACATCAGCGTACAAAGCAATATACGGTAAAGCAAATAGACGGGTCCGGTTTCGAATCTTCGTGGAATAAAAAGGAATATTTCTTGCCTTACTATATAGTAAATATAGAATTTTTTCGCCTTACTATGTAGTAAATAATATCTTTTCATGTGTTTGTATGTTTTTTCTGGTTTTAAAGCAATTTAAGGGAGAGAAAAAAATCAAAAAAACAGCTTAAAACTCTTCAAAACCAGAAAAAAGCATACAAACACATGAAAAGATATTATTTACTACATAGTAAGGCGAAAAAATTCTATATTTGCATATTTTTCAGTGCAAAAATAGAACAAAATCTCTTGCATAAAAGAGAGAACGGTTCAAATAATAAAACAATAATTATAAATTAAACTATATATCTAGACTGGACAAGAATAAGCTTTTACCCGATTTTAGAATCGTTCGTCATGCTCCTCGGGTTGGTTTCTTGTGTGTTGTCCAAACTGTTGACTGTGCACTGTGAACATCACAAAACATGGAATTATTTATGGTGCCATGAATTTCATGAGTAAAAGTCCAAGTTAAGTCAACACAATGCATAAGCATTACCGTCTATGTTTTCATTTGGTCCAGAATCATCATTAGGCTGGAATCTGTTGCTGCAGTGGTTCCTCGTTCTCCGTGGAACTGGGTGAGAAAAGTGAATAGTGATCGTCAAAAAGTACACTTGTCCACGTTCACCATGTAAAGCGATGATGAAAAAATAGTAAAACATCTTTTGAAGCTCTTGTCAAAGTAGTATCAAGTGAGAGAACTTTTATTTCCAACTTGATTTCACTCCGTTGTGAAACGGTGTGACATGAGAACTGCCAAAGCAAATAAAGCGGCAGAGTTTCAAATGAATACAAATGACGTGTAATATGATAACATGTTAGTTATATGTATCTTTACCAACCATGGTTACGATGCCGTAAAAGGTATTAATTCACACGTTTATTTAACTGATTTCCGTCAATAATTCAATAATCGGTGCCAACGAATCAACCGGTACAATATATGCTCCACATTCTTGAACAGGCCAAATAACTGAAAGCACTATCTTGTGTTATTTATAGCTTTGAGAGAATGAAGTACTTCAAATAAATAAGCACCAATTCAACAAGTATCTTATTAGAATCGTTGTTCAGTGTGCTCAATATCAGTCTTCGAAAGAAAGCTTGATTGCTGCTGACTGACCTGAGCCACAGCTTTATTTAGCGAAAACTGACAAAGAAGAGCCAGAAATGATGAAAAATATATACACGAAACATTCTGCATGGCTAACAAGAATATTTACAAGCAGTAAGATTTCCTAAGAAAAACACCAGTCACATAAACAGCCATCGCGATCGATGTACAAGCGCTAGCAAAGACCGCGTAGTTTATAGTCCACATGCTTTATTATCGGTGTATTTAATGTGCAATTACATTACATCTATTGTACTGTAACAGCTTCATTGATTTTTTAATTAAAAATCTTATGAACATTTTAACATTCTCAAAATTCTTCTTGTATTCACTGACTTCGAAAATCGATACTGATATAGAAAGCTACTTCCGGCCAACATGATAAACAGGGGAATCCCCTAATTACATATTCAAGATTCAGATGTGACGGTCACGATAGCTCAGTTCCACTGCACATATGTTATGGTTTGAAATAACTTAGGTTTGAAAAGAAAGTTTGATTTTTATTTTTTCTATTGTGTCAGATTATGATAATGAAAATGACACAATGCAGCAAAAATCAACCTGGTTTAAAATATTTTCAAACAACTGAAACCTATCGTTAAACTCGGCAGTTGATTCAATGCAGCAACGTTCAGGCTTAAAATTAAATGTCTACTTGTACTCACTGACTTCGAAAATCGATAATAAAAACCAGTGTAAATGGTGTAAAAAAACTGGAGAAATGTCAAATTGTGGATGGTGTGACTGGCGTGATGTGACAATGTGGATGGTGTGACTGGCGTGATGTCAAAATGGTAAATCCGAGAATGCGTAGAAAAAATGTTTTATTAAAATTGTTATTATGTTTATTTGATGTGGAATTACACGCTCATTGGTATTGTAGCCTTTTTTTGTCTGTCTATTGAATTATAACAGTTTCATTGTTTTTTGATTAATTAAAAGTCTTGTTAACATTTTACATTGTAACATTCTTAAAAAGAAGCTATAATTGTATCCACTGGTGAAATATCTCTCTGTCTAAACTGTCCTTGTTTAATGATTTGGTGTAACTAAACGGCTATCTTCATTATCCTTGCTTGTAATTTCCTACCAATGTGATGATTTAGATAGGGTACCACTGGTTTCTGAAAGGAGAATTTGAAAATATAGGTAACCATAAAGCGTCAAATAATTTTCAAGACATATTGTAAGAATGCAATCGAGAGTTGTTTTCTTCTTGTTTCCTTCGTGGCTCTTTATTCGTGAACTTATGCAATTACACACAAATCATTACATATATTTTATACAGTACTTTGATGCGAAAATCACGTGATCAACGTCTTTGAACTGTAACTCGATCGGTTATTATAAAATGTACATGAAACAAACAAAGTGTTGGCGTACTCGGCCGATGGTGTGACAACGTCACGCAAAATTGCCAATTTTAGTGCTTTTTATTAAAATAAAAATTTATCTCCATATAGATTGATTTATCGTAGCGAATTTAGTAAACCTGCGAAGTTTCATAGCAATCCGTTGCAATTATCGTAAGGGTAAAATTGCCGTAGTCTTCTTTTTCGTCGCGCCATGATGATCGTCAAAAATGGGGGAATAAAATGGACTTTATTTTGACCACTGTCTGTGTTGCTGTACGGTTTGGCAATATATGGCGCTTTCCATATTTATGTCAAAAGAATGGTGTTTACATTTATACTGAACAACCTAAAATCTTCTCTTATTAGTGGCTAGGGGAAAGCAGCTAAAATCCAACGAAAATCGCTGAAACTCATTCAAAGGGTTGAAGAGTAACAAAAAGACACAGTAAGTATTTCAGTTAATTTTATCATGCATAGTTATGATTTTATTGAGAATTTTTAAAGGCAAAAGAGACAAAAAATCGATATAATTTAATACAATCTCTAGTAAATCAATACAGGCAATGAGCTTGGGCTACCTAGCAAAAATAGCAAAAATAGAAGATATTTCTTGTGCAATATACCTTAATAAGACTTATAATATACAAGAATATCATGCCTTACTGAGCAAAATCATCCCCATCCCCTCCCGCCGTAAAAAGTTAAATAGCTGGTCTCTAAAAACAGAATGGTTGACATAAAGAAAGAATAGTCCGTTAAATGCATCTAGATTAGAAAATAAGTCTTTACCCGATTTTAGAATCGTTCATCATGCTCCTCGGGTTGGTTTCTTGTGTGTTGTCCAAACTGTTGACTGTGCACTGTGAACATCACAAAACATGGAATTATTTACAGTCCCTTGGATTCCATGAATTGCATAAATAAAAATCTAAGTTAAGTCAACACAATGCATAAGCATTACCGTCTATGTTTTCATTTGGTCCAGAATCATCATTAGGCTGGAATCTAGTAGTGCGGTGGTTCCTCGTTCTCCGTGGAACTGGGCGAGAAAAGTGGATAATGACCGGCAAAAAGTACACTTGTCCACGTTCATCACGTAAAGCGACGATGAAAAAATAGCAAAACATCTTTTGAAGCTCTTTCCAAAGTAGATCAAGTGAGGGAACTTTTATTGGCAACTTTTCCCAATTTGCGGTGAAATCAGACTGCCGACCACATTTATCACGCAACGCACTACTACGATTTCCCATTGGCCACTCATACAAACAAATGTCAAATTTGACACAAGGACTGATTGATTGATTGATTGAAAACCAAACAGGCGGGTATACTCCGGCAAGTGAATTTATTAGACTGCGAGCAGTCCTCCTTTTCCCTCCAGAATCCCAAAATCGGACTCGTATTTTGGGATTCTGGAGGGAAAAGGAGGACTGCTCGCAGTCTATGAATTTATTACAGTTTATCATAATCAAAACAAATTTATGATAAATTTATGATTCAAAACTCTTTTATAGGAATATCAGTTGTACCAGGTGACATATGAGGTTGGTTTACATTTAAACTAAATCTGTAAATACATGGACCACTTGTCAACAAACCGATGCACTACTGACCTTTGAGTACTACTGAAGCTCTTGATCATTGTAAACCCGCATGCGCAGTCTACCGATAGCATGTCTCACAACGTATATATACTAGCGCTATTTAGCGAAAACTGACAAAGAAGAGCTATAAAAGAAAAATATATGCAAAAAACATTGTACATGGATAACAAGAATATTTACAAGCAGTAAGATTTCCTAAGAAAAGCACCAGTCACATAACTGCACATAAACAGCCATCGATGTACGAGTGCTAGCAGAGACCGAGTAGTTTATAGTCAACATGCTTTATTACATTACATCTATTGTACTGTAACAGTTTCATTGTTTTTTAATTAAAAATCTCATACATGAGCATTTTAACATTCTCAACATTCTTCTTGTATTCATTGACTTCGAAAATCGATACCGATATACTGAACGCTGCTTCCAACATGATAAACAGGGGAATCCCCTAATTACATATTCAAGATTAGATGTGACGGTCACGATAGCTCAGCTCCACTACATATATGTTATGGTTTAAAGTAACTTTGCTTTGAAAACAAAGTTTTATCAGTTTTATTTTTTTCTATTTTGTCAGATTTTGATAATGAAAATAACACCATGACAGCAAAAAATCAAACTGGTTGAAAATATTTTCAAACAAAACTGAAACCTGTCGTTAACTCGGCAGTTGATTCAATGCAGCAACGTTCATGCAGGCTTAAAATGTCTACTTGTACTCACTGACTTCGAAAATCGATAATAAAGACCAGTGTAAATGGTTTTAAAAATTTGGAGAAATGTCAAGTTGTGGATGGTGTGACTGGCGTGATGTGACAGTGTGCATGGTATGACTGGCGTGATGTCAAAATGGTAAAACAGAGAACGCGTAGCTTAACTGAGTTTAATAAAAATGTTTTATTAAAAATGTTATTATGTTTATTTGATGTGGAATTACACGCTCATTAGTATTGTAGTCTTTTTTTGTCTGTCTATTCAATTATAACAGTTTCATTGTTTTTTAATTAAAAATCTTGTTAACATTATAACATTCTTAAAAAGAAGCTATAATTGTATCCACTGGTGAAAAATCTCTCTGTCTAAACTGTCCTTGTTTATTGATTTGGTGTAACTAAACGGTCATCTTTATCAATTCTTGCTTGTAATTTCCTGCCAATGTGATGATTTAGATAGGCACCACTGGTTTCTGAAATGAGAATTTGAAAATGCAGGTAACCATAAAGCGACAAACAATTTTCAAGGCATATTGTTAAGAATGCAATCGAGAGTTGTTTTCTTCGTGTTTCCTTTGTGGCTCTTTATTCGTGAACTTTATACGCAATTACACACAATTTATACAGTAATTTGATGCGAAAATTACGTGATCAACGTCTTTGAACTGTAACTCGATTGGTTATTATAAAATGTACATGAAGCAATCCAAGTGTTGGCGTACTCGGCCGATGGTGTTTTTATTAAAATAAAAATTTATCTCGAAAGATCAATATATTGAGCAAATGTAGTAAACCTGCGAAGTTTCATAGCAATCCGTTGCAAAATTCTGGGAATTATCGTGAGGGTAAAATTGCCGTAGTCTCCTTCGCAGCTGTTTTTCGTCGCGCCATGGCAATATATGGCGTTTTCCATATTTATGTCAAAAGGACGGTGTTTACATTTATATTGAACAACCTAAAATCTTCTCTTATTAGTGGCTAGGGGAAAGCAGCAAAAATCCAACGAAAATCGCTGAAACTCATTCAGAGGGTTATCAAGAGCAACAAGAAGACACAGTAAGTATTTCACTTAATTTTATCATGCATAGTTATGATTTTATTGAGAATTTTAAAGGCAAAAGAGACAAAAAATCGAAAATTATAAGTCGCTCTATAATCTCTAGTAAATCAATACAGGCAATGAGCTTGGGCTACCTGTGATGAGGGTGGCAGTTCTGAGTGACAAACCTCTACTGCAGGTCTTAATTTTACTGATTTCCTTTTGTTCTTAACCTGTTTGTAACTTGTCAAAAACACGAAAAATGACCAGCCTATCCAAGTATCAATAGTTTTGTAAAGAAAGGTCTGAACCCAGTTGAATCAATGTTTATCGAAGTAACAATATTTGTAATGTGATAATACTTCTATTGTTATTTTTCTGTCATGTAAAGATAGCATTCGTAATTTCATTAATTATTGTTGTTGTAAAACTGTAAAACTGTAGCTTTCAAACTGTTTTACGTCCGCAGACCTATACCCTGGCCTCGAGGGGTTTATTATTTGCTTTCGTTAGAGTTTGTTTTTCTAAAACTGTTTTACTTTTACGTCATTACTATCAGACTTATACCCTGGGCTCCAAGCGTTTCTTATTTGCTTTCTTTAGAGAGCTTTTCTCTTGTGTCGTGTGACTCTCCTATCAAGTAAATAAACGTGGAAAGGAACCCAAGGTATCAGACCTATACGAAACAGGAAATGAAAGATCAGCCAATCACAGCAATATGACCGGCTAAATTATGCAGACGCTCCTTTTCGACCCTGGAATGTGCGTTAGGAATGTGCGTTCAGAAAAAAATATATTTTGTAAGCTAATAATAACGTCGAAAAAATATTGTGCACGATAAATGCAGACAAAATATTTGCATACCGCATTTCTCAAGCTAGCAAAAATAGAAGATATCTCTTGTGCAATATGTCTTAATAAGACTTCTGAATATACAAGAATATCATGCCTTACTGAGCAAAATCATCCCATCCTCTCCCGCCGTAAAAAGTTAAATAGTTGGCCTCCAAAAAAAGAATGGTTGACATAAAGAAAGAATAGTCCATTAAATACATCTAAAGTAGATTAATTATATTAGAAAATAAGCTTTTACCCGCTTTTAGAATCGTTCATCATGCTCCTCGGGTTGGTTTCTTGTGTGTTGTCCAAACTCTTGATTGCGCACTATGAATATCACAAAACATGGAATTATTTATAGTCGCTTGGATTCCATGAATTGCATAAATAAAAATCTAAGTTAAGTCAACACAATGCATAAACATTACCGTCTATTTTTTCATTTGGTCCAGAATCATCATTAGGCTGGAATCTAGCAGATCTAGTAGTGCGGTAATTCCTCGTTCTCCGTGGAATTGGGTGAGAAAAGTGGATAATGACCGGCAAAAAGTACAAATGTCCACGTTCACCATGTAAAGAGATGATGAAAAAATAGTAAAACATCTTTTGAAGCTCTTGCCAAATTAGACCAAGTGAGAGAACTTTTATTTCCAACTTGTCCCAATTTGCGGTGAAATTTTTAGTTTTATTTATTACTTGATCACTTCGTTCCACTTCACTCAACGGTAACTCATTTCCATATGAACAAGTGTCAAATCTGACAGAAGGGTTTTTGAAAACTCCGCCCCTTCGTCGGGCGACGATCTTCCAATCCCATGGAATCATTCATTCAATACCGGGGTCATGCCATGATGAGAGATAATCAAGCTTCGGTACAACGGCGATGTCATGATTATTCAATAGAGCGACAACGTCTTTCACTGGCATTTTGACTGGTGGAAAAGAAAGTGATGCCGCCTGAAAATCTCATTTAGTTTTGTATCGCGATTCTATTTTATGCAAAGAAAAAAGAGAAACTGAAGTGATCATTTTTGGTTGATTGAACACGAGATTCTCTTTACCTGCAAAGTTGTAGGAATGACAGTTTCCATGGCAACTTCTTTCTTTCTTTCTTTACAAGAAGAAAGCTTAAAAGGAAATGGCGGTCATACCCGCGAGGCTTTCTCACTCGTAAAAGAGGTGATTTTATTATAGAAGTAAGTCCAAAAGCTCACAAAATGAAAGAAGTACGGGTCATTTAATGCTTTTGAAGATTTTTTTTTTTGCTGTTTCTTCAAAACTGGCGAAAAACGATCCGTCGAGCTTAGTGACCGACAGGTGAAAGTGAAAGTTTGTCAAAATATAGCTTCAACCTGAAGGAATGATGCTGAAAAGTTATTGAAAGGTATTAAAATGGTAGTCCGCACTTGTGTATTCCCTGTTTATCTTATTTACTAAGTTTTTGTTTCATCTTTTTTCAAACAATACCGATTTTGTCTTCATAAAGGATAATCTGTTTGTTTTGCTGAAAAGTCACTGAAGCCAAAAACGAAAACGATATCCCGATTTTACTTATCAAACATGATATTTTGTACTTAGGATTTCTTTTTTCTTTTAATTTCGTGAATATTGTTTAGTTATTTCATTTAGTTTAGACCAAAAGATTCCAGTTCAGTTTACTTTTTGGAGTAGTGGTGTGTCTTAGCTGTAATTCAACTTAGCGGTTATTTTTTATCAAAATATGTCATTGTTTTCGGTCATTTTATCACGGATATTATCTAAAAAGATATTTTATACTTGCTGCTCAATTTTGAATTGGTTTTCGATGCTGTCCTCAATGTTTCAAAATAATAGAGGAATCGCGATACACTACATGACCAAATAACTGAACCAGTTGAAAGTATATCAGTCTGCTTGTGTTATAGCTTTGAGAGAATAAAGTATTCAAATAAATAAACACCGATGAAACAAGTATTATTAAAATCGTTGTTCAGTGTGCTCAATAATTTCTGAACTTTGAACTTTGAACTTTTTTTATTCACACACACGTTTACAATATATACAGAAAATATATTTACATTTGATAAATACATTTACATAAAATACATTTACAATATATACAGAAAATACATTTTTACAATTTTAAATATTTACATTTAAGATATACTTTATTAGATCATTATAGAGGTGTGTGTGGTTGCCAAAGTAGTTTCAACTTTCGAGTTGGCAACCACCCACGGAAAAAAATAAACAGCGATGGACAAGCTAAAGTGGACAAAGATGCAAAGCCCCAAAAGTCCGCTATCTATATCAACGAGTCATTGACTGGGTATAGAAAGAAGCTCTTTAATCGTGTGTACAACTTCAAGAAGTCCAATATGTACAAGCATGTCTGGACCCAAAATGGCAAAATCTTTCTGAAGGAATTCGATGACTCCGAAGTCTATAGTTTCACTACTGTGGAAGAATTTATTGACTTTGAAAGCGAGCACTAAATTAACTTTTAGGTATGAACACTATCATTTATCTTACTATATTATTCAGTCTTTATTATCTTAATCTAAACTGCTATGCAGAGTCAGAGTCAATTAAATGAAATTAATCAAGATTTTTATGGCTTGCTAACAAATCCTGACAGATTCGACGAGTCGGACTCCGATAATATGCTTCAATTACCAAATTCTGATTATTATTCAGTTTCTGATCTCAACAAAAGCTTAGTTTTTGAGAATTACTCTAGGGAACTAATTAACTCTAGGAATAATTCTCTGTTTATGATTCATCTAAATATACGTAGCCTCTCTAAGAATTTTGATCAATTAAATGAACATCTCCTTACTTTTAATAAGAAACCTGATGTTATAGCAATTACAGAAACACGACTTGGCGATAAATCTGTCTCAAATATCACCATTCCTGGTTATAAGTTTTTTCATCGTGATTCCGTCACAATGGCAGGTGGGACTGCCATGTATGTAAACAAAGATCTTATTAGTACCCCTAGAGATGACATCAAATTCCGTATGCTAGAAGTTGAATCCTGTTGGGTTGAAGTTCAAACTAGCAAAACAAAAAATTTGATTATTGGATGTGTCTATAGACACCCCAATGCTGATATTGATAAATTTACAGAGGAATTGGAACAAATATTAAGCGATTTTAAGAATAGAAAACAAGACATTTTCATATTAGGTGATTTGAACATTGATATCTTAAAATATGAAACTCATTCATCGACAGAAAATTATATAAATATGCTCTTTAGTCACAATTTTTATCCTATTATCACCAAACCAACGCGAATTACCTCTCACTCCGCAACTCTTATCGATCACATATACACTAATTCTCCGTTTACTTCCGACCTGATTTGTGGAATCCTGACGTTCGATATTAGTGATCACTTGCCCCTGTTCTGTCTTGTACCCTGTAATACTACACGAAGCAAAAGCGCAGAGACCTTCTATAGAGATTATAGTAAATTTAACGAGGAAAATTACCTTGATGACCTCAGAAACGTTGACTGGAGCACTTTATACGACTCTGACGTAACAATTGCCACTAAGAATATTACTGATACAATCCAGAAGGTGATTGATAATCATGCTCCACTTAAAGTAGCTTCCAAAAGAAAACAAAAGCAACTGAGCAAACCCTGGTTAACGAGAGGTATCCTTAGGTCTAATAAAATGAAACAACGACTGTATCACGATAGTATATCTAATCCGACTAACAAGGTAAAGCGGGATAAATATAAGAAGTATGCAAATTTTCTCAATAATATCATAAAAAATAAGAAGAAAGAGTTCTTTGCGGCTCAATTCGAAGAAAATAAATCCAACTTGAAAACAACCTGGAAACTAATAGGTCGCGTTGTTCAAAGAAAGACAAAGTCTCAGCTATTTCCTTCAAGTCTCTCAATAGACGGCTCTGTGTACACAGACAAAAATGATATAGCAAACGAATTTAATAATTACTTCTGTAACATTGGCTTTAATCTAGCCAGTAAAATTACTAATCAAAACGATTTTCCGGTTACGAACTTCATCAGCAACTCTCCTATCTCGAGCTTTACACTGAGCCCAGTAACAATGTTGGAAGTACAAAAAAGAATACAAAGCTTAAATGCAAAGAAATCATCGCCCGATATACCTTTTAAGTTGATTAAGTTAGCCTGTAATGAACTAACAGAACCTATCACCTATATCATTAATCAATCGATCAAAAGTGCGACCGTTCCAGCTTCACTAAAAATTGCATGCGTTACCCCAATTTATAAAAGCGGGACTAAATCCAGTCCGTCTAATTACAGACCAATAGCAATACTTCCGTCTATTAACAAATTACTTGAAAGAATTGTCTATGATCAGCTACTAGACTACTTAGATAAACATCACATACTAAATGATAATCAATTCGGGTTTAGAAAAAACCATTCTACTGAACAAGCGATTCTAGAAATTACCGACAAACTAAAAACATCAATTGATAACAAAGAAGTGACATGTGGTTTGTTCTTGGACTTTACAAAAGCTTTCGACACGGTTAACCACCAGATACTGATCCAGAAACTTGAAAAATATGGTATTCGAGGGCATGCACTGCGATGGTTTTCAAGCTACCTCTTTAATAGAATGCAATACGTTAAAATCGACAATGTTCAATCCGACCTTAAAAATGTATTGTGCGGAGTCCCACAGGGCAGCACCCTCGGACCACTACTTTTCTTACTGTATGTCAATGACCTCCCAAACGTTTCCCGTAAACTCAACTTTAGAACTGATGTTTGCTGATGATACAAATATCTTTACTCAGATTGTTGCTTCGAATTAGATGTAAATAAACCTGAGGAATAGCGTTATTTAGCGAAAACTGACAAATAGCCAGAAATTATATGAAACATTTTAGATGGCTACCAAGAATATCTAAAAACATAAAGATTTCCTAAGAAAAACAACAGTCACACCAACCATCGATGTACGAGCGCCGCTTGCATGACTCAGGGGAATCCCCTAATTACATATTCATGCATGTATCTAAGGCCATGTCACGATAGCTCAGCTCCAGCAGATAAATGTCTTAGTTACTTACTCTTGGCTTGAAAATTTTCAGCGAAGTTTGGTTTTTATTTCTTATGGTGTCAGATTAAGACAATGAAAATAACGTAGAGAATGGCGGCAAGAAAATCAACCTGGTTTAAAATACTTGCAAACAAAACTGAAACCTATCGTTGTACCGGCAGTTGATTCAATGCGGCAATGTTCACTCTAAAATGCCTATTTGTACTCACTGATACTGATACAGCTGGACCTGATCTAGACATCAAACTGGTTTGAATGGTTTAAAAGTTGAAGTCAGTATAAATTTATCGGTGTGGATCGTATGACTGACGTGATGCAGTTGATAAATCAGAGAACGTGTAGTTTAATATCAATGCTTTATTACATAAATGCTTCATTGTTTTTTAATCAGAAATCTTTTTAAAATTTTAACATTCTTAAAAGAAACTAATAAATTCGATATAAAAAATCTCTCTGTCTGAATTGTCCTTGTTACTGATTTGGTGTAACTAAACGGTTATCAATTCTTGCTTGTAATTTCCTGCCGAGGTGATGATTTAGTTAGGGTACCATATGTTATTTTTATGGGTGACTGAAATGAGAATTTGAAAATATAAGTAGCCTTAATGTGACAATTTTCAGGTATATATTGGCAAAATCCAAGTGTGACGTACTCGGATGGTGTACAGCGGTGAACTGTGTACGATGAAGAAGATTATCGTCCGAAATGGGAGAACAAAATCGAGCTTAACGTTGTCTTGTAGGTTGGCTTCATATTATGACAAAAAAGATGTAAACATTTTTGTACATCCCGCTGATTATATGGGAAAGCTTGGATTAAAAAATCTTAAAAATGGTTGCAATAAAACATTTTGTTCAGTGTGTAAACAATATACACCGCAGCGCTTGTCAACTTCAGTGACTAAGGGTTGATCCGCATTAGCGACAAAATTTGCTTAAGTGCCAAAATGATTGTCATATTTTGTCTGACAAGTCATATCTTCAATGCGGATGTGTTTTCGTGACCCAACAAGATTTTGCTGCATCAAGCAAACATCAAACGTTCCGTCGGCCTGCCTCTGGGGCGAACTTTTTGCGACAAATCAAGCTAAATTGACAGGTTTAGTTTACATAAACAAGTGTTATAATGATCGAGTTTCACTTCTCTCTCATATCCAACATGGCAGAAGGTCAAGGAAATTTTCCCTTCCCTTACAGCGGATTTTATCCGATTTTACAGCCCTCGGAGTTTTAACAACAGTTCTAATAATGACATGTATGGTGGTCAGTTCTTGGGACAGCCATCCAACAGCACCATTGATTGGCCAAACTTACCCAGCTCAACGAGCCAAACTCAGAGTACTACGCGAGTTACAACACCAGTTTGTGAAGACGAAGATGAAAGTAGTAGCACTGATTCGAACACCAAACGTACATACGATAAGTGGACAGAAGAGCAAAAAAGCAAAACTATTTATAGTTGGAGCGTATTCTGCCACCAAAATATATTGAATAGCAAGAAAGCAGCAAGAACTATACACCTTTGGATATCATCCATGTTTATCGGTGCTGCAAAGAGGGCGGTCTGGTTTAGATTACTGTTACTTGTCACAATTTTGATAGGTTTTACTACATTGCTTGATGTACAGTGCGGATTAAAATTTGCTTTTGTTTTGTCACGATCGTATTACACCTTATGCTTTATTGTGTTTGTGATTTGGAATTACATTTCATGCTAATTGTATTGTAGGCTTTTTGGCCGTCTGTCTATTGTATCAGTTGAACAGTTTCATTTTTGTACAATTATACTGATATACCTTTTTTAAAGAGTTACTGAGAGTGGCACTGGTAATAAGATATTTTAATCTAATTTAGTGGCCCTAAAACTATATGCGTGAAAAACTTGGTGTTGCTTTATCAATCTATGCTAAGCATGTCTGAAAGGAGAATTTATGTACAATATTACTGACGATAATCGGTGGGTTTTTTTTGCTTTAATTTTGGGAAAATCCAAATGACGGTTGAATTTCTGAGTGCGATAATACAACGAACCTGAGATCTGTTGCGTGACGATGTTTACCCGATTCAGCGTGACAAACCTCTACATTTTAGTTTATCTTTTATTTGTATCACGCATACAGTTTTAGTATATATGAAGTCGGCGTTTACTCAAGGGCCGTTAAGGCTTGTTTTTTTCCACAATTGCAGTTTCTGGCATAACTCTTTTAAAATTTTATCTAGAAAAGTGAGCTTTGGCACCTACAACGGCGTGCAGAATAGTTGAGACATTGTGCCCTAAAATTGTAGACTGCGAGCAGTCCTCCTTTTCCCTCCAGAATCCCAAAATACGAGTCCGATCGGAAACACTATCGGACTCGTATTTTGGGATTCTGGAGGGAAAAGGAGGACTGCTCGCAGTCTATAAAATTGACGTTCTTTGATATTATACCCACCATGTAAGTCGTGAAACCGCAATATATTCTGAATCCCCCTCCCCCCGACACAATGTTGGTTGGGTCAAGTGTTGGACCTAGCAGGAATCTCCCCGGCCTACTCAACATTGAGAGAGGGGGAAGGGGGAGCATAAAACAGGGTTGGCTAATTAAGGCCAAAATTGGGACAGTGTCTCAACAAGTTCTACCCGCCGTTGTAGGTGTATCTTAGGGCTCTCCGTATTTCAAGTATGATAATTACATTTTTGAGAAGTCACGTGACCTCAGAAATATAAAAATCGATAAATTCAAATGGGCTGATGGGTTTTACTTCTGTGGCGAGTTAGATTTATCGTTAAATAGTAGAGCGCGCACAAAGTTTTATAGCGCGCGCGCAAATCACGTTTTGTAAACCAAATCTTTGATGATGAATATTTACAGTTAGTTCTGAGTGTTAGTTCAAGAAGAAAAGTCTCAATTATGTATATTTAATAACTTCAAGTCAACGAAATTGGTATGTAACATTTCTCATTAAACTAAGTACTACGTAGAAATCAGTGATAGTTGTAAATTCGCAAGAATTATACAAGAAAGAGAACGGAAAAAGCTGTAGATTTGCCGGTTTGCTTCATGCAACCGATCTCTATTTAAGTAGTTGTTTACAAGTGATTTACTTCTACAGTAATCAGGTATAGGATTGTCTAATTAAGTTGTTGATTTAGCATGAATCGCTAAGTAGTTTGAATAGTGTGTTTACACTAGTTATTTTAGGTTGGTCACATATCGACCTGAAGTTTCTGCTAGTTTTGTTGTAGTTGACTTATGCATGAAATCCTTAACCTTTGTATAACAACGTAGGATAGTAATTAATTAGTTATTATTGATTACTTATCGTAGTTCTCGCCGTTCGTTTGGGTTAACGTTTGTGAAGCGGAATAAACCGTAGTCAAAGTGAAGTGTTGGATTGGTTTACTTGGTCACACTTCTATAAAATATATTTCTTTATAAACGTGTTTCTTAGGAGCAACTCATTAGGCTTCTGTCCGGAATAGATGACTTTCTCATTTTCCTGGCAAAATATCTTACAAAATAGGTCACGTGACCAAGGTATTAAACAAAACTTTGTTCATTATCTTCCTTGAAATAAGAACAAGACGCACACGTGCGTTCACTCGTGCCCCGGGAGCCCTTCAGTGACCGGCCCCGTGCGTACTCTTCCCCGAGCCGTTTCACGCATTCTTCACTTAACCGTAACATAACTAGACGCACATAGTGCGTTTACTCGTGCCCAAGTGGAATTCAATCTGGCATGAAAATAAATATGTTTTAAAGCCAGTTTGGTCACGTTTTGAGTTCGGTACTGAACGGCGGAATATTTGTCTGCTTTGCCGGCAAGCTGATTTGAACTATGATAGAGCTGCCTTTATGCCTGATATTTATTTAATTTTATAGCTGCTAGGGTAACAGCGGTTCACATGTTGACAAATGCCTGTACGGCATGATGTGGCAGACTCATTGTAGCGTCACGAAAGCACTACCGTCCTGTTTGGGTAACCTGTTTGACTTCGGTCTATTTTCTTTGATATTTTCAAGTAGCGGTATTGCTTTGTACGCCAAAAAATTTCAGCCATACCATTTAATTACAGAGAACATTGAAATACATAGCTGTTTTTAATAGTTCCTTTTATCCTGAAAACGTGCACTCAATGATAAGAAATTCGTGAAATTCTCAATTGAAATTTAACTAGACGCCTAATAGGCGTTCACTCGGGCTACACCTGTGTAAAGTACTTGGGGAGAAATGGAGAACAGAAGTTGATGGAAACCAGTTTGACTTGTCAGTGTCTTTTGATTGCAAAAATGCATGACAAGAGTAGAACACAAATTATATTGGGGAGAAAGTAGTTTGTACATAATTGTACCACATCATGGTGGTTATTAATATACTTCTGGTCTTTTTATCACGCCAGACATATACAGTATACAGTCTGCTTTATTTTGTAAATGCCTACCAAATGATCCAATATGATCTATAGATAATACATTATAGCTCAGACAATTTAAATTTCTATTCTGTACTTTTTTACTTTGATTTATGGAAACAAAACTTACAAACTGTGGCAGACTGTTTCGATGTCCAAGTTAAAAATGATTTTGATATTGCTGTTGTCACATTGGTAGATTCTAGAAGTACCACAGTTACCTTTCTATGAAATCATTTCAGTTTCTTAACACAACTTTTCAATACATGTATTACCATGTTTTTAATATGGAGCAGATCAATGATTATAGCAGTAGTCAGTTGCTGATGCGCGCTTTATTTGAAGAAGTGTAATGTCATACAATATATGCTCAGTACCGATACCATATATAGCTCCTCCGTGCACATCAATCTGATACTACTACATACAGTATAATATCTTCAATTCAATCCATTTTGTCTTGTTTCTGTGAGCATGGTTGCACAAAGCTTGTACAAATTTGTGGTTGAGTATCACTTTTCATTGATTGAAAATATCATTTTGTACATTCTAAAATTATTCTTCAATTGTTGCTAATATAAGGTCTCATAAACATTACTACCATTTCCATGATTATCCATCACTATATTCTTATCTGCTAACATTGAGCATGATTGACAATAAAGTGCATTCAATATAATCATGACATTGTAAAAAATACAGATTGCACTAAATATTTATAAGTTAATAAAAAAATCATTTGTTTTCCATTGTTTATTTGGTGTAATTTTGCACCATTTATTAATTCCTGTTTCCTGGCTTAATTATTGTCACCACGCAAAGGCAAGAATCTCCTCAGTCTTTCTAGTTAACTGATAAACATTGTAGATATTGTTAGTTAATTTAGTTCGTTTTTAACACGGCTCTCACGAAGAGCATGACTGTAGACACCGTGTAAGCAAATATTATGAAATATTATTAATTAAAACAAACTACTGATCTATTAAAGACAATATCTCCATGTCTTACATGTCTGTCCTCACTGAAGTGAAGTTCGCTGCCACAAATCGATCTGTCTTGTGTTCTTGGACGATCAATACATTATAAGTTGATTACAACAGCTGGTAAGAAGGTCATCACTAAATTCGAGAATCCGATATTAACGATTAAAGCAAAGTATCTTGAGATTAAAAGCCAATAGTTCGAAAATTTCCGATTGATAGCGTCCGCCATTTTGTTCTCAATCTCTCGCGACCACAGGAAGCCTCGTGGTCAACAGTGTACCCCAAAGGCTTCTGGGTAATTTGCCGATTTGCGACGTTGATAGATAGATAGATATATAGATAGATTGATAGACCGAAAAGGTAAACCTAGACTCGAGCTACCACAGGTAGCCCGAGTAATGAGCCAGACAAGCTGTCCTTGAGTCAAAATATATTGGAAATTAAATCAAATTAAAAAACAGCTTAAAATGCTTCAAAACCAGAAAAAAAGCATACAAAAAATGAAAAGATAATATTTACTACATAGTAAGGCGAAAAAAAAAAACCTTTTTATTCCATGAGGATTCGAACCCGGACCCGTCCATTTGCTTTATACGCACGCTGCTCTAAATGATTGCCTGGGGTGCCTGTGGCTTGCCTCGTTTTCATGGCACATTCTCGACTACGACGATAGACTGATAGATAGAAAACGTAAACCTAGACTCGTGCCGCCGGCCTACGGCCTGGGCACGAGTAATAAAGACCTTTTTTGACCTTTTTAGAGAATATCTGATTAGTCAATTTGTCTGTCAGCAGCTTAGTGTTTGCCTTTATCCCAACATGCAAAAAATATACCAGTTTATTCAACTTTTTATTTCACTATATATCTCAATTTTGCTGTAAAGACTTCTACAACGACGTTTTTGACACAATAACAAATCGTGTATTTTTTCGGCGTTCATGTTTCAGATGTTTTATCTATTACGTGACCAAACGCATCAGGTCAAATAGAGCCTTGATTCCATGAAAATATATAAATAAATTGTCTGGCCAGAATTGTGTTAAAATTCATTACAAACCTAAACGTCTCAAGATCTCTTGAATGCTTGAATGAAAAATATAATTGACTTGCCTCTATATGCGTTCGTTTAGCAACATGTAGGGTGAGAAATTCGTAGATTTCCAGCTCAAAGGAATTGCCCCGAGTCGCGAGAGCTTCAGTTTTCAAGTACTCCATCGGAGTTCGATATTTGGTCAAAGTATTGGAGATCAAGCTCAAAATAACAGCCCATTCTGAAGCTCTTATAAGTGTCTAGGTATATCTCGAGTTAAAAGCTCCATTTTTTATTGTCTCACTGCTGGAAAAGCCTGTCTCTGAAAGCCATTTTTTGGGCTGTCCGCCATCTTGCATTCCTAAAGTTCCTCACTGGCGTTCGCTACGAAGAGTAGGCGATGAATGAAGGGCATTGTTTCTTCCGCTCTTGACCAATCGGGAGTGCATCACTTAGCCGATTGCGCTAAGAATGCTGACTCAGAAATGCTGCATTCTCGTGGACGACGAGAGAAAAAACATTTGCAATTTATAACTCGTTCCCGGCCTAAAGGCCTGGGCACGAGTAAAAAGTCAACCATTCCGGACTGATTCTTGATTTCTTTGTTGTTTAGCCTGACTAGCTTTCCGGTCACGTGATCATCCTTTGACCTAGTAAGGATCTTTTGTCAAGTTTGATAAATTCAGGTCGTTGATTGGCCAGTAAGAACGCCTCCGTTTCCTTTTGTGAGTACGTAATAAAATGTTAAGAGTAAGTACGTAAGAATGATTCTTGGATGCTCGATCCATCAAAGATCTCCCGATCGTTTCGAGATGTTTTGCTATTTTATTGCTGCATTACTTGGTGCGATGTACTTTACTATGGCGTTCATGATCATAGAAGTTTTACAAAGACTCGACAATATACAGCCTGTCCAAGTCCGTAGAGGTAATGTTGATCAGTTCATTTATTCCTTTATATTTTTTCTTAATCATCATACATTTTGAAAAGATTGCAAAACTTTCATAATCTATTGTATGTACTTTTTAATCACTTTCTAATTTCTTAATCATGTTTTAAAATCTTTTTATAAAACCTTACTAAAATTTCTCGTTTTGTATGGACAGTGCACGATCGTCAACATGAGTTGCGTCGACGTAGAAGACAAGCCGTAGAACACGATGAAAGATTTTAGGTGAGAACTTAGTTATTCATTCTAAATGTATTACTTCTGTACTGGCCTGTCCCGCAAAGTAGTCTCAAATCGCACGCTGTATAAAACTTGCGAGGTACTTAGCTTCACTTATGCAAATCATTGATCAACTGCCGGCGCGATAGCGCGACCTACAAGCGAGTTCGTTTTACTAGGACTAGCTAGCGCGAATAGGTTAGAGTTTATTTTTCTCCTCTGAATTTGGGAATCCCGGTGCATGCGATTCATAGAAAGCATTCGTTTCAATCAAGAGACCATAATACTAAGAGAGCGAAGCTCAGTATTGATGTCTGTGCCATGTTCGTGGCGGCTAAGGCTATTTTTAGTAACTTCGCCATCGCGCGCGCAAGGCTCATAAACAACAGAATTCAAATGGTCCCGTCCGCGCGCACGTCAAAAATCAAATTCTATTGGTTGAGGGACTTGCGCGCGCGATGGCGAAGTTACTAAAAATGGCCTTAGCCGCCACGAACATGGCACAGACATCAATACTGAGCTTCGCTCTCTTAGTATTATGGTCTCTTGTTTCAATTTTATTAGGTGAAATCATAGTAAGTTAACGGCGCAAGTAGTAAAGAAAGGAAGTAAAATTTGGTTAATTTCCGATTGATGCCGTGATTGGCTGATCTTTCATTTCCTGTTGTCCGAGTCCATGATCAAAAATTATGAAAGCACGAATTAGTCGTCTGCTTCATATGACAGAGAAATAACAATAAAACTATTAATATCTGTTGATCCAGTTTTAAATAGTATCATTTTCCTTTGGATAGGGTGTCATTTTTTGTGTGTCTGGCAAGGTACGAAGGGGTTGAGAACATTGCATAGGAAATTATAACCTATAGAGCCGGTTGTCACGCAATTGCGTAAACATCGTCACGCAACAGATCCCAGGTTTATTGCCTTATGCACTCAGAACTACAAGCCTCATTTGGATTTTCCCAAAAAGAGAGAATGATTTTTATGTCCTAAAAATCGTCAGTAATATTGTACATGAGATTACCTACATCTTTAAATTCTGATTTCAGACATGCACGTGCCATCAACATAGCATGGATTGATAAAGCAACACCAAGCTTAGCAGATCATTAAACAAGGACAGTTAGGACAACAGTAGACGTTTATATCAGATTTAGCTGTTTCTTAATTATCTTTGATTTATATCCACGTATATAGCTAATTCAATTAACGTTGTCGCTGAAAAAAGCCTAAAGCCTAAATAAAAGTTTTGAGAGCGGAATTCATGAAAAATTTTATCACCGTGACATCATTACAATAAAAACCTCACTGTATGCTCGCAAATTCTACAACTTGGACACATATATTCCTTAATTTCTCAGATAGCCTACAGAGAAGTTTGTAAGTACACAAAAGATATTTGAAAGGCTTTAGCCTTTAGGCTTTTCAGCGACAACGTTAATTGAAATAGCTATATAAATACCATTTTATTTCATCAATTTAGTTTTTTTCACGCATACAGTTTTAGGGCCACTTAAAAATTATATCTTATTACGAGTGCCACTCTTAGTAACTCTATAAAAAGGTGTATATATTAGTATAATTGTACAACAATGAAACTGTTCAACTGATACAATAGACAGACGGCTAAAAGCCTACAATACCATTTAGCATGCAATGTAATTCCAAATCACATAAACACAATAAAACATTTAACTATAAACTACACGTTCTTTGATTATGAAGCGACATTCCTCCAGTTTTTTACACTATTCTCACTGGTTTGTACGTGTTTTGTTCAAGTTCAGGTTTACCAGTAGCTGTGTCAGTATTGACTTTCGGAGACAACGTGAATAGCTAATGCAAGCTTGACGGTTGCCGCTCAGGTTTTGAAATAATATAATATATTAATGATAATAATATTTTCTCGGTTTTTTTCTATACAACTGCGTTATATTCTGGTGCAATAGAAGATAAAAATCAAATTTCGTTTGAAACTTTTCAAGTCGAAAGCAAGTTTGATCTATCGTGACCATCACCTCTAATTTAGAACCATGAATATGTAATTAGGGGATTCCCCTGTTTACATGCATACGAGAGGGGTCAATGGTGTAATTAACAGTTAACTGAGATTCGGCCAAAAACACAGCAGTTAACTACTGAGATTTGACCAAACAATTAGTAGTTAACTGATAAAAAGAAATTTAACAGTTCACTGATATTTTATTGATTCTATTAAGTACCATTGTCAGTCTTCTTAAAACTGATTTTCCAAAAAACGAAGATATTTGATCTATTTTGTGACATTTCCCATCACGCTATATGATCTGTAACATACTGTTATTTGAGTAACTTCTGATGACGAGGCTGACGTTTACCCGGGGCTTTAACCTTATAACTTGATTTCAGTTGATGTGCATATAATGGCTTTGAGTGGTGTGGTGAAAGTGATGTGGGCTGACAGGTGTCGGCATTCGAACGATTGGGGCGCGTACCGTTTGACTGTTCGAGCAGTTCTCTTGAGTCTGCAGTTCATAAACACTTAATTGAGTTTATGGGCATTAAACAGCAAGCAAAATTAAAAGTTTGGATTTGGCTAATTTGATCTGAAGCTATTTCGCGGCCAGAGAAAATCAGCGGCAAAACGGCAGAAAACTAGTTTATCAGGATTTTCTTTTACATCATTATTTGCTTACACGATATCTTCTTTCCTTCTTCTTTTGCGGCACCTTTGATTTTCATCAGTAGTACTGGGGGGGGGGGGGGGGCAACTCAATTTTCATGCTCAGTAGCTATGGTATGGTATGGTATGGTAAAACTTTATTTTGACACGGTAGATTCTTCAGGTACAATTATAAAATATATCTAAACTTAACTAATCAATACGCACTAATATATGTTAATATACACTAATTTAAACTAAGAAAATGTAATTTAAATAAAATAATAAAATAAAAACCCTGCTTTACAAGAATGCCGTGTGTATCGTAGGCTCACCCTGCAAATTTGTGAGAATGCACTTCTTTTTTGAAAACTGGCAGTGACGAAATCTGTCTTATGTCCGGGGGCAGGCTATTCCACAGTACTGCACCGCTATACCTAAAGCTTCTTTTACCAAACTCGGTACGTGGTAGGGGTACTGCGAGCTTGTTCTCGGCATTTCTGACGGAATAACAGGCAATATCCGATCGATGTACAAATTTAGAGGTCAGGTATATTGGGGCTAGATTGTGTAAAGATTTAAACATTAAAATAGACTTATCAATACTACGTTGCACATCCAACGTCTTCCAATTCAGTAAACAGCGTAGTGGTTCAGCAGATGCATCGTAGTTTGAGAATGTTATTATACGTGCAGCGCGGTTCTGAAGTTTTTGGAGTTTTTCTGCGAGGCCAATTCCACAGTTGCCCCAAACCGCGCTGCAGTAGTTAAAATATGGCTGTACCAGTGAATTGTATACATTAAGAAGAATTTCTCTGGGAACTAAGTGCCTGATGCGTTTCATAGCACCGATTCCCGAGGCAATTTTCTTAGAAATTGCATTAATGTGGTTACTCCAGTTCAGATGTTGGTCAATTTCTACACCTAAAGATTTAGTTACTGTGACTTGTTTCACAGGTTTTCCGTCAATTACAACAATTGGAGATTCTGAAATAGTTAAATGCCTTTGTCTAGAGCCTATCAGGAGAAATTCTGTCTTAGTCATATTTAAAGTTAGCTTATTGGCTGATAGCCACGTATGCACATTTCTCAAGTCAGAATTTAGCCGCTCGTTGATTAGATTAACATCCTTACTTGAGAAAGTAATGCTAGTATCGTCAGCATACATTCTAGGCTGGGAATAAGCCAAACTTTTAGGCAAATCGTTGATATAAAGGAGAAATAGTAGTGGACCAAGAATAGTCCCCTGAGGAACTCCACATGTAGTAGGTAACTCAGAGGACAAACTATTATTAACATTGCAAACTTGTTTTCGATTTATTAAGTATGAGGAAAACCAGTCATGCGAAAGGCCGGTTATTCCATAGTTCTCTAGTTTAGATAATAGAATGGAATGATCGACCGTGTCAAAAGCCTTTTTGAGATCTAGAAAAACGACGGCATTTAGCTCACCACGGTCAACATTTAACGACCAACTATCGGTTGCTTCTACTAAGGCGGTTACAGTAGAATGGACTGAGCGAAAACCAGACTGATAAGTTGAAAGTAATTCATTTTCCGATAAATATTGAAGAAGTTGATTATAAACAACTCGTTCGAATACTTTAGCAACAATTGGAATTATTGATATTGGCCGATAGTTGGTCATATCTGAACGGCTTCCAGAGTTTTTATACAGTGGAGTAACTCTTGCGTTCTTCCATTCTTCAGCTAGGAAAAATGCCCGATAATAAAGACTGATTAAAGATATGGGTCAGCGAGTCAGAGATCAGATCATGGCATTCTCTGAGGAGTTTGGCAGAGATACCATCCAGGCCAGTTGCTTTTGATTTGCAGAGTTTTGATAGTAATGTGAAAACTAATGATGATTCCACTTCACGAAAAGTGAAAAACTTATCACATGGACTCAGAAAATCAGTAAACGAAACATTTGGCTCTCTGATATCTCTGGCGAGTTCCGGCCCAATCTCAACAAAATAGTGATTAAATTTGTTAGCAATTTCCTTAGGTTCATTAATTGACAGGCCATTGGATTCAATTTCAGTAATTACAGATTTGTTGCTTTTGCGCGATAATTTGTCATTAATCGTGTGCCATGTTTTACGTGGATTCGTGGAAACGTTAGCAAAAGCATTGTTATAGTACAATTTTTTAGCATTCTTAATCTCACTGTTTACAAAATTTCGCATTTTCTTGAACTCAATCCAATCGCCTTGATCATTTGTATTTACAGCCTTTTCCTTCAGAAAATCTCTTCGGCGCATTAGGTTTTTCAGATTAGAGTTAATCCATGGATTTTTGTTGGCGCGTACGCGTTTAGTGCGTACAGGAGCATGTTTATCACAGACTTCCAAGAACATATTTTTCCATTTAAGCCACAGCTCATTTGGGTTTTTAATATTCATGAGCAAGTCCCAGGGTTGAGATTGAATGTCATTACGGAATTTCATACTATCAAAATGCTTAAAGGATCTTATCAGTCGAATATTCTGGGTACCCTTGGAGTTACTCGGTGAAGCAAGTTTGCGATAGGCATACACAAGGCTGTGGTCGCTAATACCAACATGGGACACACCATTACAAACAATATTATCCGGATGAGTTGTAAAAATTAGATCAATTAGAGTTCTACTTGATGGAGTGATACGAGTTGGTTCACTAATGATTTGATTTAGGTCATAAATATCAGTAACATTTAGGAGTTTTTCGGTAGTCTGGTCTTTGTTTCCAGACAAGAAATTTACAATTGAAATCACCTAATATAATATGCTCGTAATTTTCAGCATCGATTTTCCCAATGAGAGACTCAAAATGCGAGAATAAGTCGAGTGACGAATTTGGTGGTCTGTACCATGTGGTAATAACGAAGGGTTTAGACCTAGGTTTTCTTATTTCTATGGACAAACTTTCTAGATTATTAGATTTAAGGTCCTCCCTTACCAAACAACTTATATTTGTTCGCACATAGCTAGGGTTGGGAAGGGGAACATCTTCCTCACCATTTAAAACCCTTTGTTTCTTGCAAGATATTTTTTGAGAGGACACCCGTTATTTTCATGTTTGTTTCATGGAAAATGAATAGTCAGAGATTTGATTGACGGTAGTCAAAACACTGAAAAAGCCCTTCGAGTGCTATCTACCGGAGGTCGCGTAATTATGAAAGACGCTGTAATCAGCATTACAATAATCACAGTGAAAAGAGCGTTACGTGGTCGGTTTTTCTGTAGCTAGAGAAACATCGCATAACGCACCAAAATGAATCAACATACCTGGTATAAAAATGTCTTAAACACGATATCAGAAAATGTAAAGGTGGTTGTCGTGGTAGTGGTAGCGTAACCATAGCTGAACATTTTAATAAGTCTGTTTGGAGAACAGCATAATTATCAGACGAGAAACAACAATGAATCGACAAAGTGCAAATCACTATACATTCAATTTAATATTTTATTATTAAAAAGTGAAGCATTTTTAGCAAAGCTTATTGGTGCTAATTCTAAAAAAACAGTTTTCTTTGACACTATTTTAAAAATGTTATTGATTAGTCTTATCGAGTAGTCGTCTTGCTTCTAAAGATGATGCAGTGTAAACTCCCTAATGGGATATATAACACGTCTTCCATCTCACTAGAATCTGTAATAACCCGGTAAAATAATGTGCACATATATTGTGTATTGCAATTTAAATCTGAGATGTGAAAAATAAAACAATCTTGAATCTTGAATCTTCTTTGCTTTCTACTTGCTTTTAAGTCTTTTTAACTGATTTGCAATTATAAAACTAAAAAGTGAGTTATCAGTGTTCCTGCTTTAGTCGTTGTGCCCGAGTGAATGTCTGGAATGAAATTTAGAAATAAAAAAATCATTGGATAAAATCAATATGATTACAATAGGTGTGGTAGTCTGAGAAACAGCCGTCTTTCCGCTAGCGCTCTCTTCCTCATTTTCGGATTCTAGCTGACGAAGTCACGTGATATAAACAAAGCGCGTTCACGTGTGACGTAGGTTCAATGATTTGACTTTTAAAATGATAAAATTCAAATATATTTCTTTTTTTACTGGGCACAAAACTCTATCAAGTCTAGAAAAACAGTAGGAAGTCTTTACCTCATGATTTAGCTACATCCTTCGTCGTGTTCAGACGGTTCTTTTTGAATCGTGCGTTGCAAGTTGCACCTCATACGAAGCGTTCTCCCTCGTCTCACTGGATAACGTCGAGGATTGTCTTCTGTCAACAAAACAATATTTTCATGTAAGTTATAGTAATTGTGAGATCACTCGATAAAATATTTAATAAGGTCCTACGAGGTTTATGGACAAGGACTGAAAGAATCGAAGGCAGCTACACTAATACCAACATATGAACATAGTCACACATGATTTCAATTCAAACTTTACCTGGATGAACTCCAATAGGCTGTATATTGTAGCCAATTGCGATCACCAACATTAACAACAAAATAAAATGCATTACAGCAAGTAATGCCAAGAAAGAACAAACGCAACTCATACCAAATGGTAACAAGCGATCGATACGACTTCAGATGCAAACTGGAAACATTCTGAACTGTTTGTTCAGAACATCTCGTTTTTGATTGACCTGTTTCAATCAATCCAACCCGCCAATCAAACCGGTTCCAACCAATCACAACTGTTCTGAACAGCTGAATGGTGCCAAATAAGGGCAATGACGCAATTCTGCCTTCCGTTCTTCCAGCCGATACACAGATAGCCCAAGCTCACTATTTGTCTCAATTTACAAGAGAATGTATGGGGATTTTTGAACCCTCAATAAACGACTCAAATTGTACCTTTCCTCCTTCTTAGTTGGGGAGGGAAAAAGTAGCTAAACCCAGACGAAATCGACTGAAACGCCGTCAGGGGACTAAAAAGGAATAAAGCAAGACACTGATAAGTTTTTGTTGAATTTTATTACAATTTGAGTCGTTTATTGAGGGTTCAAAAATCCCCATACATTCTCTTGTAAATTGAGACAAATAGTGAGCTTGGGCTACCTGTGGCCGATACAGGTAAAAATTTCCCTCCTCGGAGACCCAGGGCGAGGGGGAAAAGGGAAAAAGCTAGGCTTGAGGCGTATATACTTAGTTTTAGGCCGTTGAGTTCTGAGCTGTGTTCCCACTAACAGAAGAGACAACAAGGTGGGCATCTTCGGCGACTCCAGTCATCCACCGTGGCTCACAAACCACGCGAAAAATCAAACTTGCCTTCGTCGGAAGGCATTCAGCGCTCGGCACGTCAAACTAGATACATCTAGCGACTACTGGAGCGAGTTTGAGAGAAATCGGTCACGACGAACAGCCTAAAATACGGGCCCGAACTTTTTCAACTGTTGTAGATTTCAAATGTTCTGATGATCTGTACTGACCTGGAGGACCAATGCGTGTTTAGTTGGCGATCTCGCTCCTTAGCCGGCTCCCCTGCAGTAATCTGAGTATTGAATTTTTATGAAGATCAAAGCTGAGGTTTTCCCTTTCAGAGTTAAATTCAGACAAGATGTCATTCAATTCGATTACAGAACCCATCGATCTCTGATACTATTCAACTACCAAACAAAGGGTTGAATTACAACACAGGGATCCCAAACTCGCTAAGCGGGAACTAATCCGATTCACAAACGTTGAGGATGGTAAGCCTGTCAATAATTCTCACTTTCAGCAAACTTTCTAGAAACTTCGATCAGCGACGAAAACTTTGAAAACACGAGTGAGTTACTGTGGTTTTCGCCCACCTCAACATCTCAACATGTACAAAACATCGAAAAATTCAATACTAAAAGTTCCTAAAACCCTACTAAATGACCAAATATGATCTTTAGAGAGTATATATTAGCTATACTATCATTTTGGTATTAAGGATATAGTCAATCGAAGAAACGTTTTCGGGTCTAAAAACATAGAACATGGAAGCTGAGACCGAAATGATGCTTGGGATGTCAATAATCATATTAATTCTGATTTATTCATTTACGCTGTGCCTTCGGTGCAAAATGCCAAAAGCGTGTTCAGGACCTAGGTTGGCGGGCCGTTTGGCTTCGATTTTTTTATCAGTTGCAGCTTAAATGAATAAATCAGAATATTATTGACATCCCAAGCACCATTTCGGTCTCAGCAGCTTCTATGCTCTATGTTTTTAGACCCGACAACGTTTCTTCAATTGACTATACACGGGACAAAATTTTCTTCAAAATTAAATGTTCAATGTTTTGAAAAATGCAGTATTTTGAACTTTAGAGTCATAATTTAGCAAGGGAGATATTCGATAAAAAGCCTTTTAATGTTATGCCTTCATGATAACCGTCACGAAATTAGGCATCCGGGGTTTGTGCACCATTGAAGGCACAGACGCACTAGCATTGAGGAATTGGTTTCGATACACTGAGGCACCGAGGCACAGAGGCACGCTGAGGTATTGAGACACTGAGGCACCGAGGCACCAAAGTATTGAGGCACTGAAGCACTGACGTATTGAGGCACCGAGGCACTGAGGCACCAGACACTAAAGCACAGAAGCACTGAGGCCCTGAGGCACCGAGGCAAAGAGGCACTGAGGCATCGAGGCACAGAGGCACCAAAGTATTGAGGCATTGAGACCCTGAGGCACCGAGGCACAAAAGTATCGAGGCACTGAGGCATTGAGGCACCGAGGCACTGAGGTATACTCCAAGTTATGTGTTGCATTGTTGTCATTCGTCTATCCACCGGAAGTCAAATCGGGTCACACTATTGATATTTGCCTCTGCGACTCGAGGATTCATTCTTACCTTTCATACGAATCATGTTGAAACTAGACGCACTCGTGCGTTCACTCGTACCCATGTGACAGGCAGCCCAATATCGGCTTAAAAAGGACATTTAGGTTAGCTGCCGCATGAGTAAGAGCGATTGACATGTTGTCGTCAATAAAAACATGTTGTCGTCAATAAACTTTTTTAAAACACAGATAGACGCTCCTCGAAGCGAGCTTTTCTTCTTTTCTTTTTCGTTTTATCAGATATTAGCAGTTTTTGAATTTTTTCTTTCAAAAACACGGCAGATAAACTTTAAAATTCGATTAGAAAATAAAAAAGCGCTAATTTAAAGACAAAACCCCGACACACTTTGGTAGAAGAACCCTTCTGTAATTATATGATGCATTAACAATTTGGTCTTTTTGCTTTCGTCCTCGTGCAAACGAACGTCAAACGTGGAGACGCCGGGTTTTAATTAAATGCGTGATTTGTCAAAAACGGTCCGTGAATCCTTTATAGTTGATTGACAGCCGAAGCAAAAACGCAATTTAGCGGTTGCGTTTGAAAGTCGAAGGTCGCAGAATACCGAAAACCGCAGTAATCCTTATTCTACGAAGAACCATTCGATTACTTGTTTATCATATAGGGGCAAAATTTTTCTTTGTGACATTTTATGATTTCAGTTGAACGCGTAGCGTAAACATGAAACTGAACAATCGAATCAAGGCAGAGTGACAACATACAAAGCCTAACAAATTCAAGCCCAAGAAAACAAAAAGGTTAATATCTGATTTGTGTGTCACAAACTTTCAGAAATGTTTCCTTAAACCTTCACTGGAGCTTTCATAAATATTACCACAAAATGGACATACAAATTCCTTGGGCATTTTGAAATGAATGGCGAAGTAAAGTCAGAGGAAAGAGATTTTGAATTCAAAACAATGCCGGTGCACACGTTGAATTCTATTTGCGAATGGTAAGATACAATTGACTTTTCGTATTCAGTATATGTCATGGAACTCAGGGAGCTATAAAGGAAGTACACTGATAGGTTTGGGTACCAAGTTTCAAAATTGATCTCCTTATGCTTGGTAAATACTCATTCAGAAAAGAAAGTATTTTAAACCATTTTTATTTATTTATTTTTATTTTTATTTTTTATTTTTGCTATAATACTGTGTTATATTCATAAATCTGGCACAATAGAAGGTAAAAATCAAACTTCGTTTGAAACTTTTCAGGCGGAAAGCAAGTTTGATCTATCGTGACCATCACCTCTAATTTAGAACAGATGAATATGTAATTAGGGGATTCCCCTGTTTATCATGCATATGAGAGGGTCAATGGTGCTAACAGTTAACTGAAATTCGACCAAAAACACAGCAGTTAACTACTGAGATTTGACCAAACAATTAGTAGTTAACTGATAAATGAGAATTTAACAGTTACTGATATTTTATTGATTCTATTAAGTACCATTGTCAGTCTTCATAAAAACTGATTTTCCAAAAAACGAAGACATTTGATCTATTTTGTGACATTTCCCATCACGCTATATGATCTGTAACATATTAACCGTTATTTGAGTAACTTCTGATGACGAGGCTGACGTTTACCCGGGGCTTTAACCTTATAACTTGATTTCAGTTGATCTGCATATAATGGCTTTGAGTGGTGTGGTGAAAGTGATGTGGGCTGACAGGTGTCGACATTCGAACGATTGGGGCGCGTGCCGTTTGACTGTACGAGCAGTTCTCTTGAGTCTGCAGTTCATAAACACTTAATTGAGTTTATGGGCATTAAACAGCAAGCAAAATTGAAAGTTTGGATTTGGCTAATTTGATCTGAAGCTATTTCGCGGCCAGAGAAAATCAGCGGCAAAACGGCAGAAAACTAGTTTATCAGGATTTCCTTTTACATCATTATTTGCATACACGATATCTTCTTTCCTTCTTCTTTTTCGGCACCTTTGATTTTCATCAGTAGTACTGGGGGGGGGGGGGGGGGGGCAACTCAATTTTCATGCTCAGTAGCCAGGGTTGGGAAGGGGAACATCTTCCTCACCATTTAAAACCCTTTGTTTCTTGCAAGATATTTTTTGAGAGGACACCCGTTATTTTCATGTTTGTTTCATGGAAAATGAATAGTCAAAGATTTGATTGACGGTAGTCAAAACACTGAAAAAGCCCTTCGACTAGTGCTATCTACCGGAGGTCGCGTAATTATGAAAGGCGCTGTAATCATTACAATCAGCATTACAATAATCACAGTGAAAAGAGCGTTACGTGGTCGGTTTTTCTGTAGCTAGAGAAACATCGCATAACGCACCAAAATGAATCAACATACCTGGTATAAAAATGTCTTAAACACGATATCAGCAAAATGTAAAGGTGGTTGTCGTGGTAGTGGTAGCGTAACCATAGCTGAACATTTTAATAAGTCTGTTTGGAGAACAGCATAATTATCAGACGAGAAACAACAATGAATCGACAAAGTGCAAATCACTATACATTCAATTTAATATTTTATTATTAAAAAGTGAAGCATTTTTAGCAAAGCTTATTGGTGCTAATTCTAAAAAACAGTTTTCTTTGACACTATTTTAAAAATGTTATTGATTAGTCTTATCGAGTAGTCGTCTTGCTTCTAAAGATAATGCAGTGTAAACTCCCTAATGGGATATATAACATGCACGTCTTCCATCTCACTAGAATCTGTAATAACCCGGTAAAATAATGTGCACATATATTGTGTATTGCAATTTAAATCTGAGATGTGAAAAATAAAACAATCTTGAATCTTGAATCTTCTTTGCTTTCTACTTGCTTTTAAGTCTTTTTAACTGATTTGCAATTATATAACTAAAAAGTGAGTTATCAGTGTTCCTGCTTTAGTCGTTGTGCCAGGGTGAATGTCTGTAATGAAATTTAGAAATAAAAAGATCATTGGATAAAATCAATATGATTACAATAGGTGTGGTAGTCTGAGAAACAGCCGTCTTTCCGCTCTTTCCGCATTTTGGGTCATCCACTACGGTTAGAACGAAGCTTGTGATTTGGTAAAGGCGCTGTTACACTGTGCAATTTTTCCAGCAACTTGTCATAAATTATGGCAATATTTATATTTATATTACTTGCAATATTTTTGGTCAATTGCTGGGGAAAATTGCACAGTGTAACAGCGCCATAATTTTCTCTGCAACTTGTTTTGAAACGCCGTTGCGAGACAAGTTGCTGGAAAAATTGCACAGTGTAACAGCGCCTTAAAGCAACAAAAACACGGAATTGGGGGATTACTCTGAACAATGTCTTTTTGTTCTACTTGTCGCCTGTGGCATCATTGTTTCCTTCCAACCGTACGTGTGACGTAACTCAAAGATCCGTGACTTTTAAAATGATAAAATTCAAATATATTTCTTTTTTACTGGGCACAAAACTCTATCAATTCTAGAAAAACAGAAGCAAGTCTTTACCTCATGATTTAGCTACATCTTTCGTCGTGTTCAGACGGTTCTTTTTGAACCGTGCGTTGCCATGTCCTCACACGGCTCCCTCGTGGATGACGTCGAGGATTGTACTCTGTCAACAAAACAATAATTTCATGTAAGTTATACTAGATTGTGAGATCACTCGAGAAAATATTTGATAAGGTCAGTAAGGTGTTATGAGGTTTATGGAGTTTTTTTCGAGCCCACACGATGAACTTCAAGGACAGAAAGGGTCGAAGGCAGCTACATGGTTTGGACGATTTTTACTAATACCAACATAGTCAAACGTAATGTGCACAAAAATCAATTCAAACTTTACCTGGATGAACTCCAATAGGCTGTATATTGTAGCCAATTGCGATCACCAACAACAAAATAAAATGCATTACAGCAAGTAATGCCAAGAAATACCAAACGGAACTCATATCAAATGATAACGACTTCACAAGCAACTTAAAACGCTATCAACCTTTTGGACGAAAATCTTATGTATAAATAAAGTCGACGAAAACCCGCCAATCAAACCGGTTCTACCAATCACAACCGTTCTGATCGGACAGCTGAATTGTGCCAAATAAGGGCAATGACGGGAAATGAAGTAACATGTTCCGTCCGTGTTTACCACTCGCTAAGTGGCGAGTTCCATTCAATTGGTCTTCCCAGTCAGTATCCTCCAAGTCAGTACAGATCATCGGAGCATTTGAAATTTGCAACATTTGAAGAAGTTCGGGCCCGTATTTCAGGCTGTTTTCGTGACCAATTTCTCTCGATTTTCTAAACGAAGGACACAAATGAAATCGAGCGAGGTTTCCGTATAAACAGGGGAATCCCCTAATTTCATATTCATGTATTCTAAATTATATGCGTCAGTGACGGTTCACGATATCTCAGCTCCGCAGCAGATATAGGGTGGTGTAGCAGCTCTCGTAAGATCTAATCCTATTGGATTGATACCCTCACTGTAAACAGATATATGTCGTTGGTTTGAAATAACTTAGGTTTGAAAAGGAAGTTTGATTTTATATAATTGTGTCAGATTATGATAATGAAAATAACAAAATGGCAGCAAAAACCAAACTGGTTATAAATGTTTTCAAATCCAACTGAAACCTATCGTACCCTGCGAGCAGAGTCCCCCTTTACCTTCTAATCGAGCGAACGAACGAAGGGAGACTCTGCCGAAACCCTGTATTTTCTTATTTGAGCATGCGCGACAGTTGCTTAGAGACAATGATTGATTTCCACGCCTACTTCCGTAAAAACAACTTCCGTTTCCAGTAAATTTCGCAAAGACCATGCAGCTGAGTAGTCTCACTGGCAGCCGTGTTTTAATAGCCTCGTCACGCAATGTTCCCTCAGCATAAACGGCTGCTTTAAACAGCGCTACATCCCATTCCAATTCGTTAACGAATCAAAGCTTGGCTCTCAAACTTCAAGGAGCCATTCGTGCCAGAGGTCTACCTAGCGTTCCGTTGACTTGGAGAATAATTGGATTAACCTCCCTTCCTTCGTTCGCTCGATTAGAAGGTAAAGGGGGACTCTGCTCGCAGGGTAAACCTATCGTTAATCCGGCAGTTGATATTCATGTACGGCAACGTTCGTCTGAAAATGTCTATTTTGGACTCACTGACTCCGGAAATCGATACTGACATAGCTAGACCTGAAATAAATCGATGCGGATATATAGCTAGACCTGATCTAGACACATACACTGAATTACATGCATTGTAATTTCTTACGAAAGTGTGGATGGTGTGACTGGAGTGTTGCGACGTACAGCGGTGTGGATGGTGTGACTGCTGCGTAGAGTGATGTCAAATGATAAATCAGAGAAATCGTTCTTCAGTTGCGTGCATTTGTTGTGGAATTACATTACGTGCTAATTGGTATTGTAGCCTTTTTTTGTCTGTCGTTTATATTGTAACAGTTTCATTGTTTTTTAATTAAAAATCTTATAGACATTTGAACTATCACAAATCTATAATCTAAACTGTTCTTGTTTATTGATTTGGTGCTGAACTAAGCGATTATCTTTATCAATTTTTGCTTGTAATTTCCTGCCAATGTGTTGACTAATTTAGTTAGGGTACCGTATGTTATCTTTATGGGTGACTGAAATGAGAATTTGAAAACATAGTTAACCTTTATGTGACAAACAATGTTCAGGTCATTTGTTGAATTCATATTAGGGGAAACTCGTCTCGGACGGAATTTCGTTGCACAAAAATGTTTATAAACAGAAAACCCGTCGCGATTTCCATGTCTTATGGGAATTTAGGACGGTTTTTATCATTAGACGAATTATCCGTCCAACTTTCTCGTCGCCTTTTGGCCGGGAAAGTAGGACGAGTTTTCTGTCAGACGAGTTTCCCGTCTCCAATATGAATTAATGAATTAAGTAAAACCTCATGAGTGTGTGAGAGCTTAGGACCATTTAGCGTGACTATGCTCCAGCGGCGCGGAACAAAATCGAGTTTATTATTATCTACTGTTGTAGTTAAAAGCAACTAAGTATTATTTACAATTTATAATGTTTTCTAGAAAATTACAGAGGGAAAACATATATTTCAGACTTGGACTTTTTAATCACCGATCGATCGACCAAAATAACGTAACCCAGAATTTATAGTATGGCGTATGGGCTTTTATCTTATATTATGTATATAACTTATTTTATTATTAATTTATTCCTTTATTCTTGAATCAAGTATATTTCTCACCTAATTTTAAAATCTTTCATCGTGTTCTACGGCTTGTCTTCTTCTACGCAACTCATGCTGTCGATTATGTCCTATTTGTACAAAACAAGGAATTTCAGTACGTTTTATCAAACACTTAACTCGATTACAGAAAATGCAAAAAAATACGATAAAAGTTTTAGAGCTTTTCAAAATCTATATGATTTTGGATTAAGATATTGAAAAAGTGAATATATGAAAATGAACTGCTCAAGTGCTCAACTAATTACCTCTACGGACTTGGACAGGCTGTATATTGTCGAGTCTTTGTAAAACTTCTATGATCATGAACGCCATAGTAAAGTACATCGCACCAAGTAATGCCACAATGATATAAAATACCATCTTGAAAATATCGCCTCTTAACAGCAATGAAACTTCTTGTTTTCAGAGCACGTATACACCGAAGCTCAAGGAGCATTGATATACTATGATGAATGCATGACCATGAACCCAGCTGTCAATCAGCCATATCTGCCGAGTTTCACTTTCCACTTTTTCTGGGCGTTTACTTAACGGAGCTAACAAATAAACTACTCATGGGGAGAGGGTTGTTTTCCAATTTGTGATTCAACGACAAGACTTCCGGTTTGTCAGATCGTCAAGCGACTTTGTCGAACTGTGCGCGCCGTCAGATTGTATGTATCGGACATGTAGGGAGGACAGTTTTGTCAAACAAAGCGTTAATGATTCCTGAGGAATTTACAGAGCCATAAGAAACGCTTCAGTGCGCGCAATCTGAGTGCAACTGATCACATCCTCAACGTTAGTATGAGGCTTTCCTTTTCTAATCGATTCTTCAAAAGTATCGAGAAAGTATGTCCAAAATACCGATGGATAGTTCCCGGAACACTTCTGGTTAGTTTATTTGAGAGTTTGAGGGGTATTTACTTAGTTTCTTCTGTTAGTGGGAACGCAGCTCAAAACTCAACGGCCTATAAAACTAAGTAAATACGCCTCAAAAACTAAAATATACCAGCCAGAAGTGTCCAGGAACTATTAATCTTTATTTTGAACAAACGTTCGAATAATCGATTATTTACAAGACATTTTATTCAAAAGTAACGATATTAAGCTCGAAAAATGTTATGATGATGTCAGTGCAAACCAAGAATATACTTCTCAGTCAGCAAGCAAAGATTACATCTTTTGCTAGCACTACAATAGGGCTTAACGCGCGCTATAATGTGCCACGCGATCTCAAAGTCGATGTTGTTGTCCTCGAGTGACCATACATACTTGATTCTTGACGATTTGTTGCGGAACGATGCTGTGTGGTTGTGGTAGCGCGTTTTGAACTCGTTAATTCTCTGTCAATCCAACGTAGGTCTCGCACAACATCATCGTCCCGCAACAAATCGTCAAGAAACTCAACCGAATTAAGGCGCTGTTACACTGTGCAATTTTCTCAGAAACCGTTGTCTCGCAACGGCGTTGCGAAACAAGTTGTTGGAGGATTGCACAGTGTAACAGGGGTTGTCTCGCAATTTTTCTTGTTGCGCATAGCGTTGCATGAAGTAGAACTCAGGTCTACTTTTCGCAACGCACTGCAGCAACTTGCAATGCCATTGCACAGTGTATCACCCCTCCAGGAACTTTCCTCGCAATTTTTGAGACACGTTTTCTACGAGCGCATACGCAATGCAATTTCTCATTTCGCTCTGAGAAGCCATCTTGCACGTTGCTGGGGAAAATTGCACAGCGTAACAGCGCCATAATTTTCTCTGCAACTTGTTTCGAAACGCCGTTGCGAGACAAGTTGCTGAGAAAATTGCACAGTGTAACAGCGCCTTTAAGCAAGTATGTATGGTCACTCAAGGACAACAACACGACTTTGAGATCGCGTGGCAAACTATAGCGCTCGCTAAGCCCTAGCTATTATTGTAGTTCAAAAGGCATTTCGTGCAAGTAGTTCAGGCTTGGTACCGGGCCGGCCTGATTGTTTCAAGTCTCGAAAAGCGAGAATGTCGTCCACAACGTTGCACTGGAAGCGTTTCTTCGGGTTGTTTCGACATATTAAAAAGCAACTAAGTATTCTTTACAATTTGTATTGTTTTCTAGAAAATTACAGAGGGATAAACATATATTTACTTGGACTTTTTTACTGCAGTAATACCGATCGACCCAAATAACAAAGAATTATGGCGATGGCCGCGCGCTCGCCCCAGTGTTTTTGAAGATAAATATTGATCAAAAGGAATAGCACCGAGCTTGTTAATGATTTGTACCTTAAGAGTTCACATATCCAGGCACATGGCTGGGGCTGCGTCTGTAATTAACGACTGCCTAATTACTAAGTTCTGACAGTAGATAAGCTGTACAATGTAAAGGCCAATAGCTAGTGAATTTGTAATTTATATCCACTCCGAGTACCATTTCTCAGGAGTGTTACGTATAAAGGGTTTTCTTCGCGTGACGCGTGATCAAGCATTTTCATTATTTTTCGTGATTCGGAAATGAAAAAAATTCTCGTGATTCGTAAAAAACATTTACGTGACACGAGAAAGACGGAAGTTATGGTTCGAGATTCAGGATTTGTTTGGACTTTTCTACGTGCGTCACTGAAAAAGTAAATCAAATTGTCCCAGTTCCGCGCCTTTTAGTCTTATTCAATCTCATGCAAACTAAGCGCTTTTGTAACGTAAAGAATGCATGAACGGTGTACTTTTGAGCATAATCGTTTCTCCAGACGCCAAATCTGTACTGAGCACTGAAAATCATGAAAATACACAGCACATTTTGGATGCTGTTATAATCTCTTTATTTTGGTTCCGCCAATTTTGCTGAAACGCAATTGAACAGGATTTACGACCTTTTACTAAAAAAAATATCGGTTTTTTTTCTAAGCGCAAAGGGAAATCAAATTATTCTATAATATTTCCAAATAATAGCTTCAACTTCGTCGAACCAGCACGTGAAGATTAAAAAAGTGGCCGAAGTTTTATTTAAGACAAATGTGTCTGGAATTTCGACGCATTAATCATCAAGTTATGCCTCATTCAATATGGGTAGACATGAAAAATGTGAATTAAAACTGACATGTTTAGTCAAGCTGAAAATTCAAATTTTGCAATATGGTAAATATTGGCCTATTCCATGGGGATCCACGCCACGATTCATGCACGGAAAATGAAAACGTCAAATCACGAATCACAGACAATTGTCCGAGATATTCCCAAAATAAACGGAAAGACAACTAGAAAACTAGGTGACTAGTTATCGAACTCGGGAGTTCTCTTTCTCAGAGTCCGGGGTCTTCCTACGAAAATCTCCTATAAAACTGCAAGTCCATTTTTGATGTTAAAATTCAGTGCCAGGTTTTGCAAAGTGCAGAACCACCTTACACATAGCAAACAAATTATAACTTCACCAAGTATTTTATTTAACTATTAAGCAAAACAGAACTCAAAATCACATAGGAAAACGAATAGTATTATACCTTGATTTGTCAGATAACTGAAAGAAAGGGAGAAAATAACGAAATAAAAATTGGGGAAAATATCGAGGGGGTGAAAAACAGAAAAAAGGGGAAAAAAAAGGGTGATTCAACTGATGCGTTGAATTGCGACACTGCGCCCTCATTCACTAAATATCGAAATCTGTGAGAGTGGGATAAAATCAAATTGTGAAAAAAGAAAAGAAGAAAAAGAAGAAGAAAAAAGAGAATATTACCAGCGAGTTTAGACTTGCACGAAATTATTTGAGATTTCTAATAACTAAAAAAGCCCTAGTTTGATGAGAATATTTTCTAGTAACTGGAAAAGAGTGCAGAACAGAACGACTTGTAGTCGTAGGCACCAGGGATTTCGCGACCCTTATCATCCACGTATGGCTGCATACGCTCAATACAGTAATCTGCTTGTTCCTTGGTAAGGGACTGAAATAAAAAGAAATAACATTATTAGATATGTACAGCGAACTCCCTCTAAAGTGCACAGCTTGTCCACCTAAGAGACCGTTTAAAACGGCGCAATGCAACTTGACAGTACAACGATTCCACACGCAGTAGTTATAGCTGATTTGCATCGGTAGTTCTCTCAGTTAGGGCTGGTTTTCACAAGCGACGGAAGCAGAAGCAACATAGGCAGACTCAGTGTTGCATTTCTCACCTTGGTGTGAAAAAAAAAAAAAAAAAAAAGAAACTGAACAGTGCATATTGAGCCTGCTTCCGTTCCTTCCGCTTCTGCTACCGTCCCTCATGAAAACCAGCCCTTACCGACGCTGTGTGAGCAACTAACACAGGTAGCGCCTAAAGAGCGGACAGACTGATATATGGAATTAGTTTAACTTGGCTGGCCATTGTAGAACGAAAAGTAACATATGTAGCATGTACATATAGTGAACAGCATTTAGTTAACAGTAAACGATTTAATGAAATTTGGAAATTATATGTGATGGGAAAATCTCCATTGAAGAGGAACGAAGGAAATTCAAAGAATGGCTCACTCTGTTAGTATAAACAAAATCTCAAGCAGCTCGTAAACATTTGTAGGCATTTGCAAAACATTTGTAGGCATTTGCAAAACATTTGTAGGCATTTGCAAAACATTTGTAGACATTTGCAAGACGAAGCATAAGCGCAGTTGGCACTATATATGCGTGGTCGCCAACGTTGGAGAATCAGCCGGGGAAAAGGACAGCCGAGAAGCTAGAAGAGGGCCTCAAAAGCTTATACGATTAAAACTATTAAAATCCGGAAGCGTGGACATAAGGAAGACAGATTACAAACTCGTGTTTACGTACCTGATACAAGTCGGATTCTGTGACGTATTTCCTCTTGCCACCCTCAGTCAAAGCCATGAAAGCATTCTCAACCTCCTGACTTGAACCAACGTTCTCTGTTTCACGACTGATCATGAAGGCCATGTATTCGCCCATTGACACCACGCCGTCGCTATGGAAACAAACCAACAGTTATACAATACGTTTGACATGTGATTCAGTGTGACGTAGTTGAAATATGTTCTGCACATGCTCAGAAAATGACGTCTGGCCTTCGGCTCAGTAAGTATCAGGGTATCAATAGTCGATGACCTCTGATCGTCTGAAACTTAGCAAAGGGGGTTATCAAAAGAGGAAGCTATACAAAGCTCACTGATCTCAATTTTGGAAATATGAAATATTCAATGTAGCTGAAGGAGAGCTTGTCTCCTTCGCAGCCGTTTTTAGTCTCGTCGCGCCAGGCAAATCCTCGAGACTAAAACGGCTGCGAAGGAGACTAAAGCAGAGCGTACCCATTGGGGTCAACACGTGCAATGATGCTGTCAAACTCAGGATCAGATTCTCCCTCTTCGACTACAGGCAGGTCGTAACCCAGTGAACGTAGACAGGACTTGAACTCTTGGTAGTCAAGATATCCCGACTTGTCTTTGTCAAAGTGCCTGGAAAAGAAGAAATACCAGGAAATAAATTAGATGGTCTATGTATTTTTCTTAGTTGTGCTCAACCCTGCTCTCGTACTATAGTCGTGTCTGTTGCGTACAGTCGGATTCATCTCGTCAAACAGTCGTGCTTATTTCGTACAGTCGTGTTGATCTCGTCAAACAGTCGCACCTATTTCGCACATTTGGCTTGATCTCGTAAAACAGATATTCCTATTTCGTACAATTTCGCACATCATCGTGCTTATCTTTCTTCTCGTACACCAGCTTTGCATATCTCGAAGATATTTAATTTTAATATCTAAGTTATTGACTGTTGTTTTGTTAAGCGTCAGCATTACTGAAACGTCTGCAAAGAAATTTAGTCGTATTCGAGACGATCAAGAGTCGTTCAAAAGTCGGTTTCCTATCGTATAGTAATCGTGCATTTGTCGTAATGTTTGTTTTTCTATCGACTGTTGGGAAGTAAATCGGCACTCACTTGAACATAATGGTGAACTCTTTAAGACTTTCTTCTGATACTCCAGTAGTCTTACGAGCCTGGATCTGCTGCTCCAAATTATGCTTCATGCGCATGGCAAGTTGATCCAATTGATCCCATTGTTGTGCAAGTCCCACGGTGCTATGTTCGGTATACCTGTGTCGATGTTATAACAACTTTAGAAATAAACCACTCAGGGTTTCAAAGACATATTTGTTTAGAGTTTTAAACCCCTTGTTACGTTATAAGTAGTCGATAGAGATGAAGAATAACGAAGTGTGCAGAATTTTAAAAGATTTGTCCCTTCCAAATTAGGTGTCTGTAAATATAAAGCAGGTTATATCTGGTAGCCGAGATAACTTCAGTTTTCTTTCGCTGCGAACACTAAAATTTTAAAACCTTTGTGTTTTCTCTTACTCTAAAGCTTCTTTTCGCTAAAACTCTAAAAACAAAAGAGTAATTCCCGGCCAGCTGGGACAACTCGCCTAATGGAGCATAACACAGCATCCCGAGCCTGACGTTGAGGTACACTAACCTGTTGTCCAAGATGGGACAACTCGCCTAACAGGGCATAAAAGAGCATCCTAAGATTAACTAACCTGTTGTCCAAGATGAGCGCTTCTTCCATCTGAAAACCAAGGCCTTCAATAACTTCAAGGTCGGCCTTGGAGTCTGCAATCTCGGCGTCTTTTTTATTGATTTCTGCCAATTGATCTTCGAGATCTCCTTGCCCCTCGACCATGATTGCCCTAAAACAATACATTACTTCATTAATTTAACAACCACTTTATAAGCAATACGCAGATAACTCACTCCCAGTGGCCACTGCATTTAGTCTACCTGCTAATTACTCTGCGTGATATGCAAAATGTAGACAAGATTATACCACGCATGTTCACTGCTACTCGGCGGGCTCCTCTTTTATGTGCAAAAAGATTGCAGTTACAACTCAGCGATTCTTATTCTCGTTTGCAAAAAGGCGAGCACCTGTCCCGTCAAAAGTGGAAGACGTTCAGCGGTTCTGCTTTTACGGCCAACCGTGCGCGTTCTGGTGTTGTCTACAAAACTGACATCCAGTTGCGCGTCAATACAGCCAAGCTCTCAGGCTCTAGCTGGTATGTAGATACAATAGGAAAAGCTTGGGTGCGGCATAAGACACGTGTAAGTATATGTTCAAAAATGCAGTAAACCAGAATTTTTGACTTGCAGGTAAGTACTTGGTGTATGCACCAACAATTGTATATCAATAAATGCATCTCTATTGATACACTTGGTGCTGCATACACTAAGTACTTACTGACTTGTGTTTCCTTACTTAGGGGGTGTTTACATGACACTAGGATCATTCTAGCACTAGGATCATCCTAGCAGGCGAATCATCCTACCTGCTATATATTTACTGCATTCTGTTTGCATGGAAATTTGTGCATTCGCTTCGGTACTAGAATCATCCTGCTGAACAGAATGCAGTAAATGTATAGCAGGTAGGATGATTCGCCTGCTAGGATGATCCTAGTGCTAGGATGATCCTAGTGTCATGTACACACCCCCTGAGTCACTCAACCGACTGGTTTCTCACTGGTACATAGTTTGTATCTCTGTTATTTTATAATAATGGTATTAGACTGGAGTGATACTTGCCTCGTTTCAGTAAGCCAGGCATGGAAAGCATTAGCATGTTGCGCAAACTCTTGACGCAATCCGTCGTTGTATTCTTGACGCTGTGCTTCTTTACGTAGATCCTCTTCACGTTCCTACATAAGAACATAAGGTATCGTGATTTATTCGTAATATGGCCGTGTTAGAGTCGTATTGTATTCGTGTTAATGTCATTTAGCAGTCGGGATGTATTCGTGTTTCGGTTGATTAGCCGTCAAGATGGAGTCCTGTGTTGGTCATAAAATAATAGTTGTTGAGTGCTATCATTGTCGTTGTCGTAGTAATAGATGTCGTGTTGTGATTGTATAGTTTTTGTATTATTGTCGTTTAGAAGTCGTGCAATATTCGGGTTGTGGCCGTGAAATCTAAGTTAACGTGCGGCATGAGCTTGTTGAACTGTGATCGTGCCTTAGTCGTGAACTAAAGTTATAAGTTAAGTCAGTCGTGCGGTGATTGACGTTTTGAGGTCGGAATGGGTAAGCGTGTCACACGATGCAATTTTCTTGGCAACTGGTTTCTCAATAGTGTTGCAAAACAAGATGCACGAAGCATGCAGCGTATAAGACACCCTGCATCGCGCAAATTCATCGCGAGAACTTTGAAACCATTGCAACAACATACTCGGCGCTGCGCCTGCAATGGCAATGCAACTTGTTTGGCAACACCACAGCGAGACAAGTTGCAGACAAATTGCGCGGTAACGAAGCCTTAATTGGTACCTCGATAATCTTCTGTAGATTCTCCCAGGTGTCTTCAAGCGCTTCCATTGTGAACCACGTGTACCTGAAAACAAGTCATTCAAATTGATTTAAACATAAAGAATTGATTTTATCATAAATGTATTAGCTTGGTACTTACGGGTTAACTTGAACCTTGTAGCTTTTAATCTGTCTGTCAAGTTTTCTCAGCGCGTACATGTCTTCTTCAGCTTGGTCAAGGGTCTCTCTAAACTGGGCATGCGCGTCTTGTAAGGCCTACAAATGTTGACATGAACCAGGTTGGAGTCAGAACGGTTTTGAATTATTACAATAATATAAAGCTATTTCAATTAACGTTGTCGCTGAAAAGCCTAAAGGCTAAAGCCTTTGAAATATCTTTTGTGTACTCACAAACTTCTCTGTAGGCTATCTGAGAAATTAATGAATATATGTGTCCAAGTTGTAGAATTTGCGAGCATACTGTGAGGTTTTTATTGTAATGATGTCACGGTGATAAAATTTTTCATGAATTCCGCTCTCAAAGCTTTAGGCTTTAGGCTTTTTTCAGCGACAACGTTAATTGAATTAGCTATATAGGGTTCGAGGTGAAAGGAGACATCTAAAGCAATAAAGACAACAGAAAACAAACGAACGAGACGTCAAAACATAAAAATAAACGAACAAATGAACGCGGACGAACGAACAGGGAATGAGTTGACGTAGCACTCAGTCGATGTTATACATTCATATAATATCTTGCATTCTACATTCGTTCTACTATTTTGTGTTATTTATTATATTTGTGTGAATATATTACATCAACGCAGAGATGGCCTTCCAAATTGTAGTAACATTCTCATGAACAGGTCATCACTAACTTCTGGATATATTCTATTCTTACCCTAATTTCCTCCACAGAATTGCATCGCACAGGATCAGTAAGATCTTCCTCAGCATTCTCAAACCAGCTGTTAAAGGCTGACGCTTTCTTGGCAAACAGAAGGAACAAGTCTTCCACCTACAAAAAGGACAAACAAAATCGTTAACATATTGTTAACGTCCAAGAAGACTTGGTCTTGTTGCTTCATACCTTTTTATATTGTTCTTGTGACTGAAGAAGACGTCCCTTACGAGCCTGGGAAGCCTCTAGAAGTTCTTGCCACCTTCGAGGAACAAAGCAACAAAAAGAAGTTATATGTATTGGACATCATCATCAACACATCCAACCCTCAATGAAAGGTCAAGTAAATCTGCAAACAGTTGTCTTAATCCAATAAATACGGGTGTTCATATGTATGTATGGGAAGTTGATTTATGACAGCTTTATGGAGAGTGGCCACTTTATACAGGGATGTTAACACAGGTTTGACTGTATAATGTGTGTAAAAGATACCAGTTTCCTGTACAGTGAAATGGTCGTACCTCTTGATAAGGTCATCGTGTCGTTTGATGATTGCGGGAGACTGTTCGTGCTGCGATGCCACCAACTCGTCCTTCAGTGCTGTTACACGTGCAATACCCTCGTTCTCGAACGCGTTGAGACCAGCTTCGAAGGTTTCCTGATAAAATAGACATTAAAAGTCATTAACTGGTTTGTAACTTATTCATGCTGAAATAACTACTAAATGGGATGTCCACATCAAAAGCCATTTGGCTAAATGCGAAAGGGATCAAGAACTGTTCCTTGGAAAACACCCCGAGTTACGTCCATATGAAAAACCATTTGGCGGAAAACGAAAGGGACCAAGGATTGTTCCTTGGAGAACACCCCGGGTTAAGGTGAAGGTACAAACGTTTTATTGTATCAAAATATACCTGTTTTGTGATCAAAGTTTGTACAGATGACAAGTCACGACCGATGTCTTCAGAGTTTGCAATGCCTTCCTTGTCACCTAACAAAATAAGAATGGAAATTATTAGAACGATAATTTTAGCATAAGGTAAGGAGTTGCCTAAAGCGTATCAATTTAAGGGGTTCCTGTAAGCCAAGAAAACAGAGTCCAAAGGTGCCCAAATTTACAATGGATACTTTCTCCACAACTTTTTTTTCACGAATAGCTTGTACAAAACATACAGCCTTTAACTATACCATACAACCATACAAGTGAATGTTAAAAGTACAAAACCAAACTTACCAATCCACGACTCAACCACATCAGCCTTCCAGTTGAATTGTAAGAAAGCAGAGTTGTCATTCAGTTTGGTCTTGCGGTACGACGCCATGCGCTCCAGTTCAGCAAGTTTGTTCTACAGAAAACATTGAATTCCTTTAAACTCAAAAATATAAGGGTTTCTTTAAGGTAAGCAAATCGTAGAAAAGTCATATCGAAGCTAATTATTCACTGATTCAGAACAATCAAAACCTGTGCCATTTTGCAGATGTGAATAACATCACTGAGGGTCTTAATAGAATCTTGTGACCTTGGGCAACGAAAATTATGGACAATTGAAGGAATCGCCAATAACAGCGAAAAGGGTAAAAACAACACACTTTTGTACTCAATTTTCTTTCACTTTTACTATACCTTGGTAGAAGCGATCCTATGCTCGATGAGATCTGATTGGTGGTTTCCCTGTGGTAAAAAAATAATTGAACATTATTAATACTCTAAAACATATTATGCAAATATATTGTGTATTGATGTAGTAACTTACATCTTCTATGAGCTTGTTTCCAGCATTTTCGATGTCCGCTACACGTTCCCTATGCACTTCAAGATCAGTCTCAAAAGCTTCGTGCTTTTTGAGCAGTCCCTGGTTAAAGTTAATAACGGATTGTGAGTATCAACATTATTAACATACTAACACCTACAGACTACCGCAATTAATGCCATTATCGAATGTAATGTGTTTATCACTAACTATTCAATACCACTTCATCATCATCATCTTTATCATCATCATCATCATCTACCATCGCAACCATCATGATTACAATAATAACAACCATCGCCATATCACTGAAAGCACTCAGAGAGGAATGAAGCCGGGTCAGAAGATCTAATCTCTGTTTCAACATCACAACCAATACGTGCAAGACCTCGATTTATTTTTTGATTTTTCTGATCATCTCTGTATTATCACAAATATCATCAACATCATCATCATAATCATCCACTTCCGATTTACACTTCACTTGCCACATACAAAAGTATCAAGACGAGGCTACGTGCATAAAGCTCAGTCATTCGTAACAAGACAAAAGTTTTAGCACGTAGTCTTGTTCTGAGTCCTTTGGATGTAGCAGGTAAAGCATATCTTGAAACTCGACTACTGTACCAACTTTAAAAGCCTTTTTATAAACAATCGCAATCATAACAAAATAATAACAGCATTCAAATATATTACAGTTACCAACCAACATAAACGAAGATAAATGTGAATGTCAATAATAATAAGCAGACACCTTTATAGTTGTAGTCTCCTTCGCAGCCGTTAATAGTCTTCCCATTCCCCTGCGGTCCACTCCAGCCAGTTAGTGGCTGGCGGGAGTGGACCGCAGGGGAATGAAAACTAGACTAATAACGGTTGCGAAGGAGACTATCATGGTTGTAGAGGACTTAGAAAATTCGTACCTGCACTGCGGCCAGTGTGTCCCCGTAATCATCACTACCAACCAAAGTGTTCTTTTCGTTAATCCAAGACACTTCCTCGTCAACATTAGCACTGAACTGTTGGTAAGCCAGAGAATCATCCAACTTGTGCTGCCTAGAAACGTAATAATATCATAATAGCTATGCTAACTAATCCATTCTACAAGTACAGTAAAACCCCTCAATGTGGACACCTCTGTAAGGCGAACACCTCTCTAAGGCGGATACATTTGCTTGGTCCCAGTCTAGTTACATGCCCCATATTGTCTGTAACGAAACTCCCTCTAAGGCGGACACCTCTCTAAGGTGGAGACATTTGCCTGATCCCAGTCTAGTTACATACCCCATATTGTCTGTAAATGAAACTCTCACTAAGGCGAACACCTCTCTAAGGTGGAGACATTTGCCTGATCCCAGTCTAGTTACATACCCCATATTGTCTGTAAATGAAACTCTCACTAAGGCGAACACCTCTCTAAGGTGAACACATTTGCCTGGTCCCAGTCTAGTTGCATACCCCATATTGTCTGTAAATGAAACTCCCTCTAAGGCGAACACCTCTCTAAGGTGGACACATTTGTCTGGTCCCAGTCTAGTTGCATACCCCATATTGTCTGTAACGAAACTCCCTCTAAGGCGAACACCTCTCTAAGGTGAACACATTTGCCTGGTCCCAGTCTAGTTGCATACCCCATATTGTCTGTAACGAAACTCCCTTTAAGACGGACAACTCTCTAAGGCGGACACATTTGCCTTGTCCCAGCCTAATTGCATGCCCCATATTGTCTGTACATGAAACTCTCTCTAAGGCGGACACTAAGAGCTGGTTCTGACTTAGAGGGAGTTCACTGTATAGTTAGTTTCAGATCTGGAATTCACCTTTCTTTGGCGAGTGATTCCAATTCGTCCCATTTCTCTTGAAGTCCATCCACACGAGTCTTGATGTCATCCGAGTTGCTGTGACCTTCATCAACAAACTTATTGCCACAGTCAATCACGGCCTGAAGAACACAATGAGGAATTTGTCGAGGTCGCTTAGAGTGCATTATCAAATTTCATCATCATTATCATCATCATCATCATCAACTTACCACAACTCTTGGTTTATGATTTGAGATCTCAGCCTCCAGACGCTGATGCTTCTTCCTCAAGTTCTCGACACCACTCAGATCCTTGCCGTAGTCTTCGGAGCTCGTTAGCAGCTTCTTTTCCCTGAAGAGATATAGTGATTTAGTTTCGGTTGTCATGAACGAGGGCTGTTGAAACAGCCTGTTGTAGAGATGCTACTATCTGCGTTTCGGTATTTGGATAAAAACGTGGTGTTGAGAGGAAACTCGAGATTTGATAAAAAGTGCATGATTAAGCACGGTTTGTCGCCGCCGTAGAAGGGTAGCTCTAGTGCAAAGACAATTAGAAACAAAATCAAAATGAACTTACTTGATCCAAGATTCTTCATCATCGACATTACGGTAGAACTGATGAAGATCGTTAGATTCTTGCAGCTTGTCCTTCCTGTTGGACGCCATGTCCTTGACCCTATAACATCATAGATTCACGGTTAGATATCGAGACACAACTTAACTATAGAATAAAGAGGAGCTTAGTTAAGCAAATTCTTGACTGTAAAGATCGATAAGTGTTTTACTATGGTAATGATAAAATCTAACTGGTAATTGTTTGACGGAATGAGGCAACAAACTAAATCAGAATTATAACCAACTTTCCCAAAAATTCTTATCAAAGTTACAAGTCTTCTTGCTTTTGAGTTTTTAACACTATTATTAGGTGTGTTTCTTGTGGGATACCTCAAGGTTCGAGATTAATTGATTGGTTTGAGATTTCTTGCCCTTTTCGAACATTGCCTACGAAGTGTGGTATACCCCTAGGTTCCATATTAGGTCCCCGAGACTTCTCCACACTTCAAAAAGGTGCCTGATAGTTCAGTTTAATATAATTTAACGCTTACTTCTCATAACGTTCAGTGATTCCCTTCGACTTCTCCTGTAAGGCATCTGCATCGAAGTGACCAGCTTCGGCAAAGTGTTGAGTTTGAGCCTCAAGCTGGGTTATACGATCCTGTTTAAGATAACATTTCAGATAATGGTTAGCAAAAATAACCTGATTCAGAAGCAAATGCGTTAAATAGACACAAAGAAAACATGGCTCCTACTTCCCGGGTAAAATAGAATTTTAACCGACTTTTTAAAGAAGAATGAACAAATTTAGAGTAATTTCTATTCCATTAATCACTTTCGGTTTATGGAATTCCACAGGCAAGCCAAGCTACTAAAAGGGTTGTTTGACCTCGCAACCCAAAATTCCCCAACTTTTCCCTGAAACTAATAAAAATCCCTGACAATCCCTCACCTCATGAGCAGCAATGTCTGCCTCAACCAACTGGTGTTTTTTGATCAAATTTTGTACGCTGGCTAAATCACGACCGTAGTCATCAGACGACAGTGAATTCTCAACCTGAAACACACAAACAAACTATTAGTGCTCGTGAAAATATAGACTAAAAAAGTGGCCCTTTCTTGGTGTGCCAGGATGTATTGTATTCTGAGTTTAAGCTCTTTGTATTCAAAGGTATTGTTTCGTTCACTTCCAGAGTTTGTTCATTTGGTTGAATGTCTGTTTAAAAGGACGTCCGAGTTCAATTTCTTGTAAGAAACCGTCTCACCTCGCCAAGCCAGAAGTCCAAATCTTTAATGTTGTTGTTGAACTGTTGTTTTTGGTTGGCTTCCTTGAGATGTTGCGTCTTCTTGCTGGATTTGGTGACAAGTTGTTCCCATTGCTGCTCAAGTTTAGTGATTCTTTCACGGACAATTTCCTCACTACCTGCACACTTCTTCTGCTCAATCAAACCTTAAAAGGATACCACAAGAAAAATCAGTTATTAACGTGTATACCGTGAATAGTGTTCTCAACACCAAGTAAAATGAGGGAGAGATAAAAGATATCACACACCGTATTCACATTTCTATTATTGCACCCACTTACGAAGTAGAGAATCGATCATAGCGAAACAACCGACTGTTTTCCCATGAATAAATTAGCCCGTGTACCAGGTAGACATCGTTTGTTACATATTCCTTCCTTCCTCCTACAAGGGGGAGAACCCAAACACCATCTTCCATTTTCATTCATTTCATCCCATCATGGGCACATCCAGGTACAACTAAAACTGCTCTCTCCTACTCCATTCTACTTTCCATTTCTTGCATTAACCTAAGAGGGAGAAGTCCTCCAACACAAAAATCTTTCCAGATGGTGGAGAAGACCACCACATACCATACCCCAATTTCCTTCCAAAACACTACATTCCTCCTTTCTTCACTTTCAATTCCAACATTTCACTTCACCCTTTTCTTCCTTTTTTCACTTTGCAATTTCCATATTTCATCCCGTTCCCAAGAGTTTGATCACCTACCTTCTCCAAGGTTGGTGGTCTCCAAGACTCTTCCCTTGTTGGCTTCAATTTCAGCCTCAAACGCCTGGTGTTTCTGGAACTTGGACTGTAGATTAGTAGGGTCCTTGTACGACTCATCCAGAACTGTCTGCAGCTTCTCACTAATCCATGCCTCGATGTCCTCGGCATCACGGCTGAACTGCTGAATTGTCTTGGATTCTCCGAGCTTGGATCGACGTTCAACAAGGGCTTGTTTCAGTGTTGCCCACCTTAAAGAAAGAAAAGATATAAGAATTAGAATGTCTGCTCCTAGAAGTTTTGTGGACAGATTTAGTAGCATAACATGTTGGAAATTCTTTCCGTGTTGGTGCCACTTTCACAGCCTTCTAAAAACTGTTCTTTTCAAGTGTTGTACAGTGAAACCTACACTAATGGCCACCTCTCCATAGCAACCAGCATTTACTCCATCTATCTGATCCATACATTTAGTTTATACTGACACTTCTGTACAACGGCCACCTCTCACCAAAGGCCAGCATTTCCCATTCCTACCATCGATCCAATCCATATATTTACCGGTCTATATTATTGAAGACACTGTACAATAGCCATCTCTCTCTATAATGGCCATCCTTTCCACCCAGGCTGCCATCGCTCCAATCCATATATTTACTGGTCTATATTGAAGACTCTGTACAATGGCCATCTCTCTCTACAATGGCCATCCTTTCCACCCCTGCCATCGCTCCAATCCATACATTTACTCTATTGAACACACTGTACAATGGCCATCTCTCTCTATAATGGCCATCCTTTCCACTCCTGCCATCGATCCAATCCATATATTTACTCTATATTGAAGCCACTGATCAATAGTCACTTCTGGAAACCTCTCTTACCTAGCAAGGACTGCTGCAATTCTTTCGGCAATCGCAGGTGAATCATAATGGTTAGCCTCAATAAGTCTATCAGCATTAGCCTTCAAGTTGGCAACCTTTTCTTCTTGGATCTTCAGAGCACGAGTAAAGTCCTCATGTTTCTTGATGAGAGCATCAGCACCTTCACCTTCTGTGTCTTCTTCCTTTTCAATGATTTCTTCACGTGTGGCCATCCAAGCTTCAAGTTGCTCTGCAGAGCGATTGAACAGCTACACAGAAGATAAAGATAAAGATAAAAGTGAAATAATGAGAGTAGCTCAACTTGATAAAGGTACATTTTTCTTTACCAATATTCTATTAGAAATCGGGATTTGTAATGAAAACTCGTACCTGAAGTTCAAGACACTCATCTAACCTCTGCTTCCTTGCTAGCCAGGCTCTGAAAACAAAATGTTTAAACATGGTCACAAAAAGAGGAATATCATATGTAATTTCGCTGGTCGTGACAATATTTGGACAAATGCACAAGCACATAGCATAGATCCTCAGCTTCATCAAGATGTACACAAAGCCCAGTCTCAAGGAGCTGGTCTCAAGTGGCACTCAAAAGTAGTAATAGTTCTTTTGATTAATCGTCTAATAAACAAAGTAGGACAAAAGTAGTTACAATATCTTACCTTTCAAGTTCTTCTCTCTCCTCTGCAAGGTTTTCAAGCTTTTCTTGGATGTCAGGACTGGCATAATGTTCCTTCTCCAGCAACTCTCTGCCAAACTCATCAAAAGCTTGGAAGGTACTGTCACGAGCATCAATCTCTGCACGATATTCCTAAGGAGAACAACTCGAGTGAATTTAAGAAGGAAAATAATAATAATTATGTAAAAGGAATGAAATACGAACCTGATGTCTGTCAATCAAAGCTTCAGCACTGGCTACATCCTTAGCAAGCTCATCAGAAGAGACCAACTGTTTTATACCGTTGATCCAGGAGATTAGATCCCTACAACATCAATAACATGGGTCAGTTACAAATTGCATTTTTAAAATACAAGATTTGGGAAATAGCTGACTTTATGATCATATGAACAAAACATTTGCTTTAGCACTCTCCAAGGCAGACTTGGGATTGCTCTTCAAGAGGTGGTTCATTGATGGGAACTGTGCAGGGGATATTTTGGAAAAGTGTCAAGAAGGAAAAAGGCCCAATTCATCATTTCAGGAAAGGGTGTGCAGCTGTGCCCTACATGTAAATCTGCCCCTGCTACTGCAACTGCTAATTACTGCAGTTATCCTGTCTAATGCCAGTAGCGGATCCAGGGGGTCGAAGGGCTTCATGGAGCCCCAAAATGTCTTATAAAAAATGTTGGCCAAACATTGGCCAAACAATAGAGTATTATACACAGTTGCGTTTAAGAAATGGAACCCCCGTTTGAAAAATCCTGGATCCACTACTGAATGCTAAAAAAAACATTTTGAAAGAGCTCAGTATGTATTTCACTAGATACCTGTATTCATTCAAGAATCGTTGATAGTCATAAGAGTCAAGAAGTTTGCCCTTTCTTGCTGCAGCCTAGATGGATAAAGCAACAAAAGACAAGTTGAATTAACCTTGAATTATTGTCATTTTTATTTTATCTATGAACATAGCATAACAACATTTAAACCTTACCTGGTCTTTGAGGTTAGCCCAAGCTTCTTCCAGTTCATATCGTTTGGATTCAATATCATGAGACTTGTTGGGGTGGGTGGATGTGAGGCGAGCTGCTTCAATGTTCAGTTGACGAACCTTGGAGAAAATATTACAGTGAGTTGGACCATTTTCACAAGGAACAGTAATGTTTGTAAACTCATTCTCTATTTTTAACACCAAATTCCTTTAATATACAAGTTAAATTATTCAACACACTTAGCTAAATTGAGAGAGATGAAAAAATGTCTTAAAAATTGAGCTTCAAAAATGAAGAAAAAAGGGTGCCAAAGAGAAGAGCTTAAGCGACTTTTTGGTATCCAGGCATTAGAGAATGATACCACTTTAGACCAACTGACAAAAATTTAGTCCAATTGAGATCACTAAGGCTATTTGAGAAAACTGTCACCTTTTTTGAGGGCAGTTCTTCAATTATTATTATACCTTTTCTTCAAGGGCTGCAAGGTCTCTCTCCAGTACATCATGCTTCCGCTGAAGTGCTTGCACACTTGCCAGGTCTCTACCATAGTCAGATGATGAGAGTGCAGTGTCCTTCTCAGAGATCCATGCCTTGGTGTCATCAGCATCTCTATTTGACAAAAATGACAACAGATGAATGAGAGGGAATAAAGAGGGAAAGCAAACTCATTGAAGAATATGATTAAGAAATATAGAACGTGCAGCTATGTCTCTGTACTTTGATATAAACATGTTGGTAAATGTAGAGCACAAGAACAACAATATAATATCACAGCTTAGAAACACAATGCATAGGTAAGTGTGTTTTCCATTTAGTGGAACCAACCAGCCAGAATGGCCTGATTTCTTAGGACTGATTCCAGCCAAAGCTAGGAATTGACATGTACCATTTAATAACTGGCCATTTGTTTCCACTAAATGGAAAACACCCTAAGTTTATCTTCTACTTTTCTCTGTGAGTGCTATACATCTAAGAAGTACAGAGACATTAGAAATCATTTCTATTTTTTATGAAAACGTTTTTGAGTGTGGCATACGTGTCTGTCATCGACACGGTCATCAGCCAATCATAGTGTATGCATTATGTCTCAAAAAAATTATAAAAATACACATCCAGTCAAGTTCTTGCTAGAGATATAAGCATCAGTAGCATCATCATCAGAAGTGGTCTGAGCTTTGATTAATGTGATGCCTGTGCCAATCCTTGAGTTGCTAGTGAGACTGCATTACATGGGTGATTTGAGTTGACTTCACCAAAAATGATTTTTGGATGAGATTTATATGGAGACCAGAACAATAATTTATACCTTTACCTTGTCTTTTATACCCAATGGATGTGAAAGTCTATTCAACCCAGGCTCAAACTCCTTTGGTGATGAACCAAGCCCAGTACATAATCATTAATGTAAATTCACCAAATACATGTACCAAACCTATTTTTGTCCTAGTTACCTGTGGAATCTCTGGATGTCCTGTGCACTGTCAAGATTGTCCTTACGCTGCTCAGCCATGTGATTAAGATCTTTCCATTTCTGGGTGAGTTTCTGTAAGTTGAAATATATCATTATTCCTTAATCCATTTTTTCATTAGAGTAGATTTCGTATGACTGTGAAAACGGCACCGCACGGTCACGGCACGGTTACGGCAGAAATTTCGAATGTTTTTATAGAGATCACGGCACTGACACGGTTACGGCACGGCGCGGTCCGTTTCACACTCATACGAAATCTGCTCTAGCTCATTCACTCATCTATCCATCAGTTCATATGTACACCAACCCATTGATTCAACCATCTATCCATTTCATCGCTCCATCCATTTATTTATCCATTCATTTATTCATCAATCCATTCATACTCAACCATAATGAGGCATAATGAGGTCACCACTCCAGTGCAGCTAGCTAGTACTGGTTCCAATGGTTTTTGATTACAGTAGAGTTCCATGTCAAAGTTCTCCTTACCTCAATCATTTCCTGAATCATCTCGTATTCTGTGTAATGCTCTTCCTTCAGCCTTTCAGCCAGGACAGTCAGTTCTTTGATACGAACTTCGTTGGCAGCCATGTCTTTCTGGAAGTCATCAAACTTCTTCTGCATGGCCTCAACATGTTCATAGTCCTTGCCGACTTCTTCACTTGTAACAATTGCCTCCTATGTATAAAAAGGGATAGAGTAGGTTCAGTGTCAGTTTAAACACAGACGTCCAGGACTTAATACAATGTTACCTTGTCGTTAATCCATGATTCAAGTTCATGTGCTTCACGAAGCAGGGTATATCGATGAATAGAGTCCTCTAACTTCTTCTTCCTCTCTTCTCCTTTCCTCATCAACTCATCATACCTGAACATCACAAAAGCATTTTATCAGTCAGTCAGTCAGTCAGTCAATCAATCAATCAATAATTATTCAACCAATTAAGAAATTAATCCCTTTGCAAATACTTACTGTAAACATGAGAAATTTCAAACATTTCAAGATGACATATTAAGTAACTTAGCTAGCAGTTAAACAATTAAGCCTGCTTAGCTATCAAGACTCTTGATTCCAGATAGCCATTGAAGATCCATTTTGATGATCAAATCTTTAGATAGAGCACTGCCTTGCTTTGTAATTCAATGCATTTTCAGTGCAAACCTTGATTCTAATCAATTTCTAAAATTTGCACAGGAAGTTTGCCAACAAGATTTGCTGAGGTTTGCCAACTTTCAGAGTAAACTTCAGAACCCATTTGTGAAATGCACTCTAAAATAACTATTTTATACTCACTTATCATCAAGAGCCTGTTGTTGTTGAGCAACAGAGCTAATTTCAGGTTCTTGAGAGAGAAGTTCCTGGGATGCCTTGTGAGAGTCAATTCTCTTAACATATGCAGCAGGAACAAAACCTTGACGGTCATTTGTCTCGACCTTCCACCAGTCCTAGTAAGCAAGAGGCAAAGATTGGAGAATCCTGTCAGTATACACCATATCATCATCATCATCATCATCATCATCATTGACCAATATCATACATGAGGAAACCTGCACAAATCATAAACTTGATATACATATATGTACATACTGTTTCTCAAATGTCCCCTTCAAAAAGACCCCTTGGGTTCCAAACCAACTGCAATTTGCTGCAGAAATTAAACTAAAGGCCTATACACACCACAACTTTTCTTGCAATTTTTCCTGCAACACTGCAAGCAATGCAGTTGTTAGCCCCTGCAACAGTTGTGCACAATGCATGTGCAACAGTTGTAGGCTTCAGGTTCTGTTCTACTTCTTTGTGTGTTGCATGCAGCTTTGCAGTGGTAGCAATACATGGCAACTTTGTTGCTGGCAATGTTGCAAAAAAGTTGAAACCAAAAAGTTGTGTAATGCGTCTGGGCCTAAACTGACTTTGAATATACTTAAGCTGAATATTACCCCTCCATCCCTTATAGGTTACCCCCTGCCACACCCTTCCAGGGTTGTAATTACTCTCACCTTGTTACTTGCATTCAATAAGGTAAGAACATCACCCTTCTTCATGGACACCTCTCTGGCTGTCTTCTCTTGGTAGTCATATAGGGCTAAAACACACTCCTTGTCTGAGATGTCAGTAGTGGGCGTCACAGACTGAAATAATTGGAAAAAAATATTTTTAAAATTGAGACATGTTAAGTTCTCCTGGATGTGAATTTGTTGGAGCAAACCAAGTAATGTCATGAGTCAGTTAACTTATCTAATAACAGAGCTCCCATGTGGGCCAAAGGCCTGTGTAATGAGAGCACCATAATTAAGAAAAATTGGTAAACCCCGATGGCTTACCACAGGGAGCCCAAGTTTGCAGGTTCTTGCATTCCCCTGTCCTTTTTCCCATAAACAAACAGGCCAAGAATTGATGACTTACCTTGCACTCTTTGCTTTGCTCCCTAAGTCCATCAATAACAGTACCATATGCCTCAAGATCAGACATGATTGCCTCATGCTTTTTAAGCATTGCCTAAAGAAATGTATAAAGAAACTTAGTTTAAAGAAGATGTGGACAAGCTATGTAATCCAATGAGTCACTGATCGTACAGTAAGGTACATAGTGCAGATTTTGTATGAGTGTGAAAAGGCCGCGGCACAGTCGCGACGCAGTTACGGCAGAATTTTCAAATGTTTTAATAGAAAACATAGCACTGACACAGTCACGACACGGCGCAGTCCTTATCACACTCATACGAAATCTGCACTATAAGTAATGATATTAAGGAGCAAATGTGTCCAAGTTGGTTAGTGCATAACATTCTAACCAAGAAGTCCCAGGCTTCTTACACACTTGTTTTGACATCTCTCTACTTTAATCTGTCTAGTTTTAATGGACATTTAAAGTACATGCAACACCAAGTGCTACAGATAAGAGTCAGAGAAGTTGAAACAAGGATGCCACTTTTGCACCTTCAATCCACCCTAGTACAAAGGGTATTGATACAAAACCAATAATAATATTAATACTTATGTGACACTTTAATATTATATATGTACCTGCGCACTGTCTTCATCCTTGCCATAGTCTTCACTGGTAACAATAGGTTCTTTCTCAAGCAACCAGGACTGTGCTTCATCAACATCAGCAAGGTACTGATGAGACTGGAGCGAGTCATCAAGATGACCTTTACGAACATTAGCTTTGTCCTGAAACAGACACAGAACCTCATTATCAACATTTTAAACAAGGATACATTTCTCTTCTACATGCAACTTTAAAGAACACATCACTATAGTAGAGCATTTTTTGAATGACAGTAAAATTGGTAAATTATACTGTGATGTCCAAACATTCAAAGTTCCTTCTGTTAAAACACACTATGCCATATAATGGCTGTTATCACAGTCATATGAAAACTAAGCACTGTGTACACTGCTGTGTTTTTCACAGTAAAAGGAACATGGTATATGTAGTTGTTTGAAAGCACTGGTCTGCTCTTTCCTTACCTTCAAGTCATTCCATTTCTGTTCCAGATCATCTATCTTCTCCTTAATTTCGTCTGAAGCATCATGACCTTTAGAAAACAAACAGGAAAAGGTTAAAGTACAGATATATGTTGTAGCTGGATAACGACAAAGACACTTAATAATATCAGACTTTTTTATAACAAAACAGGCTTTCAAATATTAATAAATCCATATCATTACATGACTTCTTATTGGGATTTCAGTGTACATGTACATTCACTAAGATTACCTTCATCAATCATTTGTTGTCCACTGTCTTCAACAGCTCTGATTCTTGGCTCATGCCCAGTAATTTCAGTCTAAATAAATAAAATGTTGATAAATTAGGGATAAATAAATAAGAAAGAGAAGCACATTATACAAGACTTTACCATAAGAGCCTGGTGCTTCTTTGATAGGTTCTGTGCTCCAAATAAGTCCCTTCCTGAAAAGTTCAATGCAAAACATAAGAATGGTAGTCGAAGCATTCTCTTTTCTGTTCACTATTGCTTTGTTTTACACCTTTTGGTTCCAATTTTTTGAACCAAATTTCAGCGCAGTCAAAGAGATAGCTGTTTTTCAATTTTGTGTCACAGTGTGATTGCCAACAAAACCCATACTAAGTAGTTAGACACCAATCTAAAGGACCCCACTTAAATCTACTGCTCTAAACAAATACTTACCAGTGTTTGTCGATGAAGCAATGGGTTCTTTCTCCCTTATCCATGCCTGCTCATCTTCTATATCATGCAAGAATTGCTTCAATCTTGCTGCATTTTGTAACTTGTTTTTACGTGCTTGCAATGGAGCCTAGAAATGGAAGAAACAACTTTTTTAGACCTTTCAGATTCAAAAAATTAATATCAAATTAAAGCAATGAAAAAATAATTCTACACTTCTGGATACAGGTTTTCTGAACCGTCAAATCAACTTCAAAATAGCATGTTTACATGTAGATGGCAAAACAATGTTTCCCCCTCTTTCCCATTTCTTATGCTAAACATTTCTATTGTTTTCTCCTCCAACAACTTGAAAGGAAATCAATGCAAGGAATTAAGCATAAAATCAAATTTCTATGTACCTGTAAACGCTGGTATCTTTCATTCAAAATTTCTTTCTTCTCTTTGATAGCTGGAGCATCAAAATGATCAGCTTCAAAAAACAAATCAGCTTGGGCATTTACTGCTTCAATTTTCTCCTACAAGAAAGAGAATGAAATGCATGATACAATAACTCAATATGCTTTTTTTGTTGTTGCTGTTTTCTGGATGTACCCAACAGCTTTTCAGATGGCAGTTAACTGTCAATGTGTTTTCACTTCTTTTTATTCTTAATTAACACTGAATTGAAATTCTTTTATTTCATGATGATTGGTTATGAAAATCATCCTTTGTTTATCATTGTTGATAATTATCTACTCATTCAAAGCATTCAGTGATTGGTTTCGAAGTATATTATTTTTGGTCTTCCTTTGGTGTTATGCACAGACATTATTTCAGCTCAATGACAAAGTGGTTTCACTTCTTCAAGGCAGCAGCCACAAAATGGATGACTACTAACATTACTTTATATCAGCATAAATAGAGCAGAATGATTCTGTATGACTGTGATACTTGGTATGTCATGGTAATGGTACAGAGGAGGAGCGCACACCTTCCCAAGATACATTGCGCCTTTGAAACGTGGATTTGTATTGGATTTGTACAAAATTTATGCTGGAAACGGAGCTAATTTTTGGTCGTTGTATTGAGATGCAGAAATGAATTCCTTTACGAATAAGAAGAAGTGGTAAAAGAGCTTTCAAATTATTACAAATTTAGCTAATTTTGACATTTCTAAAGGTTTGTAATTTAGATTTGAACTTGAAGTACATTGGGGCCTGAAGAAAATACCCAATATTCAAACAATGCTTTCTTTAAAACGAATCAATATAAACTGGTTCTGATTATAGTGTCTTATAGAGCGATCCTTCCCCTTTTTTGTGGTCTCAAAATGATCCAAAGTGATCCAGGATTTCAATTCGAAATTTTAGAATTTATGCGGGATGTTTTGACGTCAAACACAAGCAGCGTGTAGCCGTTGCTGATAAAGACGATAAACCACTGGCTCAGTGACTGGGTTTAAAATCGCGTCAAAATGCATCATAGTAAAATAAAACTTTGCTCTTTGGATTGTGAGAGTATCATAGGCATCATATGAAAGGCGTAATGATAAAAATACTACATGTTCTTAGAGCATAATGACTATAACGCTCGGGAAATAAACTAATTTCAGTCCATGACCTTTGGCGTTATCCGATCCTTGCTTCGGTGTTATTTACATTCTCATGATCACTCTGAAGTTTCATTGAAGTTTGTTCTTGAATGGCTAGCAATCCAAAATTAATTAAAGATTTACAAGTTTTACAAGTTTAACTTTATTTTACATGTTGTATCACATATTTAGAGAATTAACTTCTCACGAACTTGGACCGTGCAGTTCGGCAATCACAGGATTCAACATTAATTATTGTTATGACAAAGAATTGATACTTCAAGCTACACCATGAGTGGGTTTCGTTTTTCACAAGCAGTAGACGACAAATTCGAAAGAATGAGCTTTCCTCACAATGCTTCGCTATCGAAGCTCTCGCTTCGGTGACTTCAACACAATGGTGAATGTGCGAAAAAAATTGATAATATACTTCATTTTGCAATGCATCTTGGGAAGGTGTGCGTTCCTCCTCTGGTAATGGTAGGAAATTGAATTCTTTATAGATAACACAGAATACAAAAGTAATGCAATTCAGGACAGCCTTGAAAAATATCTAACTCTCTTTTACAGTTAACACATTGAATGTACATTGAACTCCCTCTAAGGTGGACACTTTAGGGACAAGCGTAAGGTGTCTGCCTTAGAGAGGTGTCCTTTTAAGAGGAGTTTTGTTACAGACAATATGGGCAATTTAGAAGGACAGGACAGGCAAATGTGTCGGTCTTAGAGAGGTGTTTGCCTTAGAGGGGTGTCTGTCTTAGAGGGGTGTCCATCTTAGAGAGGTGTCTGTCTCAGAGGGGTGTCTGTCTTAGAGGGGTGTCTGTCTTAGAGAGGTGTCTGAATTATAGAGGTGTCTGTATTATAGAGGTGTCTACCTTAGAGAGGTGTCTGTCTTAGAGGGGTGTCTGCCTTAGAGAGGTGTCTGCCTTAGAGAGGTGTCCACATTGAGGGAGTTCACTCTACTTTATTTGGGCATACTTTTGCAGTAGACAAAGTATCTATCTACAGTTTCAGATTTTTGCAAAGTAGTAAATAAGTTTGATAGCAATATACTTACCACACGCGTAACAACGTCTGCTTCAATCATGGCATGTTTCTTTTGAAGGTTTTGAACTGAAGTCAGATCCTGAAAATTAAGCAAGCAAAAAATCAACATTAACCTTCTAAATGTAAAGAGTAATATCGATAGTTGATTGTCTTTATCATTGTTTCTGTCCTCCTTGCTGCAACACCTAGTCATAGCCATACCTTTCCAGTATCTTCTGTATTCAACAAGTTCTCAATTTCAGTGAGGAATAAATCAACATCTTCTGCTCCCCTATTTAAAAAACAAATGAAGTCATAAATTACATGTACTGCATGTACATTGTACACTACAGCTAGCTCCCATAGACTGACTAGACACCCTGGGATCAACACCCGATGTGTGTCATAAAGAAATGTCAAATAATGTACAACAAAAAACAGTGTAATACCATTAGGGTAGGACCACGTTGACCTCTTATAAAATACTTTAAGGAAGTTCAATAATCCACAATTGATAGTAAATAAGCCATTAATTTATTAATAATAAATAAACCATTAATTTATTAATAACAAATAAACCATTAATTCATTAATAATAAATAAACCAATGGCAATAAACCCCACCTGTTGAACTGCTGCTGTTGTGTTGCTTCAAGCAGCTTTTGAGCTGCAAAGAGAATTGAAGTCCATGAGATTATCTATATTATCAATACCTACAAACTTTAATAATTATGAACAATACATGTACTGTATATGATAGATCTGCTTTACTCTGAGTTTTCTGATTCCAGACCCATCTTTAGGGAAATGAAGGTAAATACACAAAGTGCTAAAAATGACTCCTTTTCGAACAATTCTGCAATATAATGTTGTCTAGGCCTATTTAAGACGTGCCCTATCAATAATATCCCATACCAAAATGTTGCAATCAAAACATGGAAAGTTTAGTGTCTTGTAAACACATTTTGAACAGACTGCTATTTCAATTAAGAATACCCTAGGCATTCAGCACACATGAGCCAGCCAAATAATATGGTCCCAGCTAGAAGCTGTAACTAAACTACTCCAAAGAGATTAGTTTTATCCCATATGTACTGTACCTTTCTTGCCAGAACTCTCAAACAAATATCTCCAAAGTTCATGCAGTTCATCTAATCTTTGTTGGATCAAATCTGAAGCATAATGGTTCTCAGAAATCAAATGTTGACCACTTGCATCTACAGCATCCAGACGACTTCTGTTTGCATTCAACTCTGCTTCGAAGGCCTGATGTTTCTGCGTCTTTCCTTGCAAGTTTGTCGGATCCTGGCAATACAAAACAGTACAATATTATGTCATATATGCGTTCACCTCTAATTATCAGGCACTTCTATAATAGCCAGTAATTAAACTCCCTTCAATGGGCTACTCTATATAAAGACTTCTGTGCAATGGCTACTTACAACAGTACTGTAATCTATTCCCAAGGTGGTGGTCATGGATCCAAGGTCTGATAAAAAATAGATTTAAAAGTTTTACCTTGAAAGACTCATCTTGGGCTGATTTCAATTTCTCTGTAATCCAAACTTTCACTTCATCAGCATCTCTCTCAAACTGTTGAAGCTTCCTAGATTCCTCAAGCTTCAAGCGCCTAGCCTCAGAAGCTTCTTGAATGCTGGCACGCCTTGAAAGGAGTGCATCTCGTCGTTCTTTAACAGCATCACTGGCATAATGATTACTGGAAATCAGTCGTTCGGCAAACTCATCAATACTCTGAAACGAACAGCATGATAATTTAATAATCAAAATCAAGGGTGTATCCATTAGTTCGATCATTTCAGCATAGGGCGTGTGTCTGTGTGTGCATTGATTGACACAATAACCATTCTTGCAAGCTTGCTGTATTTATCAGGTTCATTAGTGCTTACAGTGCTAAACTGTGGCCACTACCACAATCTTTTTGATTACTTTTTGACAACTTTGAATTCCACTAACCAATTAAATAAATTAGGAGTAGCTCATCACCCTTCCTTGCAGCTAAGTGCTGAATTACGAAGGGCGCAGCTCAATGTGATCGAGTCGAAGGTTTACAAGGGCGCTTTCATTACGAGACAATTGAACAATCACACATTTACATACAAATTTACATACACATACACGTAGCAGCCACCATACGACCCATGTCTGATTACGGAGCACAGCTTAGATCGAAACTAGTTCATTTTTACTGAGGGAGGAAAAACCGGCAAACCCGGAGAAAAAACCCAGTGACAGACCGGCGCTCTCACCGCTCGGCCACCCTTGCTTCCCATATCACACTTCACTTTGATGTCTTAAAAGGCGGAGTTTGTACATCATACATCATTACATCAATGTACAAACTCTGCAATCAAACTGATCAAAGTGAAGCACATATATCTAATTGGTTAGTGGTATATATTCAAAGGAAAAAAAGATGTCAAAAAGATGTTGAAAACTTTGTGGTAGTGGCAACTGTTCGAATCTGTACATGCAGCACTGGAACTCTTAAATCTTATTTCACTCTATAATCAGAGAAAACATGATTGTACTGTTACATTATATCTAAACGGACAAATTAATGGTAATAACATTATTTTAAGGAATGATTTATTAACCTTGACTTTCTCTTCTTGAGCCCCAAATGAATTCTCAAAGTCTTCATGCTTCTTGATTAGAGCTTCCACTCCATCAAGAGAATCCCCCAGATTGTCATCAGCAAGGAATGCCTGGAATACAACAATTATTATTACTAGTCATTATTTACAACATCTTACTACAACACTAGATATAAAAAGCCATCTATTAAAGTCCTTATGACACATAATTTTTCATTTTCAAACTTAGTTATTTTTAGAGAGCATAGTGAAGATCTTTTTACCCAGGTTTTCCTTACCTCGTATTTTCTGAGATATGAAGGTTTCAAATGTCAAAATGCAAATTTAATGACGTCAGAGGAGGCAACACTGCAAACTTCTCATGGGTTTTACAAAAAGAGGACTTCAATTCGAGAGCCAAATTTTTTACTAAACAACAGGCTTTGCCAATGGAAATGAGTTACAAATGGAAAAATACAAGTAATTTAAATTCTCTTGTTTTTGTATAATAAATGATTACTCCTCTTACGTCATCACATTTGCATTTTGAAATTTGAAACCTTTATATCTCAGAAAATATGAAGTGAGGAAAAACAAGATTAAAAGATCTTTAAATATGCTTCCTATCAAGAACTGAGTTTGAAAATAAAATATTATCTGTGATAGGGACTTTAACAGTAAGTTTAAATATATAATAGTAATCACTGGGTTCATTATATAAGGGCTGGGCACTGGGTAAATAGACCAGCTATGAACACAACTCTGCTGGGTTTTCCTCAAACTTTTGATAACAAATATCTGAAGTCTTGCCCAGCTACAGTATAACAACCAGATTCCCTCCAATTTAAAATCTTAATGAATTCCCAAGTAAATGAGCAATATTAGATGAAACATACCTCTTGCTTGGTCATCATGATATCAGCATGTTCGCAATCTCTCATGAAGATTTGCAGTTCTAAGCACTGCTCAAACTCAATTTTTCTAGTTTCCCATAACTCTAAGAGAGCAGACTTCTCCTTTTCAATGGTTTCAAGCTTTACAACAAAGCAAAGAAATAAATAAATAAGTGGCTGGTATTTGCAGGGGTTTCAGTGATTTTTGAATCAGGAGTCTGGCTTCAAAAAATACCAGGCCGCTTTTAAAAATAAAATGTGGAATTCATCATAAAACAGCTGACAATAAAGGAAATATATATACAGTAACGTAAAGTAAGCAGAGATTGAACACTGGTGGCCGTCTTTTATTGAAACCTCTGGTATTGTTAACACCAAGTCACATAATTATGAAGTTCCCTTCTTACTTCACAAACAAATTCAGAAATTTTATAGAATCAAGACTCTTGATTCAAGCTACCTTGCATTTTAATGATCAAATTATGAACTTTTTATGCAGAGCAACTCCTTGTTTTTTGATACAGTAAGCTTAAAGCTTGCCGACATCATTCTTTGTGAACTTCCAAAGTATGACTTGATTTTCGGAACTTCTACTTGAACAAACTTTGGAACTCACTATGCAAAATGCACAGAACACAAATACCTAATGTTTATATACATCTAAAAAATGTCTTTCTCGGATCTAGACATTCTGTTACAGGAAGATTCTCACCTTGTCCTTGATTTCATCACTTGCATAATGGTTCCCATCAATTAGTTCTTGTCCATCATCATTGAACTTCTTGAATCCATCTTCAGAAGCATCAATATAACCCTGGACAAAAATGGTATTCCATTGTCAATACGAAGCTTATAGATATTTGGACTCTTAATCCAATGATACTCAATTCTTATGCAACAATGTTCAACAATTATTGTTGCCAACAAAATTAATGTTAAACCATGTAGCATGATATATCATGCTATGTTAATTCTTGATATGTTGTATGATGTTGTGCAAAATAGACATGTTCTATTCCTGGAATAAGTTGTCACTTGTTGAACAGTGTAAGCCATATGCAAGCCTATGATTCAGAAATACTATAAAACCCAAAATTAGTGTAGGATACAAATAATATATTAACCTAAAGACCTTAGAGCATAATGATTGGACTTCCTGCTTATTATACTGACCATTAGGGGATTGGGATACAATGTAGTGGTTGCATTCCACTCTTTACTTCACCGACATTCTTGGAGGAAAGTTGTCCTCATAGAAATGGATGAACTCCTTTCTATGTTGAAGAAGTAAAGAGTAAAACATAGCTACATTGTATCCCCAGTCCCCTAATGGCCAGTATAATAAGCAGGAAGCCCAATCATTATGCTCTAGACCTGAAATCAAATTTGACCTGCAACACATACCTTATGTTCTTGGTGATGCTCTAAAAGAGCCTCTGCTCCAGCGACATCCTTAGCAAGTTCATCAGATACAATCAGCACCTTCATTTCATTGATAAATGACATATGATCTCTGAAAGACAAAAGTACTCAGCTTGATATGGGCAAGCAAGCTTATAAAATGGTCAATTGTGAACATCTCAGGTAATGTGTTGGTTTTACCTGAAATCACCAATAAATCGCTGCAAACGATAAGAATCTTCCAGCCTTGCTTTCCTTACATCAGACTGAAATTAAAAAAAGGCGCTCAATTCAACTTAACATTTTGCTAGAGTAATAATGTTGATCTCTAAACTTGTACAAACATGTAATATTACACTAACCCTCCTGACTAACCTTATCTTTGAGATTTCCCCAGGCAGAAACAATCTCATCTTGCTTGGCTGAAATTTCTTCTGCATTCTCAGGGTGGATTTCTTGCAGACGACCAGCTTCTTGTCCAAGGGCAGTAACCTTTAAATGAAAATTATTAAATTCAATATTTTGTAAAAACATCACCCTTAATTAGAGATGATTTTATTGTAAAAAGAACTAAAATGGTACCTTGTCTTCAACGGCAGCAAGATCCCTTTCCATGGCTTCATGCTTTCGGAGCAGTGCATTCACACTAGGAAGATCTTTGCCATAATCATCGGAGGACAGGACTTTATCTTTTTCATTAATCCAATTCTTTGTTTCGTCAGCATCACTAAAGAAATGACCAAAAAGTGAATAGAATGTTGCATTGATAGAAAAATAAAGGACAGTTCTAACTTAAGAGAGTAATAAGTACAATAGCCTTGCATAATTATATGATCTCCTTGTAACTTCTTTAGATTTCAGAGTGCTTTGAGTTAAGAACTCAAAACTTGATCAGAGATCAAATCATAGATTAAGGTTATAAATGTATTTTAATTAGCTTCTTGACTACTACAATATGCACTGTAAGTGATAGTGATAAAAATGCAACTACTCCCTTGGAATTCGAAGATCTTAGAAGGAGAACTTTAAAGATGATCAGAAATCATATATATTAATAATATATATGTGCACATTTAGTTTATACATATATATGCTTTGATGGCAAGCACAAAAAACAGTACTATAGGTAATCTATACTATACCGATAGAAGTTGTGAATTTCATGGGCGCTTTCCAACTTTTCTTTTCTAAGCAAGGCAAGCCTTTTTAGTCTCTCCCATGCTTCATTGACTTCCTACAGTAAAAAAAAAACAATTATTGTCAACAATAATAATTTTATGATATCCCTTGATAAATTTTGTCGGGTTAGGAGGGGGCAGTTGGGGGCCTGGGCATAGGGATGCCCTAGCTCATTATATTGAGTACCCTCTAGGCAAAATTTTCAAGTAGGGCGAAGGTTCTTGCTCTGGGTTTTCTTATGAATAGAAGAGGGATAGCATTTAAATTAAAATATAGTTTATTTATGATTACTGTACTTTAACAAGTAAACAACTATCCAAACATTACCCTTTGTTTGAGGCTGATGAGTTCAATGTCAGGATGTCCCTCCTCGGCAAGTTGATCTGCAAGGTCATTGATGTATTTAATCCTTGACTCACTGGCTTGTAAGTCTTTAAGGAAATCATCAAACTTTTTCTGTAGGACGACAACATGTTCAAGATCCCTTCCAAGTTCTTCCACTGTAGCAATGGCTTCCTAATAAGCAATTAAATGCATAAGCTTAATTTAACGGAAAATTTAATATTTAACCAGAAAATGGTAATCACTGTTATATATATTTTAATTAGCAAAAGCACCTTGGATATCACAAAAAATACACTTACCTTTTCATGGATCCAAGACATAACCTCTTCAACCTCTCTCAAGTAATGCACACGTTTTTGAGCAAATAGCAGCATACGACCTTTCTCGGCAGACTTGCACAGCAAAAGCTCCCATAGTTTTATCAGCGAGTCTAGGCGTTCCTAAACAAAATAATAACCAACAAATGTTAACACAAAATTTGGTATGACGTAGCTTAAACAGTATTATAACTTACTCTGATCAGTTCCGAGGCATAGTGAGATTCACTGATCATTTCTTCGCCAGTCCCTTGCAGTTCAGTAATGGCATAACTGTGGGCAGAGATCTCAGCTTCAAAGGCCTGGTGCTTTTGCAGCTTATCCTATTAAAATAAAATCATAAAATATTAATACTTATTTATTTATGCATGAAACACAAGGGTAAACAATAATATTAGCTCAAAGTTATAATAGTGGCATAACAAGTATAGAAAATGTATAAGGATATTAAAAAGGACGCAGATAATTGATAACATGTGAAAATAAACATTGCTTGCTTTGAAATTGAAGGTCGGGATGCAATAAAATGGTACCAGACGCCCACTCAGACATCGCGTGCTGCATGCAAAACGTGAAATCCACATCAGAAACAGTGAATCAGAAGCTGCACAATTCAGCTGAATCAGCTGTTGTAATGATATTTCTTGGAAAAAACTTTATTGACTGACTGAATACTAGCAGAATGCCACAAAATCTATTGTCCCAGTCGATAGACAAATCAAAACCCAGGCGGCCCTTGAAATCTTGGGCACACAAAGCTTATGATCACCTTCAAAACTCAAACTTCTGTTTCTCGAGCAAATTTATGTACCCCAAAATTTTCTACGTATTATCAAGAAACTAGGCCATTTTTTGAGCAAAACATGCTGGAAAACAGGGTTAAGTGAGCGTAGAATGTAGAGTTCTATCTAGGCGCTGGCTTGATCAATCCATCTATGCTTTCTACCATCATTGACTACCTCAGCTGTTTTAACCTCACCAAAACACTCCTTCTGATGTAAAAACATAAAGATTCACTCGTTACCTGAAGGTTGGTAGGATCCCTGTAATTCTCATCGCAGGCGATTTGAAGCTTCTCATTGATCCACGCCTCAACTTCATCGGCATCCCGCTTGAATTGGAAATACCTCTTCGCGTCCTCCAAGCGTCGACGCCTCACTTTTGTCGCTTCTTTAAAGTCTTCATATCGACGTAAGACTTGTTCACGACGCTCTTGAATATCCTCTACGGTCTCAAGAATAGGTATCTCACGAGCCTGTACTGCAGTCATGTTTAGACACGGTACAAAATACAAGAATTTTGACCAGAATGTAGAACACTTTCTTCTTCGAAGGCGGTAAAGTGGTCAAGCAAAGGCTTTGGAAGCCGCCCAAAGAAAGGTGGATTCCACAACTGTGATTGGCTAAGAATTAACACGTGTTAAAAAGAAAATCACACAGGCATCCCGTCATCAGTCCATTCCATCTTTCAAGATGGCGGGCATGGTGAAGAATTTTTTGTATGCCTTTTGTGGCAAGAAAAAGACTCAGCCAATTTACTCCGAAAAGCCATCAAAGGGTGGGAAATTTTTCTTCCAGGTTAGTGGGTACTTCTGATTTTGATTTTGTCGAAAATCAAAGTCAGCATTTGTGAAAATACAGTTTACTTTGTGCTTGATTTCAAGCTTCATTTTCGCGCATTTGATCATATCCACATGGAAAATGCGCGTTATAAGTAATAAATATTATTATTATTATTAGAATATGATGATCGCGATTTTAAGCTTCATTTTTTATGATGAGCGGCATACAAAACCCCCTTTATGTCCAATTTAATCATGTTTAGGAAAAAGAAAACATAGCTAATTTTAACATTTGCCCCCAATAAAGGTTATACTGGTCAATAACGTTTTGAATTGCGTGCATAAAAATCATGGCAATGTCTCGATCTCAACTTTGATCATTTCCAGGTTCAAGTCAACGGTTTTGATTACATTGGTTTTGGATCAGCAACTACCAAGAAAGAAGCTGAAACCAATGCAGCAAAAGACTTTGTCGGTTTTCTAATAGGCGCTGGCTTTATTCCTGCTGATTCTGTTCCTGATGAAATACTGGTACATTTATGTCATCGAAAATAAATAATCCTTAATTATTCACACACAAGTACCATCTTTTTAAACAAGGGACATACAGAGCAACTATCAAATACCCCGCAAATGATATTCATGTAGTCGATCTTTTGAAAACAATGCAGAAACACAATAGAAACACAATAGGATGAATATCATGAATATCATTTGTGTACCGAGCATACAGTGAACTACCTACATTGTACTACATTCTCTAAGGCAGACACCCTAAAGACCAGGGTTCAGTTACTGATCAAAGGTGGATCAACAATAACCCAGTGTTAAAACCAAAGGTTTTCTTTAGACGTAACCCTGGATTAGCGCTAACTCACCTTCAAGTAAGCAGCCCCAGGAGCTGGTACCTGAAAGACTTATTCAGGTTTATATGTAAAAATAGCAAATAATTGGACTTTCAGGAACTCAGGCCACCTCTAATAGTGTTCAATTGAGAGTAGATTTCATGACTGTGAAAACAGTATGGTCACAGCACGGCATTGGTCACAGCTGCAGGAATTTCTAAAGTTTTATAGACAATAAGGCAATGACATGATCAAGGTGCATGTACACCAAGGTCCATTTCACATTCATATATGAAAACTGCTCTATACAGTAAATATATAAGGAGGCAAGCAAATGGAAACTTTTCTATACTCTCTGATGGTGTACATGTAGATCACCAAACTCAAGTTACAGAGTAGATTTCAGATGAGTGTGAACTGCAAATTTCTACGAAATCGATGCTACATGTACATCCATCCTAATAAGGGTTTAATCTGACTCTGGGTGTCAGTGGGTAAAATCAAAGTCTACATGTATTCAGTTATTTAAAGAAGGAGTTTTAACAAAATTTTTGATATGGGCTACCTGTGCTATTCCAAAACAAAATACCAACATCTTTCCAGAAAATTAATGCTTATGGAGTACTTTATGTGTGAGATTTTGCACTTTTGGAAGCTTTTCTGTAGTGTTAGCTTGAAAGTATGTGCTGGGTTGATCCATGCTAATACAGCATATTCAATTTCCAGAGTGAGCAAAATGGAGGACAAACTGCACCAACTCCTCAGCCATTGCCATCTAATGTTGCACCACCACCTCAAGCTATGATGGGACCCCCTCAAAACCAACCCAACATGCCACAAAACATGTCACAAGCACCTCCACAGTCATTATTTAACCAAGGTAAGATTACATGTACATGAAATGCCAATCATGACAACAAATTGAATTGTATTACTTTATGAACAAAATTTTCCTTTTCTTTGAAATTCAGGAGGTAATTTTGGTGCTAGCTCCATGGGTGGTGCACCATCTAGGGATTATCACTACAGTATGTACAACAAAAGAAGCTTTGCCGAGGTATACTAATAAGTGATAAAGTAAACATTGTATGAGTCAGGGATTTCAGTAAAGACCAGCTATTGGTGGTGTACTGGCTCTTACTTTACCCCTCATTGCTGGTTACTACTTGTAAATCTAGCTGACAGAACTGAAACTGTTACCGGCTACTGTACCTTCACAGGCAGCCTCCTACTTCACATCTTATTGAAACCTTTGACGAAGTGCTATGAAATGTTTTTGCAGCATTGAATGTACCATGTATATTGAAGGACCATGTTATACTGTCTCTTACAGTGTTCAAGTTCTTTATTCACACACAATTATACAATACATAGTTTACATACAGTATATATTTTAAAGAGAAAATTATATTCCTAAATTACTAGTCAGATAAATTAATTACAAAAATAAATATATCATTGTTTTAAAGTTGGGGAGTGTGTGTGGCTGTTGAAGTACATGTAGTGTAAACTTCTGAGTCAACAGCCAACAGTGTACCTGAAATAAGCCTTCTTAACATACTTTATAAGTAGCTCCTTTTATACAAAGAGTAGATACTAAACCAGGGGTGGATCCAGGGGTGGTTCCTTGGGTGCCCAGGAACCCCCTTTCTCATCCTGAAAATAAAACATTTTTACGTTGAGAAAGAAAAATATCAAGAACAAGATAAATGTGAAGTGAACCCTCTCAGTCTGAGCCCTGGATCCACGTCCCTGAAAGCACTTTCTGCTGGATAAGTCATTAAAAATATTGTATCCTGTCTCTTATCTGAAATATCCTCTGTATCCGCTGTATAAGGAAATACATGTAAGACAAACTGAACTATTACATGTATTTGGTTGAAGGCAGAAGATCTGGATGTGGATGCCCATCTCCATGGCAACTGGAGCCTTGTAAATGCAAAGTCTAGACTGCATCAGTACCTACAACAAAACAAGCAACCAGCTGATTTCAAGTACAGCACAGTTGGTCCAGACCACAACAGGTGATTTCTCATCATTTGAAGACATCAATTCAAAAACAATTAATATATACATGTAAGTGCTCTCTGATCAAAGTATATATTCTCCCAGAAATCTATTATTTTCAAAGGAGAATTCAGTGTTAGATCAGAGATCACTTGCAGAATTTTCGCAGAGACCTCTTCATTTGCTTAAACTCTTTGACTTCTTGAGATTTTGATGTTTTTTGCTGATTTTGAATGAGTGAATGCTAAGAATTTCCCGCACTAATTTTGGCATTGCATCTGTTTACAGTAGTAAGCCTTTAAGGTAAACTTTACTAGTGTTTCTTTAATATGTATCTCATGTTTCATCAAAGAATGATGGGTGCTGCAATTAATGCTTTAAAAGTTGCATTTCAAAGACTTTTTCTAAGCCACATGCCATCTTGTAAAGGGGTGAAAGGCATTAGTAAGTCCTGGGAGACCCACGACATTCTTCTATGGGAGCAATGGGAAAGTGATAAATAAATATTATTTTTGAGAAGAAATTCTAATCAATAATTTCCATTGATTTTACTTGCAGATCATTCAAGGCAGAACTTTCTGTATTCATCAAAACCCATCGAAAAAGTAAGACAATGCATCAAGAAACAGAGAAGGGTGGTTATATTGTTAGGGGGTAAGATACCTGAGGAAAGTACTCAAAAAGAGAACAAAAGGAGAATAGCAAGTGAACTGGTTTGGGCAGTATCAGTGTATAAAATACAACAAGGAATAGAAACTTGTAACACCATACAAAAAGGAGATGACTTACTGATGTTTCAAGCCTAAGACCTTCATCAGAGTAAAAATGAGAACATATCAGTCCACACTTGTGCAACCTGTAATCCATTCATTCTTTGAACTGTATATTAGCACATTCATACCATAATTGAGGTTTTAACCAATTGCAGCTATTCGTGGCAATGGTACTGCATCTACCAAAAAACAAGCAGCTCAAAGTTGTGCTCTAAGTCTCGTTCGTCAGTTATTTCATATTGGTGCAATAGAGGCTGCTGAGCCAGGACAGACACAAGCCAAGAAACAGAAAACAGATGAGGTACGTACCTGTACATTATTACATGCACAGTGTAGCCTGCACGCAGGCTATGCACAGTGCAAACTCTTTGACATGTCTTCAAAGTGGACACCAAAGGACTGACCAAAAGTTTCTCTAAATTATGATAATATAGAGGTACCCAATTTATTAGTCTGCTAGAGAGACCTGTCTGTTATAGCACTCCTCACGTTGACATAGGCCTTTATCATTCATGTGCCAACCAGAGAGTGATTGGCTATTTTTTCAAAGCAACTTGTGAGGTGTTCATTATGTGTTTATGTGTTCATACTGAGCAAGGTGCCAACATCTTCTTAACCACAACTGTCTCAAGAAAAGACAGTTGACCTTGTAACTCAATTGGTAGAGCATTAAAGCACAAATCCAGGGGTCATAGGTTTGAATCCCATGCCATCATGGTCAGATATTTCTTCTCTGCTTTGTTAGGGCAATAAACCATAGCTACTGTATGGTCACCACTCAGAAAGTTTCCTCAGTGAGATTTTTGTTCTAGTTCTGCGTAGATCTTCCATTCACACTTCAGCAGTATCTGTGTTACTGGTATGCAGTCTTTCATCAAAATTACTCCTGCATATAACTTTGTTAAACATCACTCATTGATATTGATTTGTTCTCATTGCCTTAACAGATAGAACCATATGACGTTGGTATAAGCCCAGAGCTAGAACAACAATTAGGAAATCTTCTACATGATCTTGGTATCCAACCTGTACCTCAAGTAAGAATATGTCATACTACAAAATAGATACTGCATGAAGCACATTTGCAATAGACCAAATCAGCTAATTTGTTGCTATGTACATTTTAACCAATTTAAAACCTCTGGGAATAAGGTTCTTTGTCTTTGAGCTTGAAAATGATCATCACTTTGCACAATAGACCAAATTGGCTAATATGTTGCCATGTACATTTCTGCCCAATTCAAAACTTCTTGGAATAAGGTTCTTTGTCTTTCATATTTTGATATCATGTAGAAATGTTTGGAACAAAAGTTCTCATTCCCAGAGGTTTTGATTTGGGTAGAAACATACATAAATACATGTTAGCCAATTTGGTCTATGAAAACCATGTCAGGCCTGTAGCCAGAGAAGAATTAACTTAGGGTAAAGGCTAGGAAATGCAATAACTCCTGGGGTGTGGTTGGATGGAACAAGAATGCATGAGTATGTGAAGGGTGGGTACATGTAAGTGAGTTGAAAAGGGAGGGAGATTTACCCAGGAACTGTCTTAATAGGCTGCCTCTGCCAGCTAAACAAACCTGTTGTACATATGTACTGTGCGCATACAGTATATGTAATTGAATAAGCAAAATTTGAATTAAGCTCATCAACATAAGATGAACTTGGGTTTGAGTACAGAACAAAGGGACTGCCATCACCCATGGCAACCCTTCCACTGTCCACCACCTTCCAACCATCACACTGAGCAAACAGTGAAAATAACACCTCCCTACTTGTCCTCCCCTGATCAGCATACAATAACAACAGCCAGCTGTACACAATCAGTCTCCAGTAGACACATAGGGAAGCGTGATGACAGTATATAAACATACTTGTATTTAAATGAAAGCTACAAGACTATATCTTTGAAGTACAAAAATATTTGATCAAATGAGTAGTTCATGTTTTGTACTTATTTCAACCAAGTCAAGGCATTTGAACTATAGCTATTTACATTTATTATTAAAATCTGTATGCTTTGTTGAAACATATCATGGCCACAGTTTAGATACCAAGGTTATGAGACATATTAGTGATTTCAGCAAAGTTTTGATTGAAATAATAGGATGAAATGAATCAAAATGAAATGAAATGAATGAATGAATGAATGAATGAATTTATGGGTAAACAAACAAATATTAAGCAAATGGATGAAAAGTTCTACTTTTATGAACACATATTATATCAAATAAGGTTACCATAGTAATGATTCAGTCAAGAAATGAAGTAAGGACAAATAAAGATAAAAGGATTGATAAATGGAGAAACTAAGTAAATACATGTAGATGGAAGTATGAATGAATGAATAAATGAATGAACACATATTACATCAAATAAAGTTAGTAATGATTCAGTCAAGAAATGGAGTAAGAACAAATAAAAATAAAAGGATTGATAAATGGAGAAATGAAGTGAATGGATGGAAGCATGAATGAATGAATAAATGAATGAATGCCATAAGAGAATTACTCATGATTTCAATTCTGTAGGCAGAATTAATGAACAAATGAAAGCATGAGAGAAATATGAATGGATGGAAAGAAAGAATATCATTAGAAGATTCCCCTTGGTATCAATTCTGTGGAAAAATAGTTTTGTGAATAAAATAATAACAAATATATATACCATCTGCAATACAAATAAGAGCAGTGTCACAGACAAATTTTCATATTAAATGCTGGCTTTCCCTTTCCAGTTTCAAACTCTGGAAAAGAAAAGCCATCATTTAATATGGCATTGACAGTTTTTCTTAGTTTGATGATCTTGTGACACTTTTCTTATTTGATTTCATGCAGAACTGGCCTTGGAAAAGTGAAATATTGTCTTTCAAAGATGTAGTCTTGTTGCTTACTGAAAAGCATTCAATGCTATTAAAAGGTACTATGAATCAACTGTGTCAACCTTGGAGATAGTCACCAGCCTTTGCATTTAGTTTTAGTGATTTTTCTTGCTTTGTTAACACTCTTTGCCAACCAGCTGCTGATCATTCAAGTGCTGTTGAAATTTCACTCCATAAAATCAAACAAAGTGGAGTCTTTTGTGAAGCATAAGAACAGAGAAACCAGAGACAACAAAGTAGACTACCTTAGAGGGCACCTTAAACAACCTATCAACCTCCTAGCAACCAATAAAACTGACCACTAACCAACAACATTTCAATCCCTTACAAACCAGATTTATGATAATTTCATTTTCAGGTTCTGATGACTTACATGATAGTTTTAAACATCTCTGCAGCTTAATACATGTTGTTATCTATGATTAAGTCTCCTCTACAGCAATTTTGCTGATCAGCAAAAATGACAAAATACTGAACCTTTATATGCACTATTGACATATTGGACAATATAAGCTGGATATAATCTCTACTGGGTAGTTTAAATACAACATTCTGGTTGATATTTTGTCAAAAAAATTTGTTTTCCCTATAAAAAATATATCCAAAATATGTCTCCAACTGTTAACTTGCAAGACTCTGATCTCTTAATAATATTGTTTAAGGCTGCTTTATTATCCTTTCCACAAAACTTTCTATTATTCCTGTAAACAAGCCATTTGTTCTTAGAAAATCAATTTTTAAAAAAACCTGGCCTCTTTTCAGAATTACTTTTGACAATTGTTATCACCAAACAATGGCTGTTCAAAATCTGGTCCAAGCTGCATGCTCCCAAGCACAATGAAATGGAGTCATTTGTTGTGCGCGCCTGTCTATTATATAGTGACTATAATTATAGTGTCTGGTTCAGAATTCTGAGATAAGTCCTGCCTAATGACCTTGAAATAACCACAACACATTTTCTAAAGATTTTAGTTGATTTTCCCTCTTACATTCTTCCCGTCGATTTAGTTAAATTCATTTGATTGAAGAACAATCGTTTTTCATCATTTTAGCCTCAAAACCCAGATGAAGAAGTATCTCTAGTGTTACCTCCAGGAAGTAAGTTTGATGTAGAAAAACCAGGTGACATGAGAGGTGTTGTTGAGTGGTCACCACCCAACATGAATTGGAATCCATGGGTTAACCAGCCGATGATTATAGAAGGTGCTGAACAGTATCAGGTAGGTGCAGTATACTTGACTAATGTGCTTATTATACAAATGTGATGTACATTCTGTAAATTTACCAAATAGGGTATTGTTTGAGGGCAAATATGGGACGGTAATACCCTCTAGAAATCCGGTTTGCATATTCAGCCCTGTATGACATCAAGGCTTCAAACCGGTTTCTTTCTCCTGCGCGCGCTGGTTTTCAAAAAGGACTGTTTCGATAATAAAAATGCTGTTAAAAACAAAGCAAAAAAAGCAATTGTATAATAAATCCTTTATTAGATATTTTCTTGTGTATTACGGGCTGACATTTTACTCATCGCTTGCAGTTTGCCTCGCCTAAAGGGTCAGCACAATATATACACGAATCTTGAAATATCAGCCCATAATACACAAGAAAATATCTAATAAGTGGTATATATAATATATCTGCACAAAAAATAATTATTATCTGCTTATTAAAAATATATAATATCTCTGCATTATTCTTACTGGGAATAGTTACATATGGACTCCAAGTATTCCAAGATGTTATTATTGATTGATGGAATTGCCATAAGAATTATTGGCCTAAGTGACTTTTGGTTAATGTCAAGTGAGGCTGTACCATAGGAAAGTACCATTTTGATCCATATTTAGAAAAAAAAACATGAAAAAAATCATCTAAAAAGTCACTCAAGCCATTTTTGTGAGCAGCTCTTCAAATTTATACTATGCAGTTCATAAATATTATTTACTATTATATATTTAATACCTATCTGTAGGAGCCAATTCCAACCAGTAAAGATTACCAAGATGAATTCCTACATAAATGCCAGTCTGATCCTGCATACAAGAATTTACTAGAACAGCGTAGTTCTTTGCCAGTCTATAGCTACAAGAATAATGTGTTACGATCTTTACATGAGAACAGGGTAATAATTGTCAAGGGGGCTACTGGGTGTGGTAAAACAACACAGGTAAAGCTCATCATTATCATTTTCCTTTTTTGAAATGATACTTTAAGTGTATAATCACAGATTTGTTGTTAGACCAGTTTTTGTATTAGTGTGAAACCAACTCAGTGTGACTTTGTTGGTGCCATGAATAATTCTATAAAAACGTTCAATATTCCTGCCATGACTGTTCCCAAATCTGCTATATTCTCTACAACCCTCAATCTCTCTAGTAAATATAAGTAGTGTTTGTCCTGTTTCTCACCAAGAAGAATTATAAAGTAGCACTTAAAGTATTCTCATGTGTTTGAGCCAATATTGTGTAAAACGTTCTGTTTTTCTGACCATATTTCATAGTTATTGCCTTTTCCAAGTCTACTGTGCCCTTATGCCCATCTGTCTTCTAACAGCTTCTGCCTTCATTGTTTTTATCATTCTCTTTTTGTTTCTCTAAGAGACTTTATTTATTAGTCTTGGCTTATAAGTCATTTAAAACATGTTATTGATGCTGCAGGTTCCTCAGTTTATTCTTGATGAGTATCTTTCAAGTGGAAGGGGTGCTGAATGCTGTGTTGTTGTCACACAGGTAAATGGCTAAATGTGTAATCCCAGGAAATGCCTACTACCAGAGGGAGTTGGAAATTCTGGAGGGGAGGGAGATCAGAGAAAGAACAAAATTACAGAGTTTGTATGGAAGAAAAATGGAAGTTCCAGAGGATAGGGGGTCCATTTACAAATTCCCTCCATGGTGGGGGTATGGATCTTTTCTGGAAGTGTACACAATCTCTTTCTTCTACGATATGCAATATGTCTGAAAGAACTGCTTTTGGGTATTGATTGACCAGAGAGGACAAGATACTAGACATAAGAACAGATGAGTGAGATGTCACTCCTTTGAGAGCTGAGTTCTCAGATATCCATTGCAATTGAACACCAAAGATAAAAAATTTAACTGCCCTGACAAATTATCTTTTAGGATTTGCATATTATATATTGCTAATAACTATAAAATTATATTAGGATCATTTTATACAAAACCAAATAGCATGCACCTTACATAAGACACACCTTAGCTTATATAGTGCATATTTCATATGAGTGTGAAAAGGCTGTGGCGCGGTTACAGCAGAATTTTCGAATGTTTTGATAGGAAACACGGCACTGACATGGTCACAGCACGGTGCGGTCCTTTTCACACTCATACGAAATCTATACTATTTAAGGCTTGAAAGTCTTCATGTAAACAGCACTTTAAGTCTAAGGGCATACCTTATCCAAGAACAGTGTTCTGAGCTGTTCCTTGATAGGGCTCAAATAAGGTATGTTAGACTAAAGTGACTAGTGTTAGACTAAAGGTTCATTTATATGGAGAGGTTTGTGCTTTATATGCTTTATATAAGCTGCTTCTTATGTAAGGTGCGTCTCATTTGGTCTCATATATATCTAAACAGCCCTAGTATTCCTAAGTTAACCACTGAAAGTGTATATGACAATACTCTTATTTTATCAGCCACGTAGAATCAGTGCTGTCAGTGTTGCTGAGCGAGTAGCAGTAGAGAGGAGCGAACCCATTGGCACAAGTATTGGTTACTCAGTGAGGTTTGACTCTGTTCTTCCCCGTAGCCATGCTTCCATTCTATTTTGTACTGTTGGTAAGTCAATTGTACCATACATACTAGACAAGGCTGTGCTTGAGAAGTATTTGGGTGCCCAAGGCAACTAATATTATAATTTGCAGTCAGGTAACTGAAAATGATGTATGATGCATGGTAAAGCTAGTATGTGATAGGCTCCCTAAAGAGCTCCCAGAATTTCCTGATATTTGAGTTAGAGCACAGCCTTGCTACTACATTTAAACATTTTTCACTTTGTTATTATTGAAAAAAATTGAACAAACAGCTTGTGCTTAACAGGTGTTTTGCTGAGAAAACTTGAAAATGGTCTTCATGGGGTCTCACATGTTGTTGTTGATGAGATTCATGAACGAGACATCAATGTAAGTTTTAATTTCAAATATTTACAGCTTCAGATATTTAAAGTCAGTTTTGATAGCCTCATAAGTGGCTGTGTTGTCATTTGCTCACACTAACTAATTGTCTTGTCTAAAGAATAATTGTTCAGATACTAAGACCTGCAATATAGACAACCTGACTATACAGGCAGGGGCAGCTCTAGACTTTCTCAAAGTCATCAGCCCCGCTTCTTAATTAATTTTTGGCTTAAAAAATCCCAAAGAATAATGACTAAAATAAAGACTAAATAAGAGAGGACAACTTGTGGCAAGTCTAGGGTGGCTCCAGGATTATCTTCAGGAGGGGTTGCACTGTCTTCAGGAGGGGTGCACCATCATATAAATTGGAAACTGGCGAGAGGATACTTTGGAAAAGTATTGAGAAAAAAAGACTCAAAGTCATCTCAGGAGGGGGTGGTGTGCACCTTCTGTACCTCCCCCCCTAAATTTGCCATTGCAGGGTACCTCAGAAGTTCATGCTCCTGTTTTGAAATACATGTACAATAGCGTTTTATTAAAAGGAGCTGAATTTACCCCAATTCTAGGATTTCTTCTATGTTGTGTCCACTTTCTGTGAGGAATTTCAGCAGCCCACATGGTCTCCTTTGTTTTTATCACATTTTATAAAATATTTGAGATAAAACGCGCGCGCTGATTGGCTGGCTACCATGTTTATATCAGAGGACAGAGACATGGCTCGCTCAAAAAACGTGGAAAATATTTTATAAAAGCAATATAAAACGATCGCTTATGTCTCTGTACTGTGATATAAACACTCTGGATGATGTAGAGCACTCGAAAAGCAAGAGAAACACTCGGCTACACCTCGTGTACCTAAGCTTGCTTTTCTCTTGCTCTACATCTTCCATCATGTATATATCACAGTACAGAGACATGCACGCGTGTTTTATATTCCTTAAATAATAACTGTGGTATCACATATGATTACTCTTGGATTGATCCACATTTTTGCTTGCTTGCTTGGTCTAACTTCTAAGACCATTAAAACCAAGAACACATTGCAAGTTTTTTCATGAAACATCCAGAAAATGCCATTAGACATTGAAATGAGGAACTTTTTTAGGAAGTATCCCTTGGGACATGTAACAGTTCATTGACATTCCTCAAATCCATTAATTCATAATAGTCTTGAAAAATAATGATGTCAGGGACATAGAAATGTTGACTATCTCTTATATTAGTGTTTATAGTCAAAACTATCAGCAAATCCACAATCACTGAAATAAGATTAGGGAAATATCAGGGGTTCAAACCTTTTAGGCAACCCGTATATCCAGCTTCTTCATAGATGCTCTTTGCTTTAGGGTAGATAATGTCTGGGAAATAATGTAACTGACTGAGAAATTATGCATCTTCCAGACTGACTTTATACTTGTGGTTCTACAAAGAATGATCCAAACTTATCCAAACCTTCGTGTTGTACTTATGTCTGCTACAATTGACACTCAAATGTTTTCTGACTACTTTGGTGACTGTCCTATTATTGAGATTGAAGGCAGATCATTTCCTGTACAAGGTGAGGCATTAATGAATCTTCTATAATCCACCATTGAATTGCCCTATTTCGTTATGATGTAACAGCTTGTTTATGACAGGGACAGAATCATAGAGAACAACAGAAATTTGATTAAAATTGTCAAATGAACAATATTTATTGCATTTTATAATATAGCTCAATTATAACACACATTCTGATTGGCTGAGAGACCACCAAAATCTATGCTCTATTTCACCGGTAAAGACATGGTTTTCTGACGAATGATTTTACCAAAACGTCTATTTACCGAATTTCACTTTAGTTTGGAGAAGACCAAAACTTAGAAATAAACTAGAAAATACTTTCCATCATTCCAGTTATCGTTTAAACTTACAAACTAAGCCTCGTGGTCGGACAATAAGCTTAACAACGTAATAAATATTCATAGAAAATGACTTGTATGAGCATGAACTTGCAAACGCCAATATAAATCAAATTTAAGGAGGCTAGAATTCACAACATAGTAAATTGTTTTTTCTCCCGGATTAGTTTCGATCAATAAGAGTTATTTTTCATTGAACAAAGTTTTGTTTCTTACTTACAAAGAGAGGCGGAAGATTTCCAAAACTGACTGTCGCCACGAGACAACTTGTTCAATCTCTGTTGTAATCATCCTTTGTATGAACCAACTACGCCAGTGTAGAGATGTTTTGACACAAGCTATCGGTGAACAGCCAACAGATAATTCAAATCAACACCTCGTTTACCAGCAACTGAATCCTTATCCAGTAAAGGCGCTGTTACACGATGCAATTTTTCTTGCAACTTGCAATGCAATGCTGACAAAAGCAGAGCATTGCAAGTTGCTGGCAAGATGTCAGACGCTCGCAATTCTCTTTGCAACTCGCAACGCATCTCTTTCTTGACCTTCGAAAAACCAGATATATCCGTGGTCACTACGTTCTGATTGGTCATTTGCGACAGGGATTGCATTGCAGGTTGCTGGATAGATGTTACACGCTGCAACGTGCTTCGCAACGTTGCGAAAAGTAGAAACTCGTTTAACTTTTTCTGCAACTTGCAACGTTGCATTGCAAGTTGCAGAGAAGGGTGTTACACGCGCAATCTCTTCTGCAACTTGCAATGCAACGGCGTTGCATTGCAAGTTGCAAGAACAATTGCACCGTGTAACAGCGCCTTAAGTCTCTTTCAAACTTCAGCTTTTTCCAACCGAAAACACGGCTTTCAATTTACCATAGCGAATGCTCAGGCTTGTAACATGGTATATGGGATCAGGGATCAAGCTCCAAATTATGGCCAGGATCAGGGATCAGAGGCCAGGGCTCAGGGATCAAATGGGTGGGATCGAGGATCAGGGACATTGGGTCAGGATCAGGGATCAGCTCAGTTTTTTGCACCAACGATCAGGGATCAAAAATGTTTAAAAATATGGGCTCAGGAATCAAAATTTCCGTAAGAACCCGGGATCAGTGAGACAAAAAATATACCATGTTACGAGCCTGGAATGCTACTTGATTCGTCGAAAGCAAGTAAACATTTCCAAATCTTGAAGAACTGTAAGTTATATTTGGCCCTTTTGTCTATTTCCGAGTCATTGTTTCATTATAAAAACAGAAAACTCTCTTTTCAACATATTTTTTGCTGAATTCTTTCGATGAAAGTTGTCAAAATGTTTTGTCAAAAACGCCGCTTTGAGTCACACTGATTAGTCAATAGTACGACAAATGTGATTGGCTTACATTTGCGCAAGTTTTGAGAATTTTAGTTTTGATCAGAAAATAACACAATTTGATCGTTCTTAAAATACCTCTTGCTATATCATAAAAGCAATAGAAGATAGATTTCTATGACTCTACCGGTGAAATAGAGCACGCGTGATGTTGGGAGAAACACGAGAAAAGTTTGAAAATCACGAGCCGTTGTTTTGAAGTGACGTCATAGTGAAATAGGGCAATTTAGTTAATTTAGAAATTGACATGGGTGTGCCCAGGATTATTTTTCAGGAGGGGATACAATGTTATAGAAATCAGAAACTGCCCCGAGGATCAAGAGGATATAAAGTATTGAGAAGAAAAGAGCCCAAAGCTGTCTCAGGAGAGGGTGTACCCCCCCCCCCCCCAACCCACCCTTTCCCCTAAACACTGCTGGTGCAGGATTATTTTTAGGAACATTTTAGCGTTATAGAAAACAGAAACTATACAGAGGATCCAAAGGATATTTTGGAGAAGTATCAAGAAGAAAAGTGCCCAAAGTCATCTAAGGGAGGGGTCAGTGCACCCCTGCACCCCTCCTCTAAATCCACCTTGGACTAAGACCAGTTTTTGACACTCATTATTTTCTAAGCTATTATACGTGTTTTCTACTTTAGAATATTATCTCGAGGATGTAATTCAAATGCTGGGGTTTGTACCTCCAATACCTGAGAAAAAGAAGAGGCGAGAAGATGTTGATGATGATGAAGAGGTACAGTGAACCCCCTCTCAGGTGGACAATTTCGAGGCCAGCTCTTAGTGTCTGCCCTAGAGAGGTGCCCACCTTAAGATTGTGCATTATATCAGAATTGTTTTTCATTTACTTGCTGTCTTCTGGTCAAAATCTATATTTCTGACAATTTCCCTATTTTGTCATCACAAAGTCTTCCACTGACTTAGTTGATTGCATGTTTCTCTTCTCAGGAAAACTGTAATATGATATGCAGTGATCAGTACTCCTTTCAAACCAAAAACTCCATGGGACAACTCAGTGAACGAGAAATGTCCTTTGAATTGATAGAGGTGAGTGAATAGAACGCGGACAAACAATATTTTAGTTAATCACAAGAGACCATTCGATAACTACAGAGTTAACGCTTTTGTCTTAACCGTAAAATTCTGTGAGGAAAACGTTACGAGTACAGAGAAGTTAATGCTCTAATCCCACCAATGGTAGCTGTACGTAACATTTTTATGTTTAGACAAACGAAATCACAAACCTGCAACTCGTTTTGCAAGGATACTGCAAAACATGAAGTCGCACGAACTATTGCACTGCATAGCATACCTTGCATTGTGCAAAATCAGTGCGAGAAAACGATTACAGTAATGTGTAATACCTCTGCAATGGATCAAACAACTTGTTTTGCAACGCTACTGGGAGATGAAGTTGTAGAAAGAAATTGCACCCTGTAAAAGTGTTCCTTTTTTGCTATTGTTTTGAACGTTTTCCCTAGGTACATGATATACAACTAAACTGTATACAAGTTTTAGTAATCAACATTTATTTCAATGCACTATCTCGATGAAACGTTTTTTTCTTGTCTGACGTAGTAACAGTATCTATGGATGGCGGAATTTGAGGAACTCGTTATTTTCGTTTTTCATCTGCCTCCCTGCCTGCCTGCCTGCCTGCCTGCCTGCCTGACTTTCTTTTTCATCTTTTATTTCCTTTCCAGGCTCTTCTAGATTACATCAGTAATCTTGGTGTCCCAGGCGCAGTCTTGATCTTTTTACCAGGATGGAATCTAATCTTTGCACTGCACAAGCATTTAAAGATGCACAGAGTCTTTGGTAAGGGACTTGTTTGTACAGTTTTAACGTTTCGTTCAACGAATTGTGCTTGTTAAATATTCTACGTCATGTGGTGATGATGGTGGTGATAGTGGTCAGATTATGATGGAAAAAATAATAATAATAATAAAGAACAAAGAAAACGATCGGAGTAGAGAAGAACAAAGGGCTAAATCTCTCTGGCCACCTAGTTTGTTTTCGTATTCCTTCCTTCTCCCTAATAGATTTTTTCTGTTCATTTCTCCCTTCTCCCTAAACAGTTCCTCTCTGCTCCGAGTGAGAAAGATTGTGTTGACCTCAGCACAACTACAATAAAAGCAAGAGGCAATGCTAGGGATGGGGTCGAATGGCATCGTTTCACAGCCTCTTGGATGGTAACCTTGGCCGACGGTTTTCTGTCTGACGGTTCATAGAAACTACATTACTGATGATAACAATTATATATGGTGATGGTAGTTGTTGATGACGATGATGATGATGATGATGATTACAATGGCAGTGACAATATTGATGATATTTACTGATGAATACTCTACTCTATTTGCACAGGAGGCCCGCAATACCGTCTACTTCCATTACATTCGCAAATCCCAAGAGAAGATCAGCGACGAGTCTTTGAACCTGTACCTGAAGGCGTTACAAAGGTACTGGAAATTTGCCGTGCTTTAACCTGAATTCTGTAAACAATTTTAAAGCTATCGTTGAAGTTTAAATCTGAATTAAATCAGCTATATGGGGCTCATTTTGAAAACGAATTCGTCGAAGCAGTTAAGTATGCCTTCACTTGTACGAAGCACGTGTTTTTACCCAAATTGAAGCAAACCCAAGCCCTGTGACTTGTCAAAAAGGCCTTGTAGCCAGGTCACACCAAAATTTTACGGTGTCTGATTGGTTCATGTAATGCATGCCAGTTCTTCTGGACTCTGTTTTACCGAAGCGGAGCGGGGTAAAAAGAGGCCTGGGTCTGTACTAAAGTATAAGTATGCCAGATTGGCCTTTCTACATCTTGAGATTTCTTTCTGAAAATATTTGTGTAGATTTTAGTTATTTGGCCATTCAATGTTCATATTATAGATGTATTTAAAAGACCTTTCTAAGGTCCTTCGTTCATTTCCAGATAATCCTTTCCACAAACATAGCTGAAACAAGTATCACTATTGACGATGTTGTATTTGTCATCGATTCTGTCAAGTAAGGTTCTCTATAGTACTCTAGTTTACCTTCCCTTTCTGCTTCTCTTCGTTTTTTCCCTCTCTTCTCGCGACTTCTTTATTCCATCCTATCTTTCCCACCTCTTCTTGTATGTCCCATTTCTCAAACTTTCTGCCTTCCTGCTTTCCTCTCTTTTTCTTCCCCCTCCGAACGATGGAATATGAAAAAGTATCTGAAGGAGTCCTGCAGAGGTTAATGTGTTGAACTGCATGTCTTTTACAAATGCAGGGTTGATTCCTCAAGGATTGAATGTTAAGCTAACTTTAGATTACCATTTCTAGAGCCAAAGTCAAACTTTTCACATCTCATAACAACATGACAAACTACGCCACAGTCTGGGCATCCCGTACCAACATGGAACAACGTCGTGGTCGGGCGGGTCGTGTACGACCAGGCTTTGCTTTCCATTTATGCAGCAGAACAAGGGCTGAAAGACTCGCTGAACATGCAACACCAGAGATACTTCGTACGCCGTTACATGAGCTAGCTTTGTCCATTAAGTTGTTAAAGTTGGGGGATATAAAGGAGTTTCTTAACAATGCCATCGAGCCGCCGCCTCTGGATGCTGTGGTAGAGTCGGTAGCAATGTTGAAAGGTAAGATTACCAAAGTTTCTTCATTAGCTCTCACTTTGGATAGTCTCTTGTCTATGTATGCATTACCTATCAAATATATTCCATTTTGCGTGCATCTATACTCTAATAGATGCACAGATGACGTCCAAATATGAAGACAAAGAAGTACACCTTAGATGACGAGTGGCATGACTGTTATTCTCACCACATTTTGACGTCCTCTGTGCATCGGTTAGAGTACAGACCCATGAAAAACGGAATCTATCTTTTATACAATATTCATTGAAACATTCCAACCAATCAGAATACGTGTAAGATTCAGTGACGTCATCTATGCATATGTGTTGTAATGGCATGGTTCTCGACTAATCAGAGGACTCGTAATATACCAAGTGTTATATAAATGTATGTACAGCCTTATACAGAATTCCCTCGAACACCCTCTTCCCCAGTTGCAATATAATGTTGGGTCGCTTGCAAAAGACGGCAGCTCTGCAGTTTGTTGACCAACATTGAATGGGAGTAAGGGGTCACTTATGTGGTGGAGTGTTTGAGGATTTTGTCTGACGTTGTAGCATTATATACAGAAATACTTTGCATGGGGATTTCCCATGTATTATTTAACAAATAGATTCCATTTTTCCGTGCATCTGTACTCTAATCGATGCACAGATGACGTCAAAATGTGGTGAGAACAAAAAAGTACGCCACGAGAAGAAGTCGAGTGGCGTGACTGTTGTTCTCACCACATTTTGACGTCTTCTGTGCATCGATTAGAGTACAGATGCACGGAAAAATGGAATCTATTTGTTTTATATAATATTTTTCGAAACATTCCAACCAATCAGAGCGCGCGTAAGATTCGATGACGCCATCTGTGTGTGTGTACTCTAATCACACATGGTTGTTCGACCAATCAGAGCGCGCGTAATATGCCAATTAGTATATAAACTATCCTCAACAGCAATTTTTTTCCGTAATATTTTTTCAGACATGGAAGCCTTAGACACTAATCAAAACCTGACTCCCCTTGGATACATGTTGGCTAAACTACCTATTGAACCAAGGCTAGGAAAGATGGTTATTCTAGGCTGTATATTCCAGTAAGTAGTAAAATAGAACCGCCTTTCTGCTATTCCGAACTTCCAATTGCTCCCATTGAAGGTTTATGTACATTGTTCACAACTTTGAAGTCAAATTCCTTCTTCGACTCAAAAGATGGTCCCACACCTTTTTTCGTGGGTCATGCAAGTCGTAGGTGAAAGTAAAGCATCGGTTGTTTCTTCAGCTGAATGTGGTATCCCAGGAAGCCCTCTTTCCATCAGTGCTCCGTTTTAAGGGTATTTAAAACTACTTTTAAAAAGCTGCATTGAATGGAAAGAAGTCGAAAAACATGTTGATTGGGAATCGAACTCGGACCTCTCGCTTCAGAAAGCCGCGCACTAACCAAAAGAGCAGCAAGTTGTAAGCTTGATTTACACCAAGTGACTCATGTATGCGAGCCAGCGAGAGGAGGTTGCGTACACAAAAGTTGTGCCGTGTAAATCGGCCTTAACATGTGACTTTTCTTCCGCCCAGATGTGGCGACGCCACTTGTACAATCGCCGCTAGTACCAGTTTTCCCGAGCCTTTTGAGACACCATCTGACCGTAGAAGACTGGGCTGGGTACATAAGAAGTTTTCTGGTACACGTCATAGCGATCATATTGCTATGCTTAGTGCACATCAAGCTTGGGAAGACGCTAGGTAGGACAATAGTGTAGAAAGAAAGAGAAAGAAAGAAAGAGAAAGAATGAAAGAGAAAGAAAGAAAGAGAAAGAATAGAAGAAAAGGGAATGATTTCCTCTTGAAATAGGAGGGTTCGGAATGTAAAGTAAGGTCATTCTCCACTTATAGCTAAGAGCACTCGCAGCAAGCTAGTAAGTGCTTTTTACTCGCTGTTTAATCTCCACTTCTAGCGACTTGTATAGCCAATTTCTTTAGTTCAGACCGCCATCTCTCCTAGTGGTGTTTATCACGTGATATCTCCACAATTTGTGATTGGTTAAATTTGAGCGAGTACTCGCTACGAGCAAAAATGTGTCAAAATTTCCACCTCGTTCATTGAGTACTCACTGCGAGTGCTTTCAGCGATGACTGGAGAATACACTTAAACAGGATTCAAGAAACGTGAAGCAAAGGTCGTGTTCAATTCCAAATTGTACTTTGTGTGAATGCAAACAAACAAGCTTGATGCTCTTAACCATTTCGTTATTGGTTTCCAGATCTGTTGACGAATCTTCAGAAATGAGTTTTTGTGACAGCCATCAACTAAACATGTCAACATTACGAATGACAGCAGAAGCAAAGGTACTGTAATTCCTAGTTACTAGCGATCAATACTTGCAGGGGGAGGGGGAGGGTGCCAAAATCCGCAAATCCACAAGAAAAATCGTTTGAAACCGCAAATCCGCTTTGAAAATTGATTAAAATCCGCATTTGTGATTTCTGTAATAAAAGCACTTGAAAACTACTATATTTGTAAAAGAATGTTACAACAAATGCTTATATATACATTTGCAAGTCATGCATTGAAATAAAGTTTGTTCTGCAATGGAACATTGTTAAAAAAAGCGATTTATCTGACGCAAAGTATGTTACACTTGTCCGCAAGTGGCATGGCCATATTAAATATAGTTTTCATAGGATCATTTCTTCAAATCCGCGATTTTGACCATTGTGGATGAATCCGCAAATCCGTTCTAAAAATATCATTATCCGAGAATCCGCAAAAGAAGGCTCAATCCGCCGATCCGCAAACCCCCATGTCCCCCTCCTTGCACAACTTACAAACGGTGATTTTTTTATCTCCACAGTTTCAGTTAAAGAATCTGTTGTGTGATGCGAACTATCCCGAAGGTAAGGAAACTAAAACTTCAGAAAACAAATATAGATTTCAAATGAGTAAGAAACCGACGACATTGACGTATGGTATATTAGAGTAGATATCGTATGACTGTGAAAACCGAACCGCACGGTCACAGTACGATTACAGCAGGAATTTCGAATGTAGGCATCACGGCACTGCACGGTCACGGCACGACTCGGTGCATCTCACACTCAAAACCTTTGAAAATAATCACGTGAAGGGCACATACGGAGTTTCGAAGGTGACCCGAAAAAAAAACGTATCCCAACCCGGAACCGCGCGCGAGTCCAAAACTATAAATTAAATGATCAAAAAGAGTCATGTGATGAAATGCTTACTGACTGTAGGTCGGGCAGGACGGGGAAATAGTTGGCTGGAAAGCGTGGAGCCGTACGAATAGAGCGCAAAAATGAACAAAGCCAAATATTGTCCTGCCGGCTCGACCTAACTCAGTCAATAACTACACCCAAAAGGGACTAGCCCATCGGGATTCAAAGTCACAGTGCAGTTATACAGTGAATAAGGATCTACTACGGATTTCTGATAAGAAGATACTAGAAAGTACAATTTAACGGGACTATTACTGAGAACAGAGGAAGGAAGAATGAAGAGAATTAAAACTGAGAAGTCCGTCCTTGGAAGGGATTGAACGGTAGATCTCTAGAAGAGCACCTTTTTCTCTGGCACTTTCTTAAACCAACCATTCTTGATTACTTTTTGCAGATTGTATGCATCCAGAGCCATTTAATTACAGTGGTCCAGACTCGAAACTCGATATGGTAAGTCTTCTCCGACTGTAGACCTATTAGACGATAAATAGACAAGGCGCAAAATTGAAAAAGTCAATCGCCAAAATTGCAGAAGGCATTTTGGGGTAGAGGTTGGTAACATAACTATTCTAAACTAATTTTTCATGCTGAATCCGAATATGAATACCAAGACATATTCTGCAATCTTATACTGTAAATGACGTATTTTGTGAATTGCTACAGTCATTTCATACTAACGGCTTTTTCATGTAATTCCAAAAGTTCCCAAACTTAAAAACAATGACCATGGCTGGAAAGAGCATATCAAAATCAGTAAAACTGTGAAGTTTGAAGGATATCAGTTGCAAAATCAAGGAGATACGAATTTTCAAAAATCGAAATTTGTTTGTATCTCTCGCATAACTGTAAGTGTTTTCATACAAAATTTCGTTTTTTTTTACAAAATACGTCATTTACACGTATAAGATTGCAGAATACGGCTTGGTAACACTCATATTCGCATCCAGCATGAAAAATCGGTTTAGAATAGTTATGTTACCAGCCTCTATCCCAAAATGCCTCCAGGTATCCGATTTTTCGAAAACTATTCTCAGCGTGGTATAGCACTCTGTTCTCGACTTCAAGCTACGTTCAGCGAGTAGCCACGGGTGTAAAATGTCATCCTTCCCGCTTTTGAAGGAAATGTGAAGGAAATGGGTACACATGCACAGGCAATCATTCATTTCCTTGCAAAATCACTCCAGTAATAGGCCCATGCTAACATCCCAGTTTAACCGTCCATCCGACTGGCTACTTAAGAGGGCACACGTTAAAATTTTTTAATATCTTTCCGAGTGAAGCCTATCCCTAGCCTAGCCCTATCCTAAATTCGCATGACTGATCACCAAACAATAGATTCAAGTGGAGGCTGGGTGGATAAATCTATACATTCACTGTATTTTATCCACCTCAGCCTCGACTTGAATCTTTTGTTTGGGGGTTGGTCATTCGGGAAAGGTCAATTACCATTGAAATCCTAGATTACTTAGGTTGTCACCAAGAGACCATAATACTAAGAGAGCGAAACTCAGTATTGATGTCTGTGCGATGTTCGTGGCGGCTAAGGCTATTTTTAGTAACTTCGCCATCGCGCGCGCAAGGTTCTCAAACAATAGAATTTGATTTTTGACGTGCGCGTGGACGGGACAGTTTGCTTTCGGCTTTTGGATTCTATTGTTTGAGAGCCTTGCGCGCGCGATGGCGAAGTTACTAAAAATAGCCTTAGCCGCCACGAACATCGCACAATCATCAATACTGAGTTTCGCTCTCTTAGTATTATGGTCTCTTGGTTGTCACGCAACGCTTAGCTTGGAAAGCTTAGCTTTGCATGTTCATGTCCTTTGAGTCGTCACGCAACGCCTGGCTTGGGGAACTTAGCTTTGCATGACGACCCAAAGTACGTCGTATCTAAACTTTCTTCATGTGTTTGAAGTTTTTATTTTGTTCCATAGGTTGTCGCGCTTTTGTGTCTTGGTCTGTACCCCAACGTCTGCATGCATCGAGAGAAACGTAAAGTTATTACCACAGAAGGCAAAGCTGCTCTCGTACATAAGTCCTCGGTGAACTGTACAAACAGAGATTATATCTTCCCTTCTCCTTTCTTCGTTTTTGGAGAAAAGATTCGCACCAGAGCAGTTTCTTGTAAACAGATGACCATGGTTAACCCACTGCAGCTCTTACTGTTCAGCCAAAGTACAGTGACATCTGAGAATGGTATCATTAGAATTGATGACTGGTAAGAAGACGTAGATTGTTTCTTTAAAATTCATTTCCGTGAATGTGAGGCCCCCTCCCCCTCTCTTTCTCCTCCCCAATCCCTTTTGGGCCTCTGGTACCCAGGGTAGTGAAAGATAGGCTGGGACAAAAAGGTGTGGAAGACTGGCGAACGATCGCTTGAATGCAGACATGTTGGATGGCAGAATTGTAAAAAATCTGTTTCTGTGGATTGAGATTTTTTCTAATATAAAAACATCGATTGATTTAGCTCCAGGCATTTTTACCCTTCAAGTGATCTTAGAATGGACCCTGGGGCCGTAGCATCCCCCTTGCCTCTCCTATTTTGATATCCAAGGAAGAAAAGTATTTCAAATGGATGTTAGGAGAAGCGGGAAAGGGATTGAAATTGAGAAGCAAGGGGTGGGGCATTTAGTTGTGGCACCAGGGCAACAAATAGATGATATTTATTACCAAATGTTTCCGTAGTTGTCCAAGACAACCGGGTAAAACCCACCAAAGTCGTCTCCACAGCTTGTCAATTTGCCCGGTACCCGGCCCACAATGAACCCCCTGGAGAAGGTGGGTGACTTTTTGGGAGTTCCCACGCCTTTGGTGGCTTATTCCAGCTATCTCTTTCCTACCACGTTAAAGATTACTATCATGTTGGCCTCCTCAACCCCCTCATTCTTCTCATACAGGATACGTCTTCGTATGCCCCACCATCAAGCAGCAATGATCGTAGCATTACGACAAGCAATCGACGTATTATTGATTCAAGCCGCGTCTAACCCGACTTCCATCGCCGAGCCTTCGCGTGAGGACGAGCGTGTTATTAATATCATCAAATCGTTGTCACGTAATAATGCTGGCAAGTTTGTGCAGGGCCGGAATCAAGGTCCACCCCCAGCACCGCTGTTTCCTGGTCGAGGCAGAGGGTAAGTAGTATAGTAGGCTTCGAGTCAGTTCTTGATCATGACGTCACACGTTTTATTTTCGGTATAGTCGTAATGGTTTTAAAACCAACATGAATATCAACACGACAATCCATATCTACAATTGTACCTTTGCTTCAACATTACACTGAAGAACTTCATCTGCTGATGTTTAAATCAAAAAGTCCGAAAAGGGAGTGAAGTTTTTCAACTACCCATCTTGGAATTGCGGCCTTCTCGCACGATAACCTTTTTTGAATTTGTATAAACACAGAACAGTCATAGCAAACTGGTTCGAGGGGCAGAGGTGATAAAAATACCGAAAATGGACATTTCTTTTTAAAAATTAAAAAACTTTAATGAAAAAAGTCTGTTCTGATGGACATTATTTACTTGTAGGGGTTTTGGAAGAGGATCACGTGGTTTCGTACCCCAAAAGCGTGGCTACCAAGGCCCGCGCCATTACCGTGGTGGTGGAGGTGGAGGCTTTCGTGGAGGTGGCGGAGGATTTCGTGGGGGGAGGGGTGGTGGGTTTAGAGGAGGATTTCGTGGTGGATACTAATAAGGATTTCCAAAAGTCAATCCTCGTGATATTTATTCACTTACTAGGCGTTGATAATCTGAACAACCTGATGTTTTTTTCTTGGTCGTGGCTTTAGAACAAACAAACAGATTCTAGTGAAATATCAACGTTTGATAAGGAAAATTAACCAATGGACATTATACTGGACGTTTCGACGACTTCGTGCCGTCATTATCATCAGTTTCATGAAGTAGTTGGATGAATTTCTAGTAGTCGTCGAAACGTCTAGTATAAGGTCCAGTATTTGATTGCTGTCGTTAATTTTCCTTATCAAATGTTTCTTCAAAAAAAATCCATTAAATATTAACGTACCGTCTAATAAGTTTTATGTCTTGAAAGCGCTTTACTCTACGACAAACCTTTTCAGTTTTTCATTTGTTGTGTTGTGTTTTGTCCTTTACAAAAATAAAATTCAAAACAGCGCATGTGGAACCGTTTTTGCTCTTCTATCGTCATACATAATGTTAAAAAAAACACTAGAAAACTTCACGAGCCTCGTCCGTGTATAGTAATGAAAGCTAATCTAGCTGTGTAACGGACATGGACAAAGTAATAAATTTATACGTAGGTTGACAAGCAATAAAACACACACACATACTCACCATTGCCAACTTGTGGGGTATGTTTCCATCAGGGGCGGATCCAGGGGGATGTCCATAGGTGCACCGGACACCCCTTTAGCGCTGTACTTACTCTTACGCAAAACCGAATTTGATGACGTCATCAGATTCCATTGTTAGGAGGCCGCCATCTTGGATGTGACGTCATCTCAAGAGGCCTATTTAATTGGGATACCCCCTTGGCAAAATCCTGGATCCGCCCCTGTCCATGACCTTCTTGTGAGGATTACCCCTTCTACAACCAGTATCGAAAAAAAACATGCTGTTTGCTAACGTTTGTCCCTCTCTTTATACATTTCAGCAGACTTAGAAAATTTTCAATTTGATTTGTGGGGTCTTACTTATGGGGACCTGCCTATAACTCAACTTTGGCTACTTATGGGAACCTGTTGCCTCAAAATATTTATGGGGACATACTTATACAAAGCTACTAATGGGGACAAATTTCTGATTACCAAGTCTTTTTGAAAATATATAGCTTATGTTGTATTGATCAACATACTCTGGTTCTTTCTTTGCCCGCTTAAAACTCTTCGTGGCAAAAAATACAGAGACATTTTTTTAATCATGTTTTAAATGTTATTCATTTGTGTCTGTCTCATTCCAATCTTTATTTAAAAACGCAATTTTTGAAGATACATACTTTGGTTCTTTCCTAAACTCTTCGTGGCACAAAATACTTACAGAGACATTTTAATCATGTCTTACATATGTACGTTATCAAGAGACCATAATACTAAGAGAGCGAAGCTCAGTATTGATGTCTTTGCGATGTTCGTGGCGGCTAAGGCTATTTTTAGTAATTTCGCCATCGCGCGCGCAAGGCTCTTAAACAATAGAGTTCATGCGCAGAAAACTACATTAATGAAAAGTTGCAAAGACAATTTATATATTGTCCTTTATTTTGTTTGAGTTCAGTGTCAATCGCAGTCTTTTCCGTATTTATAAGTCAAACGTGTGAAAACTTGCCGTTGGCATGGAATACCTCTGTAATATTCAAATGCAACATATGCAACCCTTTACTTTACTATGTTAACTATTCTATAATTTTCAGTTAATTTATAGAGGTTGGCCCCTTAATGTGTTTGACAAGAGCGCAAGTACTAAAGTGACAAATATTTTGGGACTTTGAAAAGTCGCCGCTTAAAAGAGGCTCAATGTCCAATAGTGCAGATTTTGTATGTGTGAAAAGGACCGTGCCGTGTTTCCTATCAAAACATTCGAAAATTCTGCCGCGGGCTTTTCACACTCATACGAAATCTGCACTAGGAGGCCGCTACCACTATACTTATTTACAGTATTAACGCACATCCCTTTCATCTAACGCACTATTTGCTGTCAAAATACAACTCACAGTCTACTTTGCCTGGATATTTCACAGGGTCAGTAATCTTCTAAAAATAACAAAGCTAATTGCTTCTAGTGATTTTGATTCTTTACAGAATACTTAACTTCGCGCCAATCCTTATCATCTAAAGGACTGGTCATTATTTACATGTAAGTTGGAGGGGGGAGAAAGGAGTGGAGTGGAGGAGAAATTACTTTTTATTTAAAGTACATGACCTATTGCCAAAACCATCTTCCAAAACGAATCAAAATTGAAAGTTGATTTTCCTGTTGTCTCATTAAAATAGGTGAACTCGAAAGGATTATGACGATAAATATGGACTAATTCTTCTGAAATTACATTAACTGAGTAAAGAGTTGCCCTCCATGTATTAATTTCCAATCCAAAAATGTGACCACTTTGATAGGGGAGTCGGGACAATAACTGTTTCAAAATATCATCAGTTGCCTTGTGACTCTTTAACGAGACAACTAGCTTTGTTTTTATTGACTCGTCTAGCAAAGGCTGGGAATATACAAGAACATCAGCAGTAGAAAGTTTAGGTGCCTGACATTCACCACTGTCGTTAGATGAAGGACTACTATCTGGTGATACCAGTGGCTTGGTAGTTGGGGTACTGGGTGCAGGTTTTTCTGATTCTTTGCCTTCATCAGATGACGAGGATGCTTCTTCCATCAAATTCACTATTTCATATAAGGTTGAGTACCTGGTGACATGTGATTCAGATTCTGTCATTTTCACAAGTTCTTTTCTGCCTAGCAGGTGGAGAATTTGTGAGATTAGAAGCCATATTGCACTTTTTCCATCTGTGTCCTTCAAACCACTCAAAAAAGCTAACATAATTTGGCAACTTAGCAGGTCTGTGGAGGGCACATCTGGAATTCAAATAGGAAACAAAATTTGTGATATTTACAATGTATCATCACAGTTCATGTGACATTTTAGTTGGCAACTATGAATTTGTAACATGAGGTCTTCTTGAGTTGTTTATGATATAATCAGTCACATTTTCTGTTTGGGGAAATTTCCATGCTCTAATGTGAGCCCCCCTAAGTACGCACAGCCTCAGTAGCATGTAACACCCTCTTTTGAGTGAGTGGGCCATCTCCCCTCCAATGCATTTTTAAATGCAGTAAAAACCCGCAAATAAGAACCTGCATTTTCCCAAGTTGGCCTAAACAGGTTCTTACATAAATGGTCATTAGCACAGATTTAGGCTACTTAGGTTCTTAAGGTAGCTCACTATAGTTTAGCTCGCGTGCGCGCTCAAGATCATGAGCATGCGCAACACTGGAACTTGCAGAATTTTTATTTTGCTGACGTCATGTCGCGCGGTCGATCTTTTGGAGCAAAAATCTCCAAAACTAAACGGTAAAATCCTTTCATAATTTGTCAACTTTATTCTAATGTAGAGCTACCGTAATTTACGAAATATGAAAAAAATTGGAACTACAGAATTTTTTTTATTTCGTAAAATCGAAATTTTGAAATATTTTAGATTCTGTAGTGCAGAATTTTTTCGTTCTTTTGCCAAATGAAAGGTAAAGATATGTACTTTCTTTAAAATGAGTTTTAAAATAATTCACCGTGGAAAACGTGCATCTTTATTTATTTTATTGGAAAAATGACCTTAGTTAAAGCTGACGTGATGTTGCTATAGCAACCTTTCGAGCAATGAGTTTCATATCAAATGGTTCCCCGATTCATGGACTATCATATGGTTGGCTGAAGGGTGTCAAAATATATACCTGTAGCACCTATTGTATGCTTTTTACTATTGGTATAAATATCTTTAAAACTATAGTGAGCTACCTTAAATAGGTTCTTATTTTCTGAACAAAAAAATTACATATTTCTAGCTAATATCATTCAGCCTTTTCCTAATATAAAATCTGTATAACAAGTAAGCATTTACATTGCAATTGGAGTGATGAGGCACCTGTGTCTCCAAAGAGGATACAAAATGTTGATCTATCTTATTTGCCCAAGTGTACACAGTCATTTTTTATATATTAGATTTTAGAAAATAAGAACCTCTTTCAAATTTTAGGCTAAACAAGTTCTTGTATAGAGGTGGTCTAACTGGCAAAATATTTTAGCCTAATAGGTTCTTAAAACCTAGTTTTTACTTGCACTCATAAAATGGGTGGCTGTTGTATCACATAATTCTAAAAATTTTAATTATTGATTTCATTGGTCCAAATTTGTGGAAGTTCTGTGACAGTTCTCATTAATGTCAGTTGCATGATTGTTAATAATCATTGAGATATCTTTGATGAGGTTTCTAATTAAAGGCCAATAATTTATTATATTCATTCAATGTTACCAGTCTATGCCACATTGCAAAGATGCTAGCCTTGTAATAAAGCATATTTAGACATTGAAAAATCACTCATTTTATCAAGAAAAATTGTTTGTTAGCTGCAGTTGAAATACAGTAAAAACCCGCATATAAGAACCAGTGGATTAAGAACCACTAGGCTAGAATTTGCTTTTTAAGCATCTGTTAAATAAGAACCACTTTAGCCTAAGAAATTAGACTGGTTCTTATATAAAAGGTTTCAACATTGATTTGGATTTATGTTCTTTTTTTTGTTGTTGTTGTTGATGGTGAAAAAAATATAAGTTCAGGCTGAATGACCAAATTTTTACAAGATAAATGCTTTACAAATGTTTTAGGTGATGTATATACAATACAATATGTTATTATTGCTGGGAGCGAAGCGAGCAGCAACACTATTCTTGGTGTGGGATTCCTGTGCGATTTATGACGTCACCTTAATATTGATCCACGAACTCGATTTTTATGTACGGTGGTATGTTCATGGCGAACCTTGACGTCACAGGGATGAATTGGGATTCCTGTGCGATTCCATTCGACAGGTTTTATGTTTCTCGAAGTATAAATGAGAGTCACAAAATGCTAAGTGATATTTTTTCGAGAGGGCAATAGTCTGTTACGGGTCATTTTGCGTATTACTGTTCGAATCGAAGCTCGTCTACGGGCCGAATCAATTCAAGCCAAGATAATAAGTATGAAGTGAGGTCGCGCTGAGAATCTCTGCAATATATTTGGTTACCCTATGAAAGAAAATTTTATACTTTGTATGTGATGGAATTGTATTTATCATTCGTTTAATCTAAAGCGTCAAATATACAGTAGACAATGCGGTATCTTTGACCGTGATGCAACGTACAACTAGCTTTTTAAAATCAGTTAGTTTTATAATCATTGCCAACGCTAGCCGTTTGTGATTGTTTGAAAAATTGCTTTTACTCAAAGTGCTAAATATTTTGAACTGTGTGTGTCCGACACTGATCCTGGAGAATTATGTTTTGTAGTTCAACATTGAAGGTCAACTAGCAGTGTTCGTCACACAACGCACAAGAGATAGACAAGAAACATTTCATATATCAGAGAAAGCGGTGTACTTTCGTGAGTTTTAGGGGAACAGTTCTGCTAACGTGGATACACCAGCTGTTTTCTGCTCGCAGCACTTCACTTTCTATTAGAAATGGCTAGTTTGTACTCAATAATAATAAGCAAATGATTTTTTTATACATATACAATACAAACATATAAATATACATATTGTTTTTGCCTTGTATATAAGAACCAGTTAAGAACCACCTTAGCCTAAATTCTCACTAAATACCAATTACATAAGAACCACTTTAGCCTAACCTCGAAAAACAGTGGTTCTTATATGCGGGTTTTTACTGTACCACTTTGAGCAAAACTTGTTGCTTTTGTTCTCAGTACATTAATTATTCCTAGGAGATGGAGAACCTAACAGATTTATAATTATATCTATTTGTTCTAATTCCATAGAACAAATTTTTGATTACAAGATACTAGTCAGAATATCCTGAACGTTATATCATCGAAATATTCTCTGCAAACCATCAGTACATATATATCTAGATGATACTATCGGATAATATTGCAATATCAAAGGGTTGGAGAGAGAGAGAAGGAGGGTATCTAATGATTTGTCTATTAGAAGTACTAAGTGATATCATCCGATAATATTGCAATATCGAAGGCTTGGAGAGAAGGGGGTATCTAATGATATGTTTATTAGATATACTAGATGATATTATCAGATAATATCGCAATATCCAAGGGTTGGAGAAAGAGAAGAGAGCATTTAATGATATGTCTATTAAATATGCTAGATAATATCATATCTAATGGAGCATCTAATTAGATCTTAATATCTGATAATATCATGATAATATAATTATCCGATAATCAATATACCGCTGATATCACACCTAACTCAACCAGTCCCTAAAATGCTAGAGGAATTGTGAAACTTTTACTATCCTTACCCTCTTCAGCAACACTCCATTGTATATGTCTTCCTTTCTTTGTAAATTCCATTTTCTTTAATGGCCTTAAGTCAATGCCCAATGGCTGTAATGCCACTATATCCTGGGACACATCTTTGTGCAATGAACTATAAAAGTGTACGTCAGATTTTAGGAGCTTTTTGGCAGTACATGACTTGTAAACAACCTTCTCGATATCATCCTCACAATTTAAGCCTACATGGCAAGTTTGCCTGCAGAATATTTTCACCGGAGTCAAGTCCTCTTTTGATTCTCCCCATAACTGAAATGATAATGATATAAAGCATTAACTATTAATATTTGTGGAATGTAAGTTAACTTAACTTAACTTTAACCATTTTTAACAGGAAATCTATGGAATTTTAGTAAAAGAATTACTTGTAAGGCCTAGGAATTCCACAGAACGAAAGCAAAGAAAGCAGAGATATACATAAATAGGATTCATAAAAGGCATCATTTTTGACTCACAGATACTCCAAAGGAGTATTACTCCAAAGGAGTATCCAGTAGCTTAGAAAGGCAAGTTATTTTGTGCACATTGTGCTCAACTGTTGCCTGCAATAGCTGTTATGTGACAATTTTTGTTCATGTCATGCACTTGTGATTCTGAGATTTTTCCTCAAACTCTGTTCAATTTGCCTCTAGGCAAGATCAATTAGATTAAATTTAGAAATGAGTAATCAGTAGTAGACAGGGGATTGCCGAGAATGGCCATCATTAAACTCAAAAGCATTTTGCTCATTGCATGTTACTAAACTTCACTGTGACCAACAACATCACCAACGATTTAATGACATTTGATTTGTTTATCAGTGTCAATTGCTCCTGCAAATAGTTATATCCTTGTGCCAAGTCAACAAAATATGTTAGCTACCATAAATAATCCACTATTTAAAGGGACCGATTGTTTATTACGGTGTAGGGGGCGGTGTTTTTTATTGGGGGGGGGGGGGGGGGTGAACGATTTTCAAAAGCACTTGAAAAAGGGGGGTATATCTTTATAAAAGTACATGAAATGGGGGGAGGGGTACATCTGGCGAAATAACACTGGACCAAGAGAAACATCCCCAAAAAGGGGTATAGAATGGTAAAATCCGAGCCTCCCGAGCCTGCGAGCCCCTTGTTTTAAAATCCGAGCCCGCTTTCAACATGCAAAATCCGAAATCCGAGCTTCCGACCCAAGCATTTGAAAATTCCGAGATTCCGAGCCTAATATCTTGAAACTCCGAGCCTCCGAGCCTCTAAAAAAATCAAATCCGAGTTTTGCGAGCCTATTTATTTTTTAGACACCATTCTATATCCCTCCAAAACAACTTAGAAACGGTGGTTGCAAACTTCTTTTTTACAAAATTCGTGCCGAGTGGCTCGCACTTTGCACTCGCAATACCCAAATATTATAGTCTCCCACATCAGCGACAAAACACGGTGGGGAAGACGTAATAAACGATGGGTCCCTAAAGTATGGACATATGGATATGACTTTTATGGACTAATTATTTCGCTGAACGCGTCATTCCCAGGTTCATGTCACACAACTGAGCTGAGAAGTGAAACCGAAAAACTCAAACGCCAGTGAGAGAAATAAAAACTTCATATAAAATTCAAACATTTCATTCCAAAAAGCGGCCAGAGCGAGAGCGAGAAGCCATTTTAGCTCTTGTTTACATGAAATACGAATTGATACCACACGTGTGTTGTTGATTTTTATGACTGTGCGAATTCCCTATAAAACACTGTATGCTATAATATGATTTATCTCGCAATTTGTTTGTTCTTATTGTTGTGCAAAGCATTATACACAGAAGAACTTCGGTCTATTTGCAACAACTTGAATCAACAGACTGTAATTTATATGATCAGTGCGCACAGTTGGCAAAGTTTTCAGAGAGCAAATTGCAAGTACTATAATCATTATTGGTGAGAAAATTGTGCAGTGTAATTAGTTAATCTTGTTTTTCTATTTTTTTGAGTTCTGTATGTTGCAGTGTTCGTGAGTCGTCTCATCGAAACCTTTGATTACCTGAAGCTTTCGTTTCCTTCTGTCACCCAACGACGCCATGTTTGGTTCACGCGCAAAGCATGATTTCTAAACATTCGGTTAACATGACCGCGTGCGACCGCGTACCGTAAATTAGTACAGGTAGCCCAAGTTCATTGATAGTGTTGATTTACTATAGAACATATGTCACTTGATTAAATCTTTAGAGTAATGGCACTTAATCCGTGAAACAAAATCTAATAGTCAATGTCTAATAGTCTAATAAAAACAAAAGAAAACAATGGAAATAGTATCTGCTAATGTCTGTTAGACTAATATATATTTCACGGATTAAGTGCCATCACTCTATTTCCTACCTTGAATCACAATAAAATCCCTTGAAACTTGCATGGTGTCTTTTTGATATACTGCATTACCGTCTGGCTGAGTTTGAGCGAGTTTCGTTCAGTTTAAGTTAGTTAGCTTTCTCCCACCATAGGTAAGGCAATGGTATATGGAATCAGGGATCAAGCCTCAAATTATGGCCGGGATCAGGGATCAGAGGCCAGGGCTCAGGGATCAAATGGGTGCGATCGAGGATCAGAGAAATTGGGTCAAGCTCGGCTGTCAGTAAAATGTAGACTGCGGGCTACGGACTGCGGACTCCTATTTTTAGCACTGAATATCATTATTTTGTCAATCGTCAATCAACGTCTATAGGTTAATAAGTTAAGGCGAAATTGTTAGCTACAACGGGGTGTTCCTAAAATGCGAAATAGCGAAATGGCGAAATAGCGAAATAGCGAAATAACGAAACAGAAATACTCAAAAAATATCTAGTTTGATAGAGAAAATATTTCTTAATAGTTGTAACTATAAAACCTAGTTCAATCAGCTATATTTTGCTTCATTCTGAATGTACATCATCAACTTCAAATCAATGACTGATCTCTATCTGTCGTCGGCTTTCCGCATCTAAATTCCAAGCTTATTTTAAAAACTGCTAAAACTTTTGAATTTGTTACTTTTCGATTCACTGGTTATTGCCCTGAAGATATGTTTAAAATTCTAAAAGGCGTATTTTATTTGATTAACGCTGGTTATCTGAAATCTGAAATCCGTAGCCAGGAAATCACATGCTGTGAACACGTGTACTGGCCACACAATCGTTCTAGTTACGAACCCGGGTTACGAACTGTGCTTACTGTATCTGTTAGAAGTCTTTTTATTCTTTTCAAATCTGTTTGTATTATGGAAAGGTCTTATTCGGAAGTAGTATCAAATATAGATCGGAGGTGGGTGATCTTCAAAATGAAGATGAGGAGAAAGCACTGAAAATCGCCATCAAGCGATCAATGGCGTGTCTAAAATGCGGGTCAAGGGTAACGGGTAGCGGGTAACAGGTAGCAGCAACACTACCAACAGCAACCGAAATCAAAACAACATGCAATATAAACCCAGTCCTTCTTTTGGGTCTTTTGAACTCTGCCTCAGTGTTGCAACAGTGTGACAGTAGAGTCTCAAAGTGCTACGGTTGCGGGAACTCTCTGAAAGTGTGTGGACAAATCACACAACCGCCCAACGACCTGGTTATCGTCTCTAACATGAGAAGAGACTATTTCGATGGAGATGGTGAAAAGCGAAAAAGTAAACCGGGAAACGTCTACTTCCATTTCCAAGTAAATTGTATTCAGGAGACTGAGCGACATTAGCATAAGCAACATACGCAGACTCAGCATTGTATTTGTCACATAGGTGTGAGAAAAGACAAGAACTGCTAATGAGCATTGCCTTACTGAGTCTGCGTATGTTGGTTATGCCGCTAGTAAAATCTAGCTCTTAACTACAAGTCCAATTTATACGACAAACGTTTTATGTCACGGCGGTTGTCATGTAAATCGGACTATCGTTAACCCACCTTTAACAATGGTTACCATGGTGACAACTGTTACTAAGGGAGACTAACTACAGTTAAATGTTCCAATGTTGTCGCGGTCTTATCAGAACACTTCACTGTAGTTCACCCTCAACATGGGCTGTCAACAATTGGTAACCAGTGCCTGCGGTCTCGTCCGACCATGGTTACTATGGTGACGACCAATGCTAATTATAAAAGCAAGATAACTGCAGTTAAAACGTTCCAATGGCCAGGATCATAGAACATTTAACTGTAGTTACCTCACTCTTATTCTTGGTTGCAAACATTAGCTACAGTCACAGAGCAATTAACTATAGGTAGCACACCCTTAATTAACAATGATTAACTTGTCAGCAGCCATTGTTGATGGTAAAGTAGCTACAGTTTAATGTTCTGCAAGACCGCCGCCATTGTACAAAAATCGTATCTAAGTTGAAAATGCCAGTAACATGGAATATGCTTACACTAGGAAAGGGTGACTCTAGACGAAGGAATATCTACCATCAGAAAAGTCAACAAAAGGGCTAGCACCTTAGTATTTGGGTAGTCATACCTTGGTGTGAACATATTCTTAGTCTCAGATCAACACTCAAGATGAATTTGGAATCGCATCTTTTTTTGCTATGGTGTAGACTTCCGTCCACACCAGCACGGCGCATTTAGTTTCTAAGGCACGAAAAAAGGTTAGTACTTCATGTATGACCCCATGAAATGACACCATTTCAAGTTACGCAAATTAATGATTCCACCGAGTTACCGAGTCGAGTGTAACTTGCATGAATAGTTCCATTTCATACATGAAGTAGTAACCCCGAAAACAAAGAAAAAAAGACGAGTTTTCAAATTTATTCAAAAAATTTCAAAAGGCGTTGTCCTTCAATGATGACGGCTCCACTTTGATCTCCTCAAGGTATTCCAGTTTTCGAGATTTGCCCACTTGGGACACTTGACCATGGTGACTAGGACGATCTTTTACGCACCATACGCAGGACGTTAGGGCTGGAAATGACATCGTTCGATAATCACTACCTGCATCGAAACGAAAGAAATACATAATTAGGCATGCGACCACAGGGAGCCCGGCTTTTAAGAATTGTAAATGAATACATATATCATTTTAATCAAGAGACCATAATACTAAGAGAGCGAAGCTCAGTATTGATGTCTGTGCCATGTTCGTGGCGGCTAAGGCTATTTTTAGTAACTTCGCCATCGCGCGCGCAAGGCTCTTAAACAATAGAATTCAAACGGTCCCGTCCGCGCGCACGTCAAAAATCAAATTCTATTGGTTGAGGGACTTGCGCGCGCGATGGCGAAGTTACTAAAAATAGCCTTAGCCGCCACGAACATGGCACAGACATCAATACTGAGCTTCGCTCTCTTAGTATTATGGTCTCTTGTTTTAATTGATTAAAAGTACTTTGGGTTTCCTGTGTTGAGATTTGAAACGAGACGCTAATAATAGAGAGTGCGATACACTAATACGTTTATGTAATCTGCTATCAAGTTACTAGCTCCATAATTAGCGTCAAATCTCAACACAGGAAACCCAAAGTACTTTTAATCAATTAAAATTGATTTATGTATTCATTTACGATTCTTAAAAGCCGGGCTCCCTATGATGTGACTTAGACTGATGCTAAGACTTGGAGATATAGACATCATGCGATCTTGAGGAATGACATTTTTAAAAGCTGACTAGGACAACACACTACCTTGGAATTCTGGACAAAAATCAACAGCAGATGAAGACCAATGATCTTGTAGGTGCCCAACATAGAGATCGAAGAATACGTGCTGGAACTTCTCAATCTAGTTGCAAACACCTGAAACGATAAAGAAATCACTTACGGTAAAGTGGTTGAGAAGCAATGGAAAGAATCAAGATGGAAAGAATTGATGATGACATACAGTTGTACGCGATGGTATGGTCTCTGACGCCCATGTTAAAAAAGTGATTTATTTTTTATCAAAAGTTTATCAACATATTTTTACTGTATTTTACATTTTTTAGTGTATTTTATTTTTTTATTTGATTTAGTTTAATGTTTAGCTTAATTTATTAATTGACTTACTTCTCAAAATTTTATCAAAATTAGTTCAAATGAAAATATATGATTGAAGAAGAAATAAAAAAGAAAAGAAAGAAACGGAAGTAAATTAAGTGAAATTGATCGAAGAGCCGTCACATCACCAAATGCTTCCATTCTCATATTGGGAACTCCTTGTTCAGTTGCAAACATCTGGAATGATAAATTATGACACAAGTTTCTAAACAATATGACAAATTTTCGCGCTTTGGCACCATATTTTTCGCAACGGCATTGCGAGGAAAATTGTCGTTGCAAATCGTTTCGTGAAACACGTGGAAACACGAACACCCAGTAGTCCTCAAACAAACGTTGAACACAACTGAAAAAATACTCGGCAAGAAAAAATGTTAGTAAACCCTGAAAGAGATGTAGAGTTCAAATACTAAATCCACGAAACATATGACTGTGGAATGCATTATATATGGCAAAAGAATCTACCGTTTTACTGATAGCTATATACGGTTGCGTTAGAAAAAAAGTTGTAGATTTAGTCACTCGTGTTTCATGGATTGAGTTTTGGTCTCTATGGTGTGTTAGAACAAATTAATAAGAAAAACGAGAAAAGAATCTAAATCTAAAGGAAAATGATAATGAGCAACGTTGCAAACACCTGAAATAGAAAAGGGAAAGGATAAGTAGAATCTAAAAAGGGAAACAAGTTAATAAAATGTTGAAAACAACTGAAAGATATACTAAAGGAAAATGTGTTAGTAAAAGCTGAAAGAGATGTAGAGTTCAAATACTAAATCCATGAAACATCACTTGATAATATAATGCAGAAACCGTTTATTTAAAGCCAAACGAGAAAAAACTCGTACTGCGTAATGTTAGAAAAAAGTTGGAAATTTAGTTACTGTTATGGTTCATAGATATAGAGTTCTTGGACTCTATGGCGTGTTAGTAAATCAACTGAGAAATACAAGACGGGAAAAAATCTAAATGGAAAAGGAAGAATAGATATAGAGAAACGTTGCAAACAGCTGAAAAAGAAAAGGGAAAATATATGTAAAACCTGAACCAGGAAAACGCGTTAGTAAAAACGTTGAAAGCAACTGAAAGAGTACTAATTAAAAGGAAAATGTGTTAGTAAAGCTGAAAAAGATGTAGAGTTCAAATACTAAATCCATGAAACACTACTTGATAAATCAGAAATAAAAGCAGATGAACAAGCTAGGGTGGATCGAAGACGAAATATCGATTTCGCCTCAGTTTTGTGTTTCAATGGGTTCACTTTTTGAAATCTATATAGACTATATATTGTTAGTCGCGATACAAGTAAACAAATATATCAATGATCATGAAATGTATGTACACAAAATAAATAATCAATGTCAATAAAAGCGTCGTATAAGACATAATACCAATGCTGCAAATGAAATTGTTCAATCACAAATAGAAATAATTAAGTAAATGACACCAAGGACAGCAAAAGATAAACTTTATTCACGCTTTAATTTTGCGTGTCAGTGATTGTGTGATTGTGGTTCGGTTACAATACATTACATGGTTGAAAAATTGAATAAAAAAGGTAAAGTAAAATCGTTATCAGAAGTAAACCAACCCAATGCGTCATTATATTGCCCCATGCAGGCCGATATTTCCCCATAAGTCACAGCTATGGTTCACACTCATTCACACACACTGCCGAAAACACAGTCAATCTATGGTGCACGCCCACTCATACACACTGCCGGAAACACATGCAGTCAATATCTACATTACACATACAGCCTGATATTTCCCCAATTTGATTTTATTCCCCTACCTAGATCAACAGATAATCATAACGTACAATACATGTATATCTATGGTGCACGCCCACTCACACACATTAATTGCCGGAAACACAGTGAATGTTTACATATCTATGGTTATTGCCCTGCATGGCAGATATAGTTCCCAAAATCAATCCAAAGTTTGTGATGAAGTCTCGTGCATGAAGCCAGTTGAAAAGATACGCCTATGAATTCTGGAAAATCTGTAAACCAATTTGTCTGAAGAAACCCTACAAGTCTGAAGAAAGTCCAACTGGTCTTTAATGTTTTTGGCAAGAAATTCAACTCGTGGAATTCAGAACGGAAAGCTGTTGTAACGCTGGTCCCGAGTGGACCGGGCCGGAAACACATACCTAATCCTAGACCTATCCTAAAAAAAAGAAAGAAAAAACTACGAGAAAAGATAGGGGGGAAAAAACCAACAACAACAAAAAAGACAAAAAAACAAAAACAAGAAATAGGATTTTAAGCCGAACGGAAGGAGCCAGGATCACAGCGCAAGTTCTGCCATCCACTCCAAAATAAAGAAAACAACAAAAATCAAGTGCATGCAAAAACTCGTCTTTTGTCGTATATTTAAATTGATGATAATGATTCAACTACTACCAATCAGCCAAAATTTCAATCCTAAATTCCTTATCTAAAGCTACCACTTTAAATAAAAAAGCTATGGTACTTGAATACTCGTCGTCGCAACCCAGTTTGGTTGTTCTTGGTAGACTTGGCTGAAACGGAGAAGGTGCAAATGCAATGGTATCACAATTTGTGACAAACCATGTCATTTACGTTGGGTTAGGCCGGGCCAAAACAAATCCGATCAAAGCTAAATTTGGGTGGAGCTAATCTAGAGTACGACCATTACCGTCGGCACGCACAACAGTGGACTGGGGCGTGGGGGAGGGGTGGGGATAGTCGGGAATGAAAACGTAAAAGTAGTTGTGCGTACCGACCGACGTTGCGGCGTGACCAGCGCTAACCTAAGACCTAAGACGCCAGAAATCTAAGCGCCCTACGCGCTGTAGTTTAGGTGTATGCGTTGTATGTAGACCGATCAGTTAACAACTATAATGGTCGAACTCTACATCTAAAGATCACGACACAGACTCGGACTACAAAGGAGGTTCTCTCAAGTTGAGAGTAAGGTCGTTCAGATCCATTCCATCGTTGATCCAACGTGTTACTCTCGTAGGCCTAAGTATTTATTGAAAACTAACCTAAGCAGGCCAATTGACCCCGGCCGCCGAGTGGCCGGTCAAAAAGCTAATAAATCCGACCTATTTTAAAAGTGGTAGCTTGCTTTAATGCAACTCGCTGGTTCCATGTATGTATTAATCATGGATCCTCCTAGACCTAGCTAATTCTAATTGAAATTTTCATACTTTTAGTTTAATTAGACTACTAGATGAAATGGACCCTTTCACTTATGACTACAAGCCAAAACGAGAATGAAAACAATGCATCAGCAGCAACACACACAGACAGGTTTACAAAACACCTCCAACACAGCCTGCAGCCAACAGGCGTCCGACATGACACGCCATATTTGCAAGCAAACAGACGAGTGCAGGCCATGAGGGGCGTCTGATTTCGCAGGCACAAAACAACGTTGAAACAAATATGAACATATAACAACACTGAACGACAAGCGATAAGGACAATTTAATTCATCACAAGTAAAAAGAATCCATTTCTAATTCATATTTTAAATGATTTAAAATATGAATTTTTGTTGTGAGTTGCTTTTACTAGTTACATTGTAACACCTCTCCACACTCTCACAACACAACCAGAACCTCGAGGAAGTCAACAAATACAGCCAAATCAGTTGGCGACTGATTCGAAAAATTATCCTAGAATTTGGTTTACCCGAGGTCTGTTGCGCATACTAACCCTGATGTCTTCGTTTGTCATTGCAGCTAGAAAAATGTGGAAAACAATTGATTAATTAATAGTTGATAAAATTTGTTAATTTGCAAACATTGCAGCGAGCACAAGGATTTCAGCTCAGTCTCGGTGGTTTAGACAGTAATTTTGACCCTCAGCTATTTAATATAAAACATGAGGCTGAAACGTCTTCTCTGAAACATGTTTCCGTAACGTTAATCTTCCTTCTTTAATCACTTGACTATAGTAAAACGGCAAGTTTCAGGGAAGTAACTGAATGGCTCTTCAATTATTCCCGCTGTATAAGATTCTGCTAGGCCAGCGACTTTTTGAAGTCTTACATTGTATTCTAAAGCAGTCTCGGCCTAATAAAAACTTGCAAGTAGCAAAGCAAAACACGCGTCTAAACTCTCACAGCTCGAACGTTTCAACATCATTTCAACGTTAACAAGAGTATCGAATTCTTCGGTAGCGGCTCAAAGCACATGGCAGCTCAGTTGAACTTTAAAATAATACAATTTATCTCGCTTTTATAACAGTTTTGTCTTTGCAAAAACACAAATATTGGCTAGTGAATAGCAATGACACTACTGTCTGGTTTCCAAAATTGAAAAATCCTCAAAGAATCTTGAGCAAAAACATTTCAGTTCTACGTACCTTTGGTATCGCTGCAGTTTGAATTCAAATTTCTTCTTCATTGAAATATGTACTCAGAGTACATAGAGTTGATATCACGTGGCCAGTCAAATGATTTTCAACCAATCAAAAGCACAAAATTTTGTAGGCGTGTTTTTAGAGCGCTTTCTGATTGGTCAATAACAAAGTTGTTAGGCGGGAAAATCGTGCAAGGAGTTATGCACGTACGCGCGCGTGCCTTTTATGTTTTATCTGCCAAACGAACGTGTGAAACTTTTCAATCTTTACGTCGCAGCAAGATAATATTAATGTTCCTGAAAACTATCAAAAACTTTTCCCTTCTGTTATTCGAATGAGACTTTTAGCTAAAGAGTGCAGTCGCATGTATACGTAAAAGCGAACGTTTTATGAATGACTGGGCGAAGGCCCAAACACTTGTACAAAAACTATTCTAGACAAGCAAACGGCAAGGAATGCGGAAAGGTGTTAATTGTGATATTGTTTAAAGCCATCCACCTCATTGGTTGAACCATGAAAATTCTGCCATAACTTTAAAAGGTAACACATATTTTTCTATTTATTCAATATCTGATTTTCTTTTCATGAAAGCCTTCCTTTAATTTTAAGAAACGCGGAAGTTCTATGTGGGGAACATGGCAAATTGAAAGCATTTCTTGGCTATTGTTTTGATCGCCTATGATTGGACGAAATTTTCATAATAATAATAAAAAAAGTATGTTGATTAAAAGTTAAATAGAAAATTAATTACTACTGTATGCCTTTTTAAAAAGAAAAGTTTTAAGCTCGCGCTTAAAACAAGAAATATCCAGACATTGTCTGATGTCTGAAGGAATGCTATTCCATAACTCAGGAGCAGCATCACAGGCAGCCCAGCCACTTCTCCTGACAATGGATGTTTATTTTAATTTATTAAAAAGACAAAAAATGCGCGCGCTTGTTTAATTTGCTTGGCGCGCGCGCTTGTTATGCATGGGTTTCCTGTGGTAGTATCGCGCGCTTGTTGTGAATGGGTTTCCTGTGGCGATCCCGCGGGACAAAGCGTAGTTTGTGAGAAGGTATGAAACACGAGTCACGTGATGGACGGATGTGTGCCCCAGGTTGATGGGACACATTTCCGTGAAGCGCTCGGGATTTTTCACTCGTTGAAGTATCGTAAAGTAAGTCGAACAGTCTCCGAAGGGAAGTACATGTGTGAGTTCTTGCTTTTTTGACGTAAACTCAAAAGCTCAAAAATCTGTCAAGTTTCCTCGGCTTAGTTGCGTTGTATATTGAAAAATTTGAATACACTCGTGAATTAATCCTTAATTTTACTCGGCCCCATTCGATTACTTGTTTATAATATAGGGGCAAAATATTTCTTTGTGACATTTTATGATTTCTAATCAGTTGAACGCGTAGCGTAAACATGAAAACAAACGAATCAAGGTAGAGCGACAACATACAAAGCCCAACAAATTCAAGCCCAAGAAAACAATAAAAAAGACATAACAGGTTTCAAAACTCACTTTATTTCTGTTTATAACTGAACTGTTTACAATCTTCTTGTATGTATTTTTGCAAATTCTTAGCTGGAATAAGTTTTCGTTCTCTATGAGACCACCGACCGAGTATCAAAATGCACGGCGAAAAATCAAAATTTTATGCCTAACATTAGCTTAATAACTTTAAAAATTAGCTCATTTCATATAAATAATTGCTTCGAAATCTTATATGAACATAAAAACTTATGAAGCGTCCTAAAACACTCCAAAATAGTAATTTTTGCAGCCCAAAACTGGTAGCATTGTACATGAAGCTGTGAGCGACACAACAAATCTTCAAAAAAATCACTCATAAAACTATCTCAAACTGACCTTGAAGGTCCGCTCATTTACAGTGAAGAATTGTTTCGAAGTCTTGTATGAACATAAAAGCTTTTGAAATTTTCAAAAACTTCTTCCAAGAAGTAATTTTGTAGTCCAAAACCAGCACCGTTTCAAGTAAACTTGTGAGCGTTTTTCATTCATGGTATGAATGAAATTCCGAAAACGTTTTTAGATTTCGGAAAACTCTCGTGTACTCACGATAGCTATCCGACATCCCTCGACAACTCAACGAGTGAAAAATCCCGAGCGCTTCACGGAAATATATGTCCCATCAACCTGGGGCACACATACGTCCATCGCGAGTCAAAGCTTCCCAGGTGAAATTCTCGTCAGATAAGAAACTTTGAATACTCAAACTTTTAAGTTGTTCGGACATAAATACTTTGTTTACATATTCGAAGAAAAATCGATATTTTCTTTCTAAGCTGGTGAAATACAAGCGAAAATGTATTTTGTCACGTGACCGTGTTTCATACCTTCTCACAAAGTAGCTTTGTCCCGCGGGATCGCCACAGGAAACCCATTCACAACAAGCGCGCGCTCTTCCCGTGGAATATCGGGAGGATATTACCACAGGAAACCCATTCATAACAAGAGCGCGCGCGCCAAGCGCCAAGCAAATTAACGAGCGCGCGCATTTTTTGTCTTTTTACCGTATCAATAAAATAGTAAATAAATTATTACAATAAACATCGTCAGGAGAAGTGGCTGGGCTGCCCTTGGCAGCATTCGAAAAAGCTCGTTTGTATACGATTTTAGCCTGAAAGAACCTCTGGTTAAGAGATTAAATGATTTAGATCTAAGGGAACGAGATGGGACATATGGCTTTACAAGTTCACTAAGTATGAAGGAGCACAGTCATATAAGGCTTTGAAAGTAAGTAAGAGTATTTTGTATTCGATACGTTGTTCAACAGGTAACCAATGTGAGTGATAAAGAACAGGGTTATGTGGTCATGTTTGTGACAACCAGATACTAAACGCGCTGCAGCATTTTGAACTCGCTGAAGTTTTTGAATTAGGTATTTAGGCATCCCAGTATTACCAAGAGAGCACAAATAAGAGAGGGAAACTTGTTAATGGGGCGCGCGCCGTGATGATTCCCATCTGTGCTATTTTTAGTAACCGGATGCAGTTTGATTTTCGTCTTACCCTACTCCCATGCGTCATAATTTGACACTTCCGGACCCAGAGAACAGTTTAGTGTAGAGTTGAGTTTTCAAAACAGCGTTAAAATCAAAGTTATCTTAAAACTGCAGTTGTTCATATTATCTACCATCAAAAGTGTGTACTTTCTGATTACAAAGGAACGATTTTGATGAGAAACAAGGCAAAAACGTCGAGGATTTTGTTGTGTTTTTGAAAGAAATTTTAGCGGAAACGTCATCGAGCGCGCGCTTATAGGTTGATTCAAAACTTTTCGCTCATTTAGATGAAAAAACTTGTTTGTTTTTATAATGTTTTGATGTAAATTATTAATTGGACATCAGATGGCTTTTTCGTGGAATCCAGAATAAGTTTGGTATCGATTGTGTGATTTTATGAAGCTCAAATCGCGAAATTCCACTTGTTCAATTTTTCGACGCACGGGAGTAGGGCAAGACGAAAATTAAACTGCATCCCGGCGGTTACTAAAAATAGCACAGATGGGAATCATCACGGCGCGCGCCCCATATTAACAAGTTTCCCTCCCATATATTTATGCTCTCTTGAAATCACATATTGTCTATGATTCGTCTTTTCTCTTTTGCATTTTGTGCAGAAATTACAAATTTCAAAATGTCTTTGCACTAAAGCCGAAATCCTTTGTCCTTTCTTTCCCTTCTTCCCTGTTCTTCCTTGCTTTGGATTTTTTTCAATTATCTTTTCGACAATCGGTTAGATTTTGTACAATCTCAAACATACAGACCGACCACACCAATTAACACACCATCCCTTAATATCTCCATATGTAGTTTATTCACAAAAATGGTGGTAATAACTTGCTTTTATTTAGAGTCGTTCATTCATTCATTCATCTTTTATTTTGTTTCAACAAATTTACAAAATAAGAGTGACCTGCAAATAGTTAAACTAGTCGAGGCAGGTCATTCGGTTTCTGTTTACTATGAACTGTATATTTAAGTGTTCTAGTCTTATAGCGCTCACGCACTAAATGGGGGACACTATACTCTCGCGCTCACTACCTCTACATTGAATATTTTGCAAATAATCACTCGACTCACCAGTACGTTTTTGATGGAGGGAGGAAAACCGGAGAACCCGGAGAAAAACCCTCGAAGCAAGGGAGAGAACGAACTAACAAACTCAACTCACATGGGACCACAGCGGTGAGAGGCAAGCGGTCTAACCACTCGGCCACCCTTGCTCACCAAACTGTAAATAAGTTCCCTGCTTCAGAAGATCTATTCAAACATCATTTGAGAATTTTGGGACACTAGTTTTGACGTTTAAGGGTAATGACATTTGTAAAAAGAATAATGAATTATAGCGCATATTGGAAAATGAATAATGAATTATAGAGAAAAAATAGACATGAATAATGAATAATCAACATTAAAATATTCACCTTCTACCCTAGCAGCTGGAAAGTGAGCAACATGTAGATGAGGAAATTGTTCCGCATTTTTGAAGGATAATATCATTACCAAATATGGTCATTTGAATATTCCGGAGCATGGTACCAAAGAAATGTATTGTAGTTACACGTTTCAACCCCTTATGAGTTTCTGACCATTTATAAAAGACAGGATGCGATACCAAACTCTCTAGCAGTATAGAACAAATTTCGAGAAATTTTCTATACCTCCAGCGTGAAAAAGGTACCCCTTTCATATACCTACAGCGTGAAAAAGGTACCCCTTTCATATACCTACAGCATGAAAAAGGTACCCCTTTCATATACCTCCAGCGTGAAAAAGGTACCCCTTTCATATACCTACAGCATGAAAAAGGTATCCCTTTCATATACCTACAGCATATACCTACAGCAACTCAAAATTGCTCATCTTAACGCTGAATCCCTGAAAAATAGATACCACTTCCAGGAAATCAAAGAAATGGCACTACAGAAGAACTTTGACATCATCACATTTTCAGAAACCTGGCTAAATTCAACTGTTACAAATGCCAGTGTTAAGATTGATGGCTATCAAATTTTTAGATTGGATCGTCTAAGAAAGATCGGTGGAGGTGTTTGCGCGTATGTGAAACATGGTCTCAAGTGTAAGGTTCTAAAGGATCTGACAGGAATTGGACAGTCTGGACTTCACCAACTTTGGCTTCAAGTCCAAAATAAGAAACTACGATCGCTTTTGGTGTGCGTCGTCTATAGACCTCCCGATATAAGTATTTCTTGCCTGGAAGACGAACTCCTGCCCAACTACATTGAAGCCATGTCTCTTAACAAAGACATTGTGCTCACAGGTGACGTAAACTGTGACCTGCTGAAAAGCAACCCTAAGGGTGACGCCCTGCTATCTTTTTGTACCACCGTTAATGCTACTCAACTGATTGACAAGCCCACAAGAGTCACAATGACTTCACGCAGCCTCATAGACATTGTAATTGTGTCAAACCCCAACATAATTAAATCTAGTGGCGTGATTGAGCTTACCATCAGTGATCATTATCTAGTATATGTTGCCCTGAACCTGAAAGCTCCAAAGCAATCTCCAACCTACATCACAACTCGCACCTTCAAAAACTACAATGTTGACCAGTTCAATAGTGACATTGCCCACATCCCATGGCACACCGCGGATTTAATGGAGTCGGTTGACGAGAAATTAGACGCCTTCAATGATTTGTTTACCACCTGCCTCAGCGGTCACGCGCCCATAAAAACAGTCAAACTGAAACGTAAGCCAAATCCATCAGTTACTACTGAAATCAAGATCCTTATAAGATCAAGAAATCAACTGCATAAGAAAGCAAAAAAGAGTGGATCACAGGTGGATTGGGAGGCCTTCTTTAAACTGCGACGAGAAGTGAAAGAGGCGATCAAAGAAGCAGAGCGGAGTTATTTCAACGAACAGGTGACCGCAAACAGAGGTAACAGTGGTGCTATGTGGAAAACAATTCGCAGTGCGCTTCCAACAAAGTCAAACCATTGTCTTCAATACACCAAGGATACAAATGTCTTGGCCAACAACTTTAATAGGTATTTCATCTCAGTTGGCAATGATGCTGCAATGAAATCAGCTGAGTTAGCGACTGCGCATGGAGTGGACGTCACTCATCTCCCTTCACGGAGTGCTGCGGACGCAGATGACGAATTGTTTGAATTCAAACCTGTGTCTTGTGCGGAGGTACGGAAAGTGATCATGGACATGCCAACGAACAAGGCCCCAGGCTACGACAGGGTTCCTATTTCAGTAGTCAAGGACTGCCTTGAGCATATCCTACCTACATTATCTGGTATCATTAACCACTCTTTTTCATCCTCAACCATTCCATGTGCCTGGAAAAAGGGAGTAGTCGTCCCCCATCTCAAAGAGGGTGATCACGAAGTTCCAAGTAACAATCGTCCCATATCCTTATTACCAGTCCTTTCTAAAGTAGCTAAACGGATCGCAAAGCGTCAATTTGATGATTACCTGAATCGGAAAGAACGCCTAACATTACATCAGAGTGGCAACCGTAAACTGCACTCAACTGAAACTTTGAGTCTGTTAGTAACTGATCATATCTTCCGAGCCATGGATCAAAAGCAGATTACAGCAATGGTGCTCATTGATTTGAGCAAAGCTTTTGACAGCCTGTGTCATACGACGCTACTTAGTAAGTTACAGAAGTTGGGAACCTCTGATAAGGCTCTGCAATGGTTTCACAGCTATCTAACGAATAGAGAGCAGCGCACCCGAATAGCTACTTCATTATCAGACCCCCTTATTATAACACATGGGGTTCCACAGGGCTCAATTTTGGGGCCCATGCTGTTTGGCCTTTACGTAAACGATCTTCATAAAGTTGTAAAATTCTGTAACATCGAGTCATATGTCGATGATACTAAAGTGTACCTTTCGTTTGCAACAAAAGATGTCGATTTATGCCAAGTCGCCCAAGATCTTCAGCATGTGGCAAGCTGGTGTTGCGCAAACCAACTATTGATCAACCCAGACAATACTAAGTTCATGCTGTTTGGAGTAAGCCAATTAACATCCAAATTGCCAGACATTACCTTACCCTTCCTTGGCCAAGAGTTAAGACCTGTTGCCTCCGTTAGAGACTTAGGTGTCATACTTGATTCAAACCTGACGTTCACTGACCACATCTCTGCATTATCGTCATCTCTGCTTTCCAGTCTGTGTCAAATTAGTAGGGTACGACATCTATTCTCCAGAGACGTTTTGAAAGAAATTTTAAACTCCTTGGTGTTTAGTAAGTTATACTATTGCTCCACAGTCTGGTCTGGAACCTTCAAGAAAAATATCCATAGACTCCAACTAATGCAAAATTTTGCTGCACGTATCTTAACTAACACCAAAAAATACGATCATATATCTCCAATTTTGGAGGACCTTGGTTGGCTAACTGTTGAAAACATGTTACGTTTGCGTGATGTCATCCTGGTATATAAATGCACGAACAACTTAGCGCCAACATACCTCAGCTCAAAATTTGTAAGAAGTTCAGATATCCATACCTATAACACGCGGAGAAAAGCAGACCTACGTGCTTCACAGTGCCGCACATCCACAGCACAGCACGGATTCTTCTTCAGAGCAATCAAGTCCTGGAACTGTCTCTCAGAGCAGACAAAGAATTCACCATCCCTCTCTTTATTTAAGAAAAAAGCCAAAGAAGAACTTAGTGGACACTGAAACATTATATAAATAGTTTGTTCAAATCTCTTCTCGTTTTAAAAGTTTTTCATTGTTCTAATTTTTCGAATTGCATGTAACAAGTATTATTATAACTAGATTTTATTTTGAAATTTGTAATATTATTCTGAAAAACCCCAAGGGAGAATAATAAAGTTGTATTGTATTGTATTGTATCCCTTTCATATACCTACAGCGTGAAAAAGGTACCCCTTTCATATACCTACAGCATGAAAAAGGTACCCCTTTCATATACCTACGGCATGAAAAAGGTACCCCTTTCATATACCTCCAGCGTGAAAAAGGTACCCCTTTCATATACCTACAGCGTGAAAAAGGTACCCCTTTCATATACCTCCAGCGTGAAAAAGGTACCCCTTTCATATACCTACAGCGTGAAAAAGGTACCCCTTTCATATACCTCCAGCGTGAAAAAGGTACCCCTTTCATATACCTACAGCGTGAAAAAGGTACCTCTTTCGTATACCTACAGCAAGAAAAAGGTACCCCTTTCATATACCTACAGCGTGAAAAAGGTATCCCTTTCATATACCTACAGCGTGAAAAAGGTATCCCTTTCATATACCTACAGCGTGAAAAAGGTATCCCTTTCATATACCTACAGCGTGAAAAAGATACCCCTTTATATATCTACAGCGTGAAAAAGGTAACCCTTTCATATACCTACAGCATGAAAAAGGTATGCCTTTGCCATATATAATATATATACCAAAGTAGAACTGGTAACTGAAGTAGTTTTAATATTCTTCTGGGGGCAAAACAATTTTGTGTTCAGTAATCACAACTGAAAAGAGCGCTAGCCACCGACCTGTGTATTTCGCTGATAGCAGGGAAAACTGAAAGTACGTCATCTGGCCTTGGAACCACCTCAAGAGCTACTTCATTCCATGCTAAGAAATCCCCGACATAGAAAAAATACTAGCCACATCAGTAATCTGCATAAGAGTGCAGGAAATAAATAAGCAATACCGACGCTTAATTCAGGAATATCATACAAGCGTCACCAGATGCTATAACTGAAGCAGGATATACGCACTGGAGGCAAACAAAAGCAACAGTCGAAATAATCAGCATAAAATATTTCGCTTTAATTTCTTTAAGAAACCACAACCTGCTTTAACAGACAAACGCTTGTACTTAATCAGTGACAGTTTATCCGGCCGAGAGGGCGGAATCAAAATGTGTGTTTACTGCAAGTGGATTCTGATGATACTTGTTTTGTGGATGAAAACATCGACAGGGTCGACTGCTTCACAACAACCACTAAATTATGAAGGTAAAAGAATCGCTTTGAACTGAAGTTTTTCAAACTGAACTATTGCTTTGTGAAAGACTGTCGAAAATCGCTGAATTTTTCGTAGATCCATCTCGGAAGTTTCATCTTCGTACTGAATGAAATACTCTTTACTTTTGTCAAAAAGTGAAGTTGAAAAGTCTTCATATTCTACTAAAATAAATCGTTCATGTGATACAGTTAATTTCTAGTTTTAAGCGCGAACTTAAAGAACCTGGCTCTGTACGTAAACGAGCCTATAGTAAATATTTATTAACGTTTTATTTTGATTTATATTGATGAAATGAACGTTATAAAAATGAAGTAAAAGTCACTGAGCTTTTCGATAAAATAAAGTATGTAACGAGAGAGATTTTTGTCAGGATCACTGGCACCTGTTCTGCCAACTCGTTTATTAGACTTTGTACAAGAGCTAATTACAAGCTAAGCAAGAGTTTGTACTAGAATTTCAGGTAGAGCCTGGCCAACCAGAAAGACTTTTCTTAGTCGGTGTGGTTGTCAGAAGGAATTCCTTACTCAACCAATTTCCTTACTGTAACAGTGATGCTTTGCATCAGAATGGTAGACCGGCATGCTTTGCGGCAGCGTGCTGGTGTGAGAGTGTTTTTACTGTGAGAATGTATAGTTGGAATTTTGTGAGGATTAAAAAGCCTTCAAAGTTAGCAAATTCGTGTTATTACAATTGGCGACCACGCCAGGACATAGAAGAAACACTGGACTCTCGACAAGGATATATTTGAAGGCTTAGAAAGGTTGAATTGCGACAAAATCCAAGTTTTATAATTCGTCGACACGATCCACGTGGTCCAAAATTCTCTTCACTTCATGGCTGAAAACACCGTTGAAAATCCTAGTCCGGACGCCGAAATCGAGGAAAATTGTGAAAAGCTAACTCCATGGTCAACAGTTTTCGTGGAAGAATTCGAAATCCTATCAGAAGAAGAGTTAGCGAAAAGATTTGAGTCAGAAAAAGGAAAAGTTGGGCGACTCGAGATTACTGGCGACATCACTGAACCCGTCGAAAACGTTCTCAAGACTTTGAGCAATTTCTCCACACTTTGCTTGGCAATAGCTTCCCACTATGAAGCGAAAGGGAAATACTTAAAGATTCTCAGCTCCGATTTAAGTGAAGAAATCGATGAAGTACGAAAAGAAAACGAAATCCAAATTCAAAACAATCAAGTGATCGTAAACGAACGGCGAGACAAGGATAGAAAGTTTGAAGATGAAAGAGAGTCGTTAAACAAGTGCATTAAACAAACTAAAGAGGATCTTGAAGCAACAAGACAAAGAAATCTAGAGTTATGCGCCGATCTAAAAGAGAAAGAAACGGAAATTAAAGCCCTAGAGATGAAGATTAGACATTTATCAATTGCTGAAAGTGAAGTTGACACAGCTTCGCAGACTACTACTCGCACGAAGAAAGGCCTCCCGTCCGACTGGTCGAAAATTTGTAAAAATTTAACGCCATTCAACCCAGAGGTACGACCCAATGCTGGCATTGAGGAATTCCTGGCAACCCTAAACAGCAGACTCAGCGTGAGAGAGCCCCCATATAGTGATGATGAAAAACTATCAATTCTGAAGATGGTAGTCGAAGGCTCTGCCAGTCTACAAATACAAAGTTATCCCACAGAGTTTCAGAACAACTTCCAAAGACTCTGCGAGCAGCTGGAGAGGGACTTTGGTAGGTTCTCCTGCCAAGAAGCAGCGATTGAAGCGATACGAGGAAAGGAAGGCAAACAAAAGCCAGCCGAAACACCAAGTGAGTTTCTTCGAAGATTACAACGACTGCTGAAGAAAGCTTTTGGAAGTAACTTCCAGGGAAGGAAAGATGTACAGTTAAGACTAGCCTTTGTTGATGGTCTCCAACCTCATATTCGTCAGCAGCTGGAAGCATTAGCAATCAATGACCTTGATGACCTCGTAGCAAAAGCAGAGATTTTTCATCACAAGAGATCACGACCCAAGGAATTCCAGATATGTGAGATGAGGAGCAGACCCACCCTGAACCTAGAGGGAGAATACCGGTATCCAGACAGAAGGACCTGGTCAAAGCCCAAAGATGACTTCAAGAGGCAGAGGAAAGGTGATTGTTATCGCTGTGGAGAAGCAGGACACCACGCCAAAGAATGCCAGAATATATTGGATGGAAAAACATCAAGCAGACCCACCACAGGAAGCCCATCCACAATTTCTCACAACCAGACTGATAAGCCTTCCACTACACAACCCAAGCAAAATGATTTCTTGGAGTATCTGAAGAAAGTCATTGAAGGATACGAGAGACAGACAGCAACTGCCGCTGAAGTACCCGTGAATCAACAGCAAAATCCAGTTCAATCTCAACAGTGATTTGAGTCAATGGCCCCCGTAGTTAAAGATAAGCATTCTGAAACTGATATGACACATGAGGAAAAGGACAAGACAAGTGATGGAGATGATCTGATGTCTGTTGAAGTCAACTCTGATATGGAAGGTAAATTGATGTCTAGTAATGATGAATCTAGTGGTGATGACATAGATAGTGGAAAGCTTGAGAGAACACTGTCTGTTGATGAGAGACTGCCAGAGACAATCCATGCTAGAAGTTTACAAGTAGACGAGTTGAGTGAGAGAGACATTGATCCCCTGCAAGAAAGAATTGAAAATGACTGTGTGTCTGATGACATTTTGGGAGCTTTGATTTTCCCACGGGAAGGGGGCTGTCCTCATTTTGCTGTTACCATAGAAACGAGCATTGATGTGATAACACTGTTGGACTTGGGAGCAGAAGCCACTGTCATAACCAAGGAATTATTTGAACAGTTATTACTGAGCAACCCAGGCTTACAGTTGATTGATGGGTGTGCTAAGATGTACAACGCAAGTAATGGAAGAGTCAAAACATATGGAAGATGTTGGCTGAACTTGAAATTTGGAACTAGGGTGATCAGGCACCCAGTTTATGTCTGTGATATTAGTAGCCCAATGCTGATTGGTGCTGATGTTCTGTGGAGATTATCTTGTGTCATTGATTTAGTCAATGGAGTTCTGAGAAGTTGTACAAAGGAAGTGACACCCTTCGCTCAAGACTGGAAAGGAGTAAACACTGTTCAGGTAACACCCCAGGTGTGTGATGTTGAAGTACTAGAGACGGTGACTGTCCCTAAGTTAACAGATGCACAGCGCGTTAAGATGCGAGTAGCAAAGAATCAAGATATTGATGGAAAAGATGGAACAGTGCATGCATCAGCAAGTCTGCTTGCATTAGGACTTGAAGTTGTTGACTGTATTGTTTCAACAAATAGACCATGGTTCTGGATTTATGTTAGAAATGTACAATATAAAGATATTGTTCTGCAAAGAGGGAAGAGGATTGGCAAAGTGATTGCTCTAGATGCGCCAACCTTTGACACTGGTATATTAGTTATCGGAGACAAGCTACCAGGAGCTACAGTGATTTCACCTGACGACACTGAAAGTACACCTGAATGGTTGAAAGCAAACAATGACACTGGCACATTTCACATTAAGAGATTAGAATTTCAAGACAGACCGTTGAGGAGCGAGGAAATTGATTGTTGCTTTGCAGAACCAACTGGATTAACAGTGAAGTTGAAAAGTCTGGAGTCGACCGAAAAGGAGAGAGGGAATGTTGTTAACCAGTCTGAACACTATGATGGCGAAGTAGAGAAAGCTGAAGAGCAGATGGAAATTGGCATGAGCTCAGTAGGGGAAGTAAACATAGAAGAACAGATAAAGGATGCAGTAGAGAAAGCTGAAGCAGCAGATGAGGTACAGAAAGAACAGTTGTTAAAGTTGTTGTCAGAGTTCAAAGGGATATTCACCAAAGGCAAAAATGATGTTGGTATCACCACTCTTCATGAAGCTGAAATCCCCATTAACAAGGCAGGTGAGCCCATCTATACTAAACAATACAAAATACCATGGGCTGCATATGACGACTTGAAAGATATAGTTGCTGAACTTGAATCAAATGGAATTATTCGCCCATGCAACAGTACATATAATTCCCCAGTATGGCCTGTCCTAAAATCTAATGGGACATGGAGGATGTGCATAGACTTTAGAAATCTGAACCGTAAAGTACCTATATCGAGATGGCCAATGGGAGACATTGACTATTCCCTGTCTCGTTTGAAAAAGTCTGCATTTTTCTCAACTCTTGATGTTGCTAATGGCTTCTGGACAATACCAGTTAATGAAAAAGATCAGCATAAATTAGCATTTACTTTTGATGATGCGCAGTATACATGGACTCGGTTGCCATTTGGCTATGTGAACAGCCCTGCTGAATGGAACATTTTCTTACACAAGGTATTACCAGATGTACGTGATAGACACCTGTCATTGTTCGTTGATGATGTCCTAGCCAATAGTGATGACTGGGATGAACACTTAAGTCAGTTAAGATATGTATTTGAACAGTTTGCGAAGGCCGGTGTCAAAGTTCCCCTTCGTAAATGCCACTTTGCAAGATCGTCAGTTGATTACTTAGGGTACCGTCTGTCTTCAGAAGGAATTTCACCACAGACAAAGAAAACTCAGGTTATTCAGAACATACAAGACCCAAAGAATCAGACTCAGCTTCGTAGCATTCTAGGAACACTTAATTTCTATCGAAGGTTTATCAAGGACTATGCAAAAATCGCTGAACCACTTACAAAGCTTCTTCGCAAAGATGTGGAATGGAGATTTGGAAACGCTGAACATATAGCATTACAAGAACTTAAATCACAACTTTGTCAAGCACCTGTACTTGGTTACCCACAATTCTTTGCAGGAGCTGAGTTTATTGTTGAAACAACATGTTCTGACAATGCCATGAGTGCTGTACTCTCACAAATTCAAGATGGTTCACCCAGAGTGATATCATATGCTAGCAAAAGTTTGTCACCTGCAGAAAAACGTTATGGTGAGTGTGAGAAACACTGTTTTACAGCCACATGGGCTATTTTGTATTTCAAACCTTACTTGTGTGGTCACCATGCCATTGTTAAAACCTCACACCACCCAGTAACATTCCTAGCAAACAAGAATAGTGAATTGTCTACTCGCGTCGGTAAATGGGCCCTTGTGCTACAGAGCCAGTCATTGGAAGTACAGTATAAGAAAAATTCTAATATGAAACATGTTGAAGGTTTAGCAAGTTTGCATGACTGTAGTACTGAATGCAGCAACTTGGACAGCAATGATGTAAATATAGAAAGACACTTCAAATGGGATTCAGAACTTTGCACAAGAATGGAGTGTGTATATGCTGATGGTTGCTCATTTACTGATGTAAATCAAGAAACTAAAGCTGGTGCTGGAGTATACTGGCCCAAAGAAGATTACAACAAGTACAGCCATGGATATCTACTTGGTAAGCAAACTTCACAATATGCTGAATTAGCTGCTGCTTTGATTGCTTTAACACAAGCTATTGACCTGAATCTCAGTGAAGTAGTTTTATGTACTGACTCTGAATATGTTGTAAAAACTTTTCTGGAATATCTACCAAGATGGAAAAACTCTGGGATGTTGAACAGTAAAGGAAAGCATGTGAAGAATTCAAATATTATCTCAGCTATTGATTCATTGATTAATACATCGGGTATTGATGTCTACTGGAAAAAGGTGAAAGGTCATTCACAAAAGAGTGGGCCTGATAAGTACGGTAATGATCATGCTGACAGTCTTGCTAAAGATGGAGCTGAAAATGGACTGGAGTGGGAACTGGACCCTCACCTCATTCCAGAGGGTGCTCAGTATGTCAGGACTGTAACAACAAACCAAAATCAAAGTCTGGACGATCAAATGACTGAGGATGATCCAATCTCAAACTCACATGTAACATACAGCTTCTATCCTGAGGAACCTAGTGACGACCTTGTACAAGCGCAGGACAGTGATTCTGACCTTGGCCCTTTGAAACAGTTGTTAGAGGGTAAGGTAATGGAACTTTCAGATGAAAATCTGAAGAACAATAGAGAATTACGGTTGATGTACAACAGAAAGAAATCCTTCACAGTTGAAAAAGGATTATTGATGTTTATGAAAGATCAAGAGGGTTGTATTTTGAAGTATGTTGTGATACCAAAATCGTATCGTGATTTGTTTATTTGGTATATTCATGATCACCCAACATCAGGACATAGGGGTATTGACATTACTTACAAGATTGCAGCTCAATCAGCTTTCTGGATAAACATGTACAAAGACATTAAGAACTATGTTGAACGCTGTGTTATATGTTGTCGCCATCTACCTAAGAGATGTCTTTACAAGGCACCACTACGACCACGGCTTACGTCGTCACCTTGGAGTCATGTTATGATAGACTTTGTTGGACCGTTGGTTAAAAGTTCCAGAGGCAACCAGTACTGTTTAGTTCTTGTTGACTTATTTTCTAAATATGTGGAAGCACTCCCTACTCACAATATGGAGGCAGGGACTGTAGCAAAAATGCTAATACATCATGTTTTCAGTAGGTGGGGACTACCTACCAAACTTTCATCAGATCAAGGGACTCATTTTACAGCCAAAATTGTTCAAGAACTCTGTAAAATGCTCGAAATCAAACAAAACTTCCATATATCATGGCACCCTGAGTCAGGGGGAGCTGTAGAAAGAACCAACAAGACCATCATGGAAGTACTGAAGAAATATGTGAAAGGAACAGGCAAAGATTGGGACTTACACCTTCCACTTGTGTTAATGGCCCTGCGATCAACTCCTCACAGTACAACTAATGTCTCACCACATGAAGTGATGACAGGACGGCGGATGACACTCCCTCATCACCTAGTCTTCGCTTATCCAGAAGCAGCCGGTGGACACGATTCAGAATACTCATATGTAACTGAGTTGCAAGAAAACCTTAGGCATACATTTGCATTTGTGAGGGAAAATCTTGAATCAGCTGCCAAGGTCAATAAGAACATTTATGACAGAAGAGCTACTGCAAAAGAGTACAACATTAGTGATAAAGTGTTCTACTTCCAGTTTGCCAACATGAAGAAGAAAAGGAAAAAGTTCCTCACTTGCTGGAGCGGACCCTACAAAATCACAGATAAAGCCTCCTCAGTTACATACCAAATCAATGTCAATGGTAAGAAGAAGTGGGTCCACTCCAATCAACTGAGACCGTACTTTGGACCAGCCCCACAGCATAGTACAAGTCCTTGTAGTACAGAAACATCAGCTATTTCAAGTGTACCATCATTAACCACAGATGACACTGAGGACAAAGAGGTAGAAGAACCCATGCAGAATGATGATCAAGACAGCCAAACAGTTGAGCCAACGCAAGAAGAACCTATCAGCAGTAAACAGAAGACTAAGAAGACCAGAGAAGGCCACATCGACCAAGGAAACATCATCAAAGCAAGAACCAGAAGTGCACATAAGAAATGAAAGAAACACTTGAACTTTTTATAAGCAACTTTATTTGAACATTGACACTTGATACATTTCATGTTACTGTTTTTACATTTTGTTATTAGTTCTCAACTGTATAAGTGGAAGGAACACACAGGGGAGGACCCCATAGAGTTCCTTCAGAGGGATTGTAACAGTGATGCTTTGCATCAGAATGGTAGACCGGCATGCTTTGCGGCAGCGTGCTGGTGTGAGAGTGTTTTTACTGTGAGAATGTATAGTTGGAATTTTGTGAGGATTAAAAAGCCTTCAAAGTTAGCAAATTCGTGTTATTACATTACTTATTTGTCAATAACACTGCTTTGACAGGAGGGGCGTTGTCCTTATCGAAGCCGGGAAGCTATACTGTTCTTTCATTGACAATTGTGCCAAAATACGAGGAAGAAATATCTATTTTTAATTTGCTTACCAAAAGGTAGGGCATATCTTATTTAAATGTCTAGCCAAAAGGATTTCGGATTGCAAATTACATCGAATAATTCTCTGAAGATAAACTGAAGCACGATCTACGCACTGGAGGTAAACAAAAGCAACTGTCGGCATAATTAGCATAAAATATTATTTTTAAGTGGGACGACAATGAAATTAGCGCCCTCATTATTTCTATATTTGTTGACATCCTTATAGCATTCATATTAACATGTCAAAGCGATTTTGTCGTACGATAAAAAGAACAACCTCAAAAGGAGCTATTTTCCTCTGCTTTTATCGGCCGCCATTATTCAAAGGACCACTTGGATGAAAATTTATAACGAATGAAAATGACTTGAAACTCAGTCACACCGATAATTATGGCTTCAACTATCACCATGAAGCAACATTTTCTTCATATTTAGAGGAGACGGATAGAAATTGTTAAGTATTTTAGCATCTACATTTTGAGTAACTGACGTCATATGACGTGTTATGACGTCAGTTACTCAACGCTATTGTTCTCTTAGGTTTTAAACACAAATTTCTCCGTAATAATGTGCTTAAAATGCGGAGAGTAGTAAGTTAATCAGCTATATTCAACTTTTGATAACACAATCAGTTTTCACTTTTCCTCCATTTTTCCTTTCAAAGTACCAGATGGATTAATGGCGGACGGCATAAAATAATCTGATCTATTACTTTTTTTATATAACAGTTCAACATGTGTATGTATCCAAAAGCAGAGGAAGTGACAGCAAGTCGTGTGGTTCAGAATCCAACCCTTGTAAAACCATCGTTATGGGTGTATGGAGGGTACAACACAAAGGTCATGTCTACGTTGATGGTACTGGATCAGATACCACTCCATACACTTGTAAGTCGTCTGCTTTGGACTTGACAGGAATTCATTCCAACACGAGTATGGTTATTGTTGGTGTCCAGTCAATAGCACACGTGAAATGCCAGCAGGAGTACGATATTAGACTCAACCGTTCCCTACTCGACCAGAATGGCACAATTGTTCAGTTAATCAACCTAAAGTTTGTCAACACTTGTGTATCTGCTCAAGACATCAAGCTTTCTATTGATAACTGTATCTTTACTGGTGCATCACAAGCTGTAAGTCTGGTGCAATCAACCAGGGCCATTACCTTGTCTTTTAATAACTCTCTATGCGTGAATGTAAGTTCCTGTATAGCAATGAGTATAACTCAAAGAGTAACACCAGTGAACAATGTTACAATCTCTGTAACAAACAGTGAAGTTTTAACATCTTGGGGAATCACAAACAAAGCATCAGGAATCCACGTGACGTCAATAGGTGAATACGATCCAGGGTCAATATCATGTCATATTGCCCTCCAGAATGTGAAATTCACACGTAATATCCTCGGACCAAAGGGTTTAATATGGGTTGATATGGTGCTGGCACATACATCGTTAGAAATTGAAAATGTTGTGTTCTTAGAGAGTAAAACTCCAGTTCCAGTGGATTACATGATTTATATTGTGTGTTATCACCATGATATGATTCTTAACAACACAAAATTTCTTCAGAATTACCGAGGTTGGTGTGGTGCCATATATACAGACATTATGAAAGAAATGATCCTGCACATTGTCAACAGTCAGTTTGAAAAGTTCCAAACTGAATCAAAGTATCGTTTTGGGCTGATGAACTTGCAGTCAAGGCACGATATGGAGCTGCACATAGAACATACTATTGTTAAAGATCATATTGGGGGTGATACCATAGAGCTTTGCATCTTTGCTTTTGCCGAGAATAATGCATCGGTAACCATTGTAGATTTTATGTTCAAGAACAACTCCATATCTTCAACGAAGGGAGTGAACTCAGTTTCTTTAGCCGCCTCGTATTTTCGCAAGTTGACACTTAGAAATTCTGTATTTGAACTCGAAAATACTTCAAACTCATTTACCGGGGGCGTTTATTTGGCTGGGACAGTGCTTTTAAATGTTTCTCTTTACAACGTCACATTTAGACACAGTAATAGTCGTGTAAGTGCTTTGGCAGTGTCCACTGCAAGTATGGCACCGTATATCGGGCCACCCTTAAGGTTCAATATCATAATTGAGTCTTGTAATTTCTTTGGCAATAAAGCCCCAAATGAAGATGACCAAGGCGGAGCAATTAATTTTTTTTTTAGGAGCGAAACTAAAATCAAAAACCCTGGATGTGTTCGATCAAAGCAAAGCCCGTTTCTTAGTCGAAGGGTTTGGAACTATAGTACTTTCGTGACCATAAAGAACACAGTATTTGTCAATAACATTGCTACGAAAGGAGGAGCGTTGACGTTATCGACGGGAAGCTATACTCTACAAAACTGTACCTTCATCGATAATTTTGCCAAAGACCGAGGAGGACATATCTACATTCCAGGAACAGATTCCACCAGTCTGAAAATAATTAATTCGTCGTTTCTACAGAACGTTCCTTCGGGGAAAAATAGGACGTTTAATATTGCATCATTCATCGATTCTCAAAGTGCAGGTCCTTTGATAATATCAAATTCGAGATTTGAAATAAAGTCACCTCCAACATTATTGGCAACCATGGTAACCGTATCTAGATCCAATTATATCAATTTTACTGAAAATAACCAAACAATTCTGATTTGTCCAAGAGGCAGTAAAATGGATATCAAACACCTTAATAACTACCAAATAAATGCAGCCACGTTCTGTAGTATCGCTAGTAACTTTATGCAGTTTACTTGTAGGCAGTGTGGGATTGGTACCTACAGTTTGCAACACGGTCAGAGCCTGGGAACGAAACTGGTCTACGGTTTTCAGTGTTTGCCATGCCCATTTGGAGCCGATTGTTCAAACAAGATATCAGCCAGACCAAACTTTTGGGGATACAAAGTTCAAGACAATCCACCAGCACTTAACTTTACTCTTTGTCCATTGGGATACTGTGATCAGCCTGACAAAGACGATTTTGTTGATTACAATAGTTGTCATGGCAACAGGACTGGACCACTCTGCGGCGAGTGTAAAGAAAATTACACTGAAACTCTCCTCTCAACATCTTGTTGTCCTCGAGACGAATGTCAAGGAACGTGGTTTTGGGGCGTGGCCGTTGTTATGGTGATGTTATTTGCTTTATTCTTGATCCACAAGCCAAAGCTTTGGCGCATGCTCAAGAGTCACATCCTGTGGTTCAGAAGCAACACAAGACACGACGATGAAGACCAATCCAAGGATGACCATGGTGGTGGATATTTGAAAATAGTCTTCTACTTTTATCAAGTTGCCAATATTCTTTTAATTACCACTTCGTACGACACCATTGTTGAGAAGCACCTCATGCAGCCTGTGATGGGACTTTTTAATTTTCAAATTCGTCTCTCTTCACGTGGTTTGCTATGTCCTTTCGTTGGGCTCACTGTGGTAACTAAGCAACTGTTCTTTGTTTGTCCAGTATTTGGTGTTCACTTGACGATTGCCTTGTTCTACGCCTGTCATTGTCTACTAAACAAATGCAAATCCCTTCCAACACTTGGGCCTTTCCTCGCTGCTGTTTTGGAGACGCTGTTGCTAGGATACGCCGTGCTTGCCAAAACAGCCCTCAAACTGTTGCATTGTACTTCACTTGGTGAAGAGAAGCGGTTGTTCATTGCTGGTAACGTGTTGTGTTACCAATGGTGGCAGTATGTACTGATGGTGTTTGTGGTCATATCAGTTGTTCCTTTCATCGTTACCATAGCCCTGGGATCCAAATGGCTTTATAAAGGCTCAATTTCTATCAAGGAGTTCTTCGTTGCTTGTGCTCTTCCCTTACCGTATCTGATGTACAAAGCGATGTCGTTTTTGTGTGGCCGTAAAGAACCAAGACCAGAGCCTCGTGAGTGGAAATCGTCAGTCACTGCCGTCCTGTACGGACCGTTTCGTGAACCGCAAGACAATACTACTGGCGCTATCTACTGGGAATGTATTCTGATATTCAGACGTCTGGTTCTCATCACCATCTCTGCATTTGTCACTGATCAACTTTCAAAGGAGCTCTTACTTACTTTTTCCTGTGTCTTATTCCTTGCCCATCACACCATTGTACGTCCATTCCGTAGCCAAGCAACTAACATCGTTGAGATGATTTCTTTAATCGCCTTAGTTGTCATAGCAACAATTAATACATTCAACGCCAGTTTTCTCTCCACTGGTCAAGATCCACAAGGTCAACTCAAGTCCACCAAAGACGCCATAAACTGGGTTCAAGTCATCATTTTATCTGTGCTTCCAGTTCTTTGCTGCATTGTTGTAGTCGTGGTCATTGTTTCTCAGCTTGTTCGACTTGTTGTCAAAGCCTGGAGGTTTGTCAGGCGTTCTTGTTTCAAGTCACGTTGTGAGATGCGAGATATACTAGACACCAGTTCTTTGGAAAACTAAGCTACCAACAGATGAACATAGCTGTTGTGCCAGCAGAAAAGACACCAGTTCTTTGGATCAAATTGAGCTACCAATACATGAACGTAACTGTTGTGTCAGCAGAGAAACTGAACTGTAGTAAGAGAGCATAAATAAGAGAGGGAAACTTGTTAATGGGGCGCGGCGCGCGCCGTGATGATTCCCATCTGTGCTATTTTCAGTAACCGGATGCAGTTTAATTTTCGTCTTACCCTACTCCCGTGCGTCGAAAAATTGAACGAGTGGAATTTCGCGATTTGAGCTTCGTAAAATCACACAATCGATGCCAAATTTATTCTAGATTCCACGAAAAAGCCATCTGATGTCAAATTAATAATTTACATCAAAAAATTATAAAAACAACGAATTTTTCTCATCTTAATGAGCGAAAATTTTTGAAAAGACCTAAGCGCGCGCTTAATGACGGTAAAAATTCTTTGAAAAACACAGAACAAAATCCTCGACGTTTTTGCCTTGTTTCTCATCAAAATCGTCCCTTTGTAATCAGAAAGTACACACTTTTGATGGTACATAATATGAACAACTAAACGGTTCTCTGTGTCCGGAAGTGTCAAATTATGACGCACGGGAGTAGGGTAAGACGAAATTTAAACTGCATCCGGTTACTAAAAATAGCACAGATGGCAATCATCACGGCGCGCGCCCCATTAATTAAGTTTCCCTCTCTTATTTATGCTCTCTTGACTATAGTATATTCTGCGCTATCAAGATAAATGATTTGTTTCTTTGATATTGCTATTAAAACAAGAATTTTGTTATTTCTACTATCATTTAAATGTACATATTTCGATCTTCAGCTATATTCTTCTTCGGAAATCCAATTGTAGCTAAATTTTAGTTAAAGGGGGACTAGCATCAATATCTAATTTGCTTGAATCTCCATAGAAACTAAACTGAATCGAAAGACTATCAAAGAGCCATTCGATAACTGGCTAGTCTGTTTTCTGGAAATTCTCATGGGAAGCATTAGATTTGTATAAATCTTTAGAGGTGTCAGTGACGTCATACACTCAACCCACGAAATGAGCTCCATACATTTATTACTTTGTAAATTGTAATTAAAGCATCTCATCGTAATATTATTCTACAATGAAGAAAACTGGCCAGAAAATATATCCTTAGTCTAAGCAACATAGGAAAACCCTTCACACCAACTTTTAGTATGAAAGAAATGAAATAATCTAAGATACTAACATAAAGAACATAAAGAAATGTATTGAGCTGAATGTTTAGGCTGAGTGTATGACGTCACTATTTTGATGCTAGTCTCCCTTTAAATTAGCTGGACTAGTTTCACAGAATGTTTTAGATACTGATAACCTAGTGATGAAACTTGTACATGTATATATGAATGTCTTACAGTATATGCCATTTTTATTTGCCGCTGTCTTATCAGAATAAAGCTGTAGATATCTCACTCTAAACAGTGGTTACTATAGTAACTGTGGTTACTATGAAAGCAATGGTCACTAGAGTAACATTAGTTACTATACTTTCATGATTACTTTGGTAGCAGTGGGTACTATGACAACGTGATTCAACCACGGACATTATTTTGGTGAATTTGCATTTGTGTGGTGGAATTTGTAACAAAAAGTCACGCAATTCTGCGTCACGCAATAAGCGAGCTCAATAATAATTATGCCGGTCTCGTGACTTTTCATTGATATAAATGTTTTGCAGACGACCAAAATGAGTCTTAAATAATTCACTTTCATTTGGAGCAAAAATCTGCTTTTAGCAGCCAAAAACCTTGTCGTTCATGTGACAGTTTATCGTTGCAATTGAGGGAATCAAAATGTATGTTTACTGCAAGTGGTCTCTGGTAATGCTTGTATTGTGGATGCAAACATCGACAGGGTCGACTGCTTCACAACAACCACACTCTGAAATTATGAAGGTAATTAATAGAATCATTTAGTGTTAAAGTCATTATAGACTACCATCATTATCATTAAAGAGTTGCTTGATTTCCCTAGAAAACATTCTTTCTTCCACAGCCTTAAGATCATCTCTGATAACAGGAAGTTTATATGTTCGACGCTCTAGATCAAACGAATGATATATAAATTATACAATTCATGTGTTACGCGACACTTTTCCATGCATTTCATACTCCCAAGGGACTTTTTGTGACGTAGATTTCTTATGACAATTTTGTTATGGCAGCATGTATACAATTTGTCTGCGCATGTCTGTGTTTTGGGCTTGAAATTCATTTGCATATCGAATGCAAGAAATTTTATGTTGACACGGAACATTTGGCTGGCTATCTCGTTCTTCAAAATTATGTTCAACTACCGAAATACTAAGACAACTGAAACATGAGCAGTCTACCTACCGCTAGTGCGCTGTGGATAATTATCCAAACTGAAGGCACTCCAGATGGGAAAATATCGCGCGTCAAAGTCAGTAGAAAGTTGTGAGAAGAACCAGAACTCCGCACTTTCGAGTAATATTGTGGGCGCTAAATTTATATGTAAGGTACGTCAAGCAGTGGAAGCCATTAACAACAAGTTACTGTGTAGATTAGACCCAATAAGGGTATTTTAGACTCCATCGATCGTTTAATAATTAGCCATGTTTACTGGAATGTCATACTTTTTCGCTCAAAATTTTTGCAATTCACTTTCAAAATTTTACATCTTAGACTGCGCCCCCCAGCAAATTTATTTAGTAATTCGCTTTTTCCACGTTTCTTTCTTGCAAAACTGAGCTTTTTTAGTCCGAACTCGTGGTCCCTACATGTGATCTAAAGCATTTTTGTGGACGTGTTTCCAAGCACGTTGTTTGCATGCAAATTTCAGCGATGAATTTATTGCTCTTTTATAAAGTATAAAACGCTGCTTCATATGGCACAAACTGTATGCCTCACCATATTATAAAGATAGGTCATTAACTTCTAGATAAATGTTGCAGATTATAAAATATAGGCTACCGAATTTAGTCAATTTTAACAAGGCTTGAATCCGGCTGTAAACATTGCTTGAGATCACATGGAGGGACAAGGAGTTTCCACCAAGAAAGCTCTGTTTTACAAGAACGAAGCATGGAAAAAGCGTATTATTGAATAATTTTGCTGGGGGGCGCTGTCAAAGATGTAAAATTTTCAGAATGAATTGCAAGAATTTTGCGCGAAAAAGTACAAGATTCCAGTAAACATGGCTAATTATTCAACAATCAATGAAGTTCAGAGAACTCTTATTGGATCCAATTCACACAGTACCATGTTGGTAATAACATCCGTTACTAAATTTACCTTATACATGAATTCAACGCCAACATTATAACTCGAAAGTGCGGAGTTCTGGTCCTTCTCACAGCTTTCTACTGACTTTGACGCGTGATTTTTTCCCATCTGGAGTGCCTTCGATCTGGATAGTTATCCACAGCGCACTAGCGGTAGATAGACTGCTCATGTTTCAGTTGTCTCAGTATTTCGGTAGTTGAACATAATTTTGATGAACGAGATAGCCAGCCAAATATTCCGTGTCAACATAAAATTTCTTGCATCGATATGCAAATGAATTTCAAGCCCAAAACACAGACATGCGCAGACAAATTGTATACATGCTTGTTATGGCTAGTTGTTGGACCTCGCAAGGGCAGGACCAACTACACAAAAATGTGCTAGCCTAGGCATTTATCCTAGATTTTATATTTCATCTCAGTTCTAGATTTGTAGATTCGGAATAGTCCCAAGCCTTTACCAAATGGTTTTGTAGGTTTAATGTGTGAAAGAATCTTAGTATATACTCCAGTTTTTACATTAATATGACGCAGTTATAGGGTGTGATTGAAATTCGAGCAAGATTGACATTTAGAAAGTAGAGTCCATAGTACAAATGAGACTCCATGATCAAGGTTGTGCAAGAAAGTTTTATTGGCCGGTCCGGATCTGAAGATTCTGGTGTGCACCTAGCCTCCTCCGTAGGCAACCTTTTGGGCGGCTTCCTTTGCGAAATTTTGAGAAGAAAAAAGACTGGGGACGAAAAGGAGGAGGGGTCCAGGCCACTACGCGTCATTTAACACAGGAGGCCCAGCGAAATAGCGAACAGTTGCCTGCGGAGGAGGCTAGTGTGCACCTTGATTGGATAGGCCTGACAGTGTAACGTGAGTCTTGTTTGGGTTATGGCTCTCTACCTGTTACTAGAAATACCTGCGTAATCGTCTTTGTAAGTTAGTTGGTGGCTAATGTTTGTCAGTTGTTAGTGGTTATCATATTTGTATATCAAGATTTAAAGAAGCTTAAATACAAAGACCCACAAATTAACAAAAGGTATGGATTGATGTTGCCGTCAAAGTGATCCCGGACTAGTTCCGTAACACATGGAAGACAGACATTATGTTATAATCTAAGCTACATAACTAACAAGAAATTAACGAGGGCTGTGTAAAATAGTTCTTTCTAAACTCCTGAATTCTTCAGACTATATTCCCTATATTTGGTCACAAAATCACTTGCTTCATAGAGAACGTGTTCGGGCCTAACAATTGTTGTTGCTTGAACACACAAAGATTATAAAACTTACCCTAAAAACTTAATCCATAAATAGTCAGCTTCCACGTAAAAGTAAACATCAGAATTTTCCACTCCAATTCTTTTGTTGTTGTTCTTGAGTGCAAAATTCATCTGTCGTAATCTTATTTATATCGCCGAGTCCGTAGCATTCAGTGTTCAGGTCCATCACTGACCATCTTGAAGTCTCTGACGCGTTCTCAACCCATAGAAGAATCACGTCTAAATAATTTCCAGCACGCCATGAGAAACGGCTAGTAGTAAATAATTTTTGCATAGCGAGATCTTACTCCTCCTTGTTGAATTCCCTTCACCAACACAGAAGTCCCACGGAATAAATCAAATTTCCTAAATCTCCTACTCAAAGCCTACATTACTTTCAGCCTGCGGTCAATCACCATATTAAACTAATGTTCCAGTGAGTGAGTGAGTGAGTGAGTGACAAGGTTTCTACTTCATGTATGACAACATGAAATGGCACTATCCAATAGATAGATTGAAATGCATTTTCCTGTGGTCATACACGAAGTAGTAACCTGACTCATTTGCATATTCGACCCCTCACAAAAACTCGTGGATTGCAATCCACGAGTTCAAAAGGAGGAAATCAAAACTGACAAGAGCCAACACTGAGTATTTCACTGATGACAGGGAAGACTGAAAGTATGTCACGTGACACTGGATCCACCTCAAGAGCTACTTCAGTCCATGCTAAAAAATTCCCCCACACAGAAAAACAAGCAACTATATCAGCAATCTAGATGAGTACAGGAAATAAAACCACAGAGGTCAGTCAAATAAGGAATACACTCTTAATTGAATAGCGGGTTAGCGGGTTCTTCCAAGAAATATTACACAAGCGTCACGCGATAAACGAAAGCACAAAAACACTATCTCGTGATTTTCACTTTACCTACCCATTGCAGGTAAACAAAAGCAAATGCCTGCATGATCAGCTTAAATATTTCACTTTCTTTAAGAGACTACAACCTACTTTTAACAGCCAAAACGCTTGTACTTAATGTGACAGTTTTTCTGTGAGTGAATCAAAATGTATTTTTACTGCAAGTGGACTCTGATGATACTTGTATTGTGGATGCAAACACCTACAGGGTTGACTGCTTCACAACAACCACAAAATTATGAAGGTGAATAGAATTGTACTGAAGTTTTTCCATTTCAACTATTGCTTGGTGAAAGAAGTCGAAAATAGCTGAGTTTTTCGTATATACATCTTCCTTAAGGAAGTTTCATCTTAGTACTGAGTGAAATACTCACCAAAAGTGAAGTTGGAAAGTCTTCATATTCTACTAAGAATCGTTCATATATTACACAAAAATATGTCCTGGCACAGGTAACCCACATTGTGAAAATGGTTTTCTTATGACATCATTCTAGGGAGGCACGTGATTTTTTCCCTATTTCGATTATTTTGTTTCCATATCTGCAGTATTATGGAAGACAATTCGGTTGAACCGGCTAAATATTCGAAACTCTTGCGAGTCGCAAGACAAAAGGTAGAAAACACTTGAGTTCGAAATGACTGACAGAAGGGATTTGGATATTGATTTGAAAGTAGGGAAGCTTTTTTTCATTAATCAAATTCAAAATTCGGGATGGAGATGTAATCTAAAATTAAAAAAATGTTCGAAAGAGCAAATCAGTTTCGGACTTTTATTACAAAAGTCATTCCTGCTTAATTAACCTTTTCTTTTCTTTCGTTTCTCATCACAGATCAACACGTGTATGTATCCCAAAGCAGAGGAAATGACAGCAAGTCGTGTGGTTCAGAATCCAAACCTTGTAAAACCATCGTTATGGGTGTATGGAGGGTACAACACAAAGGTCATGTCTACGTTGATGGTACTGGATCAGATACCACTCCATACACTTGTAAGTCGTCTGCTTTGGACTTGACAGGAATTCATTCCAACAAGAGTATGGTTATTGTTGGTGTCCAGTCAATAGCACACGTTCAATGCCAGCAGGAGTACGACATCAGGCTCAGCCAATTCCTACTCGACCAGAATGGCACAATTGTTGAGTTAATCAACCTAAAGTTTGTCAACACTTGTGTGTCTGCTCAAGACATCAAGCTTTCTATTGATAACTGTATCTTTACTGGTGCATCACAAGCTGTAAGTCTGGTCCAATCAACCAGGGCCATTACCCTGTCTTTTAATAACTCTCTATGCGTGAATGTAAGTTCCTGTATAGCAATGAGTATAACTCAAAGAGTAGCACCAGTGAACAATGTTTCAATCTCTGTAACAAGCAGTGAAATTGAAACATCTCGGGGAAACACAAACAAAGCGTCAGGAATCCACGTGACGTCAACAGGTGAATACGATCCAGGGTCAATATCATGTCATATTGCCCTCCAAAATGTTAACTTCACACGTAATATCCTCGGACCAAAGGGTTTGATATGGGTTGAGTTGAAAAGGGGATCTACGTCATTGGAACTTGACAATGTTGTATTCTTAGAGAGTAAAACTCCAGTTCCAGTGGATTACATGATTTATATTGTGAGTTATCAACATGATATGATTGTTAACAACACAAAGTTTCTTCAGAATTATCAAGGTTGGTGTGGAGCCATTAAAGTAAAAACTAAAAACAGAGGCAGTCTGTACATTGTGAACAGTCAGTTTGAAAAGTTCCAAACTAAATCTATTGGTTATGGTATTGGACTGATGTACTGGATGATAAATCACGATATTGAGGTGTACATAGAACATACTATTGTTATGGATTATATTGGGTATGATAGATGGTGGTGCACGTGGATATACAGTCTTAATAATGCATTGGTAACCATTGAAGATTTTATATTCAAGAACAACTCACTGTCCTCCACGAACGGGGGAGCCTTCGCATTTGGCGCGGCGTCGTCATTTCGCAAGTTGACACTTAGAAATTCTGTGTTTGAATCCGTAAAAACTTCTAACCATTTTGGAAGTGGGTGCGTCAGTTTTATGGGGAGTCAGTTTCCAAATGCTTTTCTTTACAATGTCACATTCAAGCACTGTTATAATCATTATGATGCAGCCGGTAGCGCTTTGTCTATTGGAAGCCCTAAATTTGGATCCTTCAAAAGCAGCAATATCACGATTGAGTCTTGTAACTTCTTTGACAGTAAAGCCCCACAGGGAGAGGGAGGTGAGATTGAATTTTCCCTTTGGAACGAAGACATGATTAAAGACCCTGGGTGTATTGAACATCAAGGCACGCTTCCTCGAAGGGTTTGGAAATACAGTGCTTTCGTGACAATAAAGAACACAGTATTTATCAATAACGCTGCCACGACTGGAGGGGCGTTGTACTTATCGAAGGGAAGCTATACTTTACAAAACTGTTCTTTCATTAACAATTTTGCAAAAAACCAAGGAGGGCATATTTACATTCCAGGAACAGATTCCACCAGTCTGAAAATAATTAATTCGTCGTTTCTACAGAACGTTTCTTCGGGGAAAAATATGACGTTTAATATTGCATCATTCATCGATTCTCAAAGTGCAGGTCCTTTGATAATATCAGATTCAAGATTTGAAATGAAGGCACCTCGAACATTGTTGGAAACCATGGTAACCGTGTCTAGGTCCAATTATGTCAATTTTACTGAAAATAACCAAACAATCCTGACTTGTCCAAAAGGCAGTGAATTAGACATTCGCCAAGTTGAAACCCAAAAATTTGATCAATATAAATCTTATCTGTGTAATATTGCTATGAACGTCAAGCAGTTTACTTGTAAGCCGTGTGGGATTGGTACCTACAGTTTGCAACACGGCCAGAGCCTGGGAATTAATAAGGTCAGTGGTTTTCAGTGTTTGTCATGCCCATTTGGAGCTGATTGTTTAAATAAAATATCAGCCAGACCAAACTTTTGGGGATACAAAGTACAAGACGATCCACCAGCACTTAACTTTGCTCTTTGTCCATTGGGATACTGTAAACAGCCCGACAAAGACGATTTTGTTGATTACAATAGTTGTCAAGGCAACAGGATAGGACCACTCTGCGGTGAGTGTAAAGAAAATTACTCTGAAACTCTCCTCTCGACATCATGTTGTCCTCGAGACGAATGTCAAGGCACGTGGTTCTGGGGCGTGGCCGTTGTCATGGTGATGTTATTTGCTTTGTTCTTGATCCACAAGCCAAGGCTTTGGCGCATGCTCAAGAGTCACATCCTGTGGTTCAGAAGCAATCCAAGACACGACGATAAAGACCAATCGAAGGATGACCATGGTGGTGGATATTTAAAAATAGTTTTCTACTTTTATCAAGTGGCTAATATTCTTTTGATTACCACTTCGTACGACACCATTGTTGAGAAGCACCTCCTGCAGCCTGTGATGGGACTTTTTAACTTTGAAATCCGTCTCTCGTCACCTGGTTTTCTATGTCCATTCGTTGGGCTTACTGTAGTAACTAAGCAACTGTTCTTTGTTTGTCCAGTATTTGGTGTTCTCTTGACGATTGCCTTGTTCTACGCCTGTCATTGTCTACTACACAAATGGAAGTCCAAATCTCCTCCAACACTTGGGCCTTACCTCGCTGCTGTCTTGGAAACTCTGTTGCTAGGATACGCCGTGCTTGCCAACACAGTCCTCAGACTCTTACGTTGTACGTCACTTGGTGAAGAGAAGCGGTTGTTCATTGCTGGTAACGTGTTGTGTTACCAATGGTGGCAGTATGTACTGATGGTGTTTGTGGTCATATCAGTTGTTCCTTTCATCGTTACCATAGCGCTGGGATCCAAATGGCTTTATAAAGGCTCAATTTCTATCAAAGAGTTCTTCGTTGCTTGTGCTCTTCCCTTACCCTATCTGATGTACAAAGCGATGTCGTTGTTGTGTAGCCCTAGACAACCAAGACCAGAACCTCCTGAGTGGAAATCGTCAGTCACTGCCGTCCTGTTCAGTCCGTTTCGTGAACCACAAGACAATGCTACTGGCGCTATCTACTGGGAAAGTATTCTGATATTCAGACGTCTGGTTGTCATCACCATCTCTGCATTTGTCACTGATCAACTTTCAAAAGAAAGTTTACTAACTTTTTCCTGTGTCTTAATCCTTGTCCATCACATCCTAGTACGTCCATTCCGTAGCCAAGCAACCAACATCGCTGAGATGATTTCTTTGATTGCCTTGGTTGCCATAGCAACAATTAATACATTCAACGCCAGTTTCTTCTCCACTGGTCAAGTTCCACAAGGTCCACTCAAGTCAACCGTAGACGCCTTGAACTGGGTTCAAGTCATAATTTTATCTGTGCTTCCAGTACTTTGCTGCATTGTTGTAGTCGTGGTCATTGTTTCTCAGCTTGTTCGACTTGTTGTCAAAACCTGGAGTTTTGTCAGGCGTTGTTGTTTCAAGTCACGTGACGAGATACGACTTTTACTAGACACCAGTTCTCCCGAAACCCGAGATCCCAACACGTGAACATGAACAGATTGAAATTTGATTGGCTTTTTTCATTCAAGGCAATAACTATCATGACAAAGACGAAAAAAATTGTTAGCAAATTGATGATTTTAGAATCGAAGTGGTTTTGTTCCACAAAAACGTGGCTACCAAGCCCTTCGTTATTGAGCGCGGCGGCGGTGATGGATTTTTTTGTGGGTCCCATGGATGGCCGAGCGGTTAGAGCGCTGGCCTTTCACCACTATGGACCGAGTTCGAGTCCCAGCTGGAGCGCCTGCATGGATCATACGTGAACTGATTGAGTTTGTTTGATGTATTGTTTTCTACTATGCCACGAGGATTTTTTTCTCCGGGGTTCTCCGTTTTTCCTCCTTCAGCAAAAATCAACATGGAGGATGGAGGATTTAGAAGATTCCGTGTTGGATACTAATAAGGATCTCCAAAAGCCAATCCTTGTGATATTATTCACTCACTAGGCGTTGATAATATCAGTAGTCTGCTGGTTTAGTTTCTTGATCATCGTGTTTTTAGGACTAACCAAAAGATTTTTGTGCGGTTAAAATATTAACGTACTCTAATAAGTTTTGATGCCTGGAAAGCGCTACACTCTACGACAAACTTTTGATTTGTTTGTTTCGTTCTGCATATATAAAAATTGATGTTTGTAAATAAAGTCAGTGTTCAAAACAGAGCGTTTGTCGTTGCTTTCTTTATTTGTCACTGATCAACTTTCAAAAGAAAGTTTACTAACTTTTTCCTGTGTCTTAATCCTTGTCCATCACATCCTAGTACGTCCATTCCGTAGCCAAGCAACCAACATCGCTGAGATGATTTCTTTGATTGCCTTGGTTGCCATAGCAACAATTAATACATTCAACGCCAGTTTCTTCTCCACTGGTCAAGTTCCACAAGGTCCACTCAAGTCAACCGTAGACGCCTTGAACTGGGTTCAAGTCATAATTTTATCTGTGCTTCCAGTACTTTGCTGCATTGTTGTAGTCGTGGTCATTGTTTCTCAGCTTGTTCGACTTGTTGTCAAAACCTGGAGTTTTGTCAGGCGTTGTTGTTTCAAGTCACGTGACGAGATACGACTTTTACTAGACACCAGTTCTCCCGAAACCCGAGATCCCAACACGTGAACATGAACAGATTGAAATTTGATTGGCTTTTTTCATTCAAGGCAATAACTATCATGACAAAGACGAAAAAAATTGTTAGCAAATTGATGATTTTAGAATCGAAGTGGTTTTGTTCCACAAAAACGTGGCTACCAAGCCCTTCGTTATTGAGCGCGGCGGCGGTGATGGATTTTTTTGTGGGTCCCATGGATGGCCGAGCGGTTAGAGCGCTGGCCTTTCACCACTATGGACCGAGTTCGAGTCCCAGCTGGAGCGCCTGCATGGATCATACGTGAACTGATTGAGTTTGTTTGATGTATTGTTTTCTACTATGCCACGAGGATTTTTTTCTCCGGGGTTCTCCGTTTTTCCTCCTTCAGCAAAAATCAACATGGAGGATGGAGGATTTAGAAGATTCCGTGTTGGATACTAATAAGGATCTCCAAAAGCCAATCCTTGTGATATTATTCACTCACTAGGCGTTGATAATATCAGTAGTCTGCTGGTTTAGTTTCTTGATCATCGTGTTTTTAGGACTAACCAAAAGATTTTTGTGCGGTTAAAATATTAACGTACTCTAATAAGTTTTGATGCCTGGAAAGCGCTACACTCTACGACAAACTTTTGATTTGTTTGTTTCGTTCTGCATATATAAAAATTGATGTTTGTAAATAAAGTCAGTGTTCAAAACAGAGCGTTTGTCGTTGCTTTCTTTATGTGGAAGCGTTTTTGTTCTTCTGTCGCCATGCATAATGTAAAAAAAAATCTAGAAAAGTTTCAAAGCACGAGCCTTCACTAGTAATTTTTGCTCATACATTTTCCTACATATTTCCTAGATATTTTCAATCATTGGAAATTGCATTTCCCTATAGATTATATTTCCTATCTTTTTATTTTCCTATGATAGGAAATATCTAGGAAAATGCAATTTCCAATGACTGGAAATATCAGGGACATTTTTAGGAAAATGTATTTTCCTGCATTTTGTCCAGTTCCTATAATAGGAAATCATTGGAAATGAGCATGCAGTACATTAGTAAAACACAACTAAGACAACTTTAAAAGCACGAGCCCCCGATGCGATTGCTAGGGTATCAGCGGTATCCACATCATCGGTAAAATACTATAGTCTAGACATGTGTATTTCATGTTTGAAACCATTACCCGCAGAGTAGAACATGAGTATGTTCATCTAGTTTATCGTCTCATTCTTTTGATGAGTTCCCGCAAGAGTTCGTGTCTCGTTGAGTACTCGATGTATCTTCTTTGGGTTTGAACCCTTTGCGCTCTGGAACACTAGCATCAAAAGCTTGCCTCCAATCGTGCGTCTCTTGATACTTTAGTAAAACATCGAACACTGCAAAGATAATGAAATATACAATAAACGATTTCGAGCTAATTTCGTAAATGTCCCTAGAGATATCCCAGTTGTTGTTAACCCTTTCATCAACAGATATTGAAAAACATGCAAGAGTGTATTTCAGGGCGTGGCTCTATGGTCATAGGCGTACATTTTTTTGACAATATTATTTTGGAGCGCATTAGATCATATATACATGTATTTTGCGCTTTAGAAATATTAAATTATTATTATATTATTATTATTGTCCGTGACTCGTCCCCTACTTCTGTAGGAAGATGCATCTCAGCCTCTCCCCACTGGTACAAGACCTTTGAAATGCCTCTACTTTATGATGCACTTATCAAAACTTCAAATCCCCGTAAGCGAAACATAAATCCTCTTCTTTTAGATCATTACTCGGCTGGGGTGGCCGAATGAGTCATCAAATGCAGCTCCGTTTTTGGTCGTCGGTTACAAAATGCAGATAGGTCTTTACAGCGCATGCTCAGCTGAAGAGAGTGCAAAACCCGCCAAGTGCACGTTCTTGAGCCACCGATGTCTAGAACATATCATTGCTTCTCCTGAGAGCTCGAGCTAGGAAGTTCTCCTTCATGTTTCATAGTACTCATATATCCATGGTTTTAAAATGCCATACCTTGGTTTATAGTTAGCACACTAGAATAGCTGTGATTACCAGAACTCTCTTTCTCCATGTATTCATCGATAGGAAGACGAGCTGTAGAGATCTGCGCAATATTTGCATTATTCAAAGAGACTCCCTGAAAAGAGCAAAATACAACGCATTTTTTTGCGGCGAAACGATCGAATGTGTATACTCAATTAATTGATGCTCAAAAATTTGAAAACGGCTGGGACACTGAAGTCACACTCAAATACAAATTGAAATGGCTGGAACACTGAAGTCACACTCAAACACAAATTGAACGGATGGGACACTGAAGTCACACTCAAATACAAATTGAAATGGCTGGGACACTGAAGTCAAACTCAAATACAAATTGAACGGATGGGACACTGAAGTCACACTCAAATACAAATTGAAATGGCTGGGACACTGAAGTCAAACTCAAATACAAATTGAACGGATGGGACACTGAAGTCACACTCAAATACAAATTGAACGGATATGATGGGACACTGAGACTGAAGTCACACTCGAGCTCATATACAAATTTCCAAACCTTTATCACTTGATGATCAACCAAGCCTCCAATAACGTAGACTTTACTTTCATCTAATTGGTCAAGATCTATCACGTGACAAAAATAAAGGCATACGTCAAACAAGTTAAACCTAATATGGTAATAGTTAATTGCGTACTTACGATTTGGTGAATCTGGACTGAGATAGACAACGGATTGTGGATCAAATAACTCAGGGATTCTTTCTTGGTGCATTTCCACCTCAAAAAGTAAAGACACAAAAATAACTTACAAAAGCAACAAAACATGCAGAGATTCCGACGATATTGACATTGGAAAGGGTGCAATCCTGACCAAAGGCACCAAAATTTCATTATTTGACAGTTTCTGTTCCTTGTTAGTGAAACGTAAGGAACGGTCTACTAAACGGAGCAACTCAAAACGGGCCGTTACGTTTTTTCCAAGTTTTTCGCGTTCTGCAACGAACGTCTTTTTGAAATCGGCTGGTCAGCCATATATGATAGATAACTTATTGACCGCCTATTGGCTCCGTCCGTACCTGCACACAAAAAAGAACTCGAACTTATATCTTCCTATTCTGACCTCACGGTCGGTAAATATATATGCATGGTTTTGGAGTTTGGAGATTTGGGATTCCTGTGGAAACCAAAACAAGGGTGGTTTCCACAGGAATCCCAATTTTCCAAATGTTCAGATGTTGACCTCACATTATAGAGAGGTAGCCGCTGGAAAAGGCATACGTTTATGCTACCCCCCCCCCCCCCCCCCCCCCCCCCCCCACACACACACACACACACTATAAAACATAACTTGCCCTTGGAAGGAAGTAAAAGAAAACCACACCACTAGTCAGAAAGAGTAAAAACCCGATGTGTGTCTGACTTAAATGATATGTGTAGACCCTGTCACATGATAGCCTAAAACCAAAATAAATATGATAACGTTGTTTACTTACCAAGTAATCATCAAATCCATCGTTTTGTCGCAAACATTCTCGATAAACCCGACCATCTTTAACCAGCCCAGTGAAATAGACATGGCAAGGTCGAGGTGATCGTAGATTGGAACCGTAAACTCGTCTCAGTTGGCATGCTACTTTAGTGATCTCCTGTGGATACAGCAGAAAAACAAAAGGTGTCCTCTTGATAAAGCTTCCAAATAAAATGGTATACCTTTGTTATACTTCCTTATTAAAGGAAATGACATGCAACACGTAAAAGGCACCCCTTCCATATACCTCCAGTGCGAAAAAAATTCCCTTTTGGGTGGAACTTGTCCCCGTACATCTTAATTAAGCAACACAAAGTAGAACCGATAAGGTAGTCTTGATACACAGGGGCGGATCCAGTATTTTGCAAAGGGGTGTCCTAAATAGGCCTCTTGAGAGATGACGTCACATCCAAGTTGGCGGCCTCCTAACAATGGAATTTGATAACGTCATCTCGCAAGAATCCAATAGAAAAAAGTAAGTGCTAGGGGGTGTCCGGTGCACCTGTGGGATCTCCTGGATCCGAGGGAGCGTTGCGTGACGAGGCTAAACACAGCTGCGAGGGAGACTACCCCTGATACTATTCTAAATAAAAGGTGGAAAGATACTCTAATTAGGCGCCTGAACCAAGACCTATATTAAGGCTATAAAAAGCGGAGACTTGCAATTGATAGAGCGATATTTCGGTGTTTATTCCAAAACCATCATCAGGCGAATATTTACAAAGCAAACAGAGCTACTATTTATATACACCTATTCCAAAAATCGTTGTCGCAACAAGTCCTCAGTTCACAGTCGAAGACTTCAAAGGATCTCGGTAGCTGTTTGTTAAATTCATCAGGTCGCTGTTGTCTTTCCTTGTGCGCTGGTTCCTTGGTGAACAATTCTAAACATTTCAACAGCAAGTGATAACATGACGAGTGTGCGCGAACCGCTGGACGGAAGTGGCCTCAATCACGGTTTTAACCTGGCTTAGGGCTACCTCTCTCATAAATAGAGTCGTATATAGTCTCCCCAAAGTCTGTCGGAGCATTACAGTCGAGTGCAGAAGTATGAACAGCTAGAAATTATCCTTTCAAAATTATCCATTTGTCCACTAAGACAATAGAAATTGGAGACATGCACAGATGTTATCACTTGCTGCTAAACATTCCAGCAAGCATTGAGAGCAATTGGGCCTTTTGTATTCATGTTTCACATGTCTCGTGCAATCAAAACATGCTATGAATAAATTAATTATTAGAATACTACCAAAATCCTTTGCAGTCTTGGACTGTGCACCCAGGACTTGCTGCGACAACGATTTTTGGAATAGGTGTATATATTTAAGCAACCTACTGTGAACAGTGATAACGTTCTGGAAGCAAACTATTTTAGCAGTTTTGTTAAAAGTTATCATTAGATTTTTTTAGATAGGTATTTTGTGTTAATTAAGTATGAAAAGGGAGCAAAATCAAAATTGAAAAGAGCCACCACTATATGTATTCACTGATGGCAGCGAAAACTGAAAGTGACGATGGAAACAACTGAACTTCAGTCACGTCCATGCAAAAAAATCCCCGGCGACACAGAAAAACAACCAACCAAATCAGCAATCTACATGAGACTACAGGAAATAAAACCACAGAGGTCAGCCAAATAAGCAATACACGCTTAATTAATTGAAAAGCAGGTTAGCGGGTTCTTCCACAGAATATCACATAATCGTCACGCGATCAACCAAAGCACAAAAACACAGTCTCGTGACTTTCACTTGACCTACCCACTGCAGGTAAACAAAAGCAAATGTCTGCATGATCAGCTTAAATATTTCACTTTCTTTAAGAGATTACAACCTACTTTTAACAGCCAAAACGCTTGTACTTAATGTAGCAGCTTATTGGTGAGGGAATCAAAATGTATGTTTACTGCAAGTGGACTCTGGTAATGCTTGTATTGTGGATGCAAACACCAACAGGGTTGACTTCTTCACAACAACCACAAAATTATGAAGGTAAAAAAAAGAATCGCTTTGTACTGACGTTTTTCGAACTGAACGATTATATTGCTTTGTGAAAGAAGTCGAAAATCGCTTAATTTTTCGTAGATCTTCGTACTGACTGAGATACTCTTTACTTTTGTCAAAAAGTGAAGTTGAGAAGTCTTCATATTCTGCTAAGAACTGTATTACACAAAAATATTTGTCCTGGAACAGGTAACCCACATTGTGGAAATGGTTTTCTTATGACATCATTCTAGGGAGACACGTGATTTTCTTTAGTTATTTGTTAGAGCCAGTACCTTAAAAAATCTATTCTATTCTATTTTTTGTTAAAATATAACACTGTATTCATAGATAGGTACAAATAAAAAGTTGTTGTTGTTGTTTCCTGTTTCGGTCATTATTTTGTTGCCATAACTGCAGTATTATGGACGACGACAATTCGGTTGAACCAGACCAACATTCGAAACTCTTGCGAGTCGCAAGGCAAAAGGTAAAAAACCCTCGAAATAACTGAAAGTACAGATTTGGATCGATTTGAAGTAGTATTCAAGCTTTTTTTCATTAATCAAATTCAAAATTGCGGGCAAATAAACAGATGCTTGAAAGAGCAAATCAGTTTCGATCTTTTATAACAAAAGTCGTTCCTGCTTGTTTAATTAACCTTTTTTTTTGCTTTCATTTCTCATCGCAGTTCAACGTGTGTATGTATCCCAAAGCAGAGGAAATGACAGCAAGTCGTGTGGTTCAGAATCCAACCCTTGTAAAACCTTCGTTATGGGTGTATGGAGGGTACAACACAAAGGTCATGTCTACGTTGATGGTACTGGAACAGATACCACTCCATACACTTGTAAGTCGTCTGCTTTGGACTTGACAGGAATTCATTCCAACAAGAGTATGGTTATTGTTGGTGTCCAGTCAATAGCACACGTTCAATGCCAGCAGGAGTACGATATCAGGTTCAGCCGATCCCTACTCGACCAGAATGGCACAATTGTTAAGTTAATCAACCTAAAGTTTGTCAACACTTGTGTGTCTGCTCAAGACATCAACCTTTCTATTGATAACTGTATCTTTACTGGTGCATCACAAGCTGTAAGTCTGGTCCAATCAACCAGGGCCATTACCCTGTCTTTTAATAACTCTCTATGCGTGAATGTAAGTTCCTGTATAGCAATGAGTATAACTCAAAGAGTAACAGTGAACAGTGTTTCCATCTCTGTAACAAACAGTGAAGTCCAAACATCTTGGGGAGGCGAAAGCACGTCATCAGGAATCCACGTGACGTCAACAGGTGAATACGATCCAGGGTCAATATCATGTCATATTGCCCTCCAAAATGTTAACTTCACACGAAACATCCTCGGACCAAAAGGTTTGATATGGATTGAGTTGGAAAATGGATTTACGTCGTTGAGACTTGACAATGTTGTGTTCTTAGAGAGTAAAACTCCAGTTCCAGTGGATTACATGATTTATATTGTGAGTTATCAACATAATATGATTCTTAACAACACAAAGTTTCTTCAGAATTACCAAGGTTGGTGTGGAGCCATACATGCAAACAGTGGTAAAGGTAGCCTGTACATTGTGAACAGTCAGTTTGAAAAGCTCCAAACAAAATCTAAAAATGGTGTTGGGGTGATGGGATGGAGCACAAATCACGATACTGAGGTGTACATAGAACATACTATTGTTATGGATAACATTGGAGGTGTATGGTGTGTGGGTATAGGCAGTGCTCAAAATGCATCGATAACCATTGTAGATTTCATATTCAAGAACAACTCAATGACCTCCTCGAACGGGGGGACCTTCATATTAACCGCGTGGTCATTTCTCAAGTTGTCACTTAGAAATTCTGTGTTTGAATCGGTAAATACTTCAAACGTTTTTGGCGTTGGATGCTTCTTTTTGTTTGTGAGCCAGTTTTCAAATGCTTTTCTTTACAATGTCACATTTAAACACTGTTATAATCATGGGGAAAAAGGTGCAGCTGCTTTAACTGTTGCAATTATTGGCATCCCAACCTTCAAAAGTAGCAATATCACAATTGATTCTTGTAACTTCATTGGCAATAAAGCCCCAAAGGGAGAGGGAGGAGCTATTAATTTTGCTCTTAAAAGCAAAGACACAATTAAAGACCCTGGGTGTATTCAGCCATGGCAGCAAAGCCCGTTTCCTCGAAGAGTGTGGAATTACGGAACCATCGTGACAATTAAGAACACAGTATTTGCCAATAACACTGCTATGACAGGAGGGGCGTTGTTCTTATTGGAGGGCAGCTATACTTTACAAGACTGTTCCTTCGTCGATAATTTTGCCAAAGTCCGAGGAGGACATATCTACATTTCTGAAACTGATTCAACCAGTTTGAAAATATTTGATTCGTCTTTTATACAGAGACGGCCTTCAGAGGAGAAGCTAAACTACAACATTCTATCCTTCATTGATTCTCAAAGTGCAGGTCCTTTACAAATATTTAATTCAACATTAAATTTTAAAGCAACCCCAAGTATGCAAAAAACCTTAGTAACCGTATCTAAGGCCAATTACGTGAATTTTGGTGAAAATAACCAAACAATTCTGACTTGTCAAAATGGGAGTAACTTAGACATTAGACATCTGATTACCCTTATAAACAGCGATATTGGACTCAATTGTAAGGTGGCTTTTTATTTCAAACAGTTTACGTGTACGCCATGTGTGGCTGGTACCTACAGTTTACAGCACGGCCAGAGCCTGGGAACAAATCTGGTCAGCGGTTTTCAGTGTTTGTCATGTCCATTTGGAGCTGACTGTTTAAACAAAATATCAGCCAGACCAAACTTTTGGGGATACAAAGTTCAAGACAATCCACCAGCACTTAACTTTACTCTTTGTCCGTTGGGATACTGTAAACAGCCTGACAAAGACGATTTTGCTGATTACAATAGTTGTCAAGGCAACAGGATAGGACCACTCTGCGGTGAGTGTAAAGAAAATTACTCTGAAACTCTTCTCTCACCATCTTGTTGTACTCGCGACCAATGCCAAGGCACGTGGTTCTGGGGCGTGGCCGTTGTCATAGTGATGTTATTTGCTTTGTTCTTGATCCACAAGCCAAGGCTTTGGCGCATGCTCAAGAGTCACATCCTGTGGTTTAGAAGCAACACAAGACACGACGATGAAGACCAATCCAAGGATGACCATGGTGGTGGATATTTGAAAATAGTCTTCTACTTTTATCAAGTGGCTAATATTCTTTTAATTACCACTTCCTACGACACCATTGTTGAGAAGTACCTCATGCAGCCTGTGATGGGACTTTTTAATTTTCAAATCCGTCTCTCCTCACATGGTTTGCTGTGTCCTTTCGTTGGGCTTACTGTGGTAACTAAGCAACTACTCCTTGTTTGTCCTGTATTTGGTGTTCTCTTATCGATTGCCTTGTTCTACGGCTGTCATTGTCTTCTAAACAAATGGAAGTCCAAATCCCTTCCAACACTTGGGCTTTACCTCGCTGCTGTCTTGGAAACTCTGTTGCTAGGATACGCCGTGCTTGCCAACACAGCCCTCAAACTGTTGCGTTGTACGTCACTTGGTGAAGAGAAGCGGTTGTTCATTGCTGGTAACGTGTTGTGTTACCAATGGTGGCAGTATGTACTGATGGTGTTTGTGGTCATATCAGTTGTTCCTTTCGTCGTTACCATAGTGCTGGGATCCAAATGGCTTTATAAAGGCTCAATTTCGATCAAGGAGTTCTTCGTTGCTTGCGCTCTTCCCTTACCCTATCTGATGTTTAAGTTGATCTCGTTTTTGTGTGACAGCAATGAACCAAGACCAGAACCTCCTGAGTGGAAATCATCAGTCACTGCCGTCCTGTACGGTCCGTTTCGTGAACCGCAAGACAATACTACTGGCGCTATCTACTGGGAAAGTATTCTGATATTCAGACGTCTGGTTCTCATCACCATCTCTGCATTTGTCACTGATCAACTTTCAAAGGAGCTCTTACTAACTTTTTCCTGTGTCTTAATTCTCTTCCATCACACCATTGTACGTCCATTCCGTAGCCAAGCAACCAACATCGCTGAGATGATTTCCTTGATTGCCTTAGTTGCCATAGCAACAATTAATACATTCAATGCAAGTTTTCTCTCTTTTGGTCAAGTTCCACAAGGTCAACTTAAGTCAACAGTAGACGCCTTAAACTGGGTCCAAGTCATCATTTTAACCGTGCTTCCAGTTCTTTGCTGCATTGTTGTAGCCGTGGTCATTGTTTCTCAGCTTATTCGACTGGTTGTCAAAACCTGGAGTTTTGTCAGGCGTTGTTGTTTCAAATCACGTGACGAGATACGACATTTACTAGACACCAGTTCCTGAACAACTGAGCTCCCAACAGATGAACGTAACTGTTGTGCCATCAGAGAACCTGAACTGTACTTTATTCTGCTGTATTAAGATTTATGATTTACTATATGCATTGAGGTGCTATTTTAAGAAGAATTGTGTTTATATATTCTACTATCATTTAAAAGTACTTATTTCGAACTTTACCTATATTCTTCTTCGGAAATCCAATTTAGCTTATTTCGACTAGTCTTCACAAAATGTTTTAGATACTAATATACTTGCGGTAAAAGTTGTATTTACAATATAAACCATATTTACCGCTGTCTTATCAAGATAGTGCATATTTCGTATGATAGTGAAAAACTACGGCACGGTCACGGCGCGGCACGGACACGGCACGGAACCTCGCCTACTGATTTCTTTAAAAATTTGCGAAGAAATCAGCAGGCGAGGTTCCGTGCCGTGTCCGTGTCGCGCCGTAACCGTGCCGTAGTTTTTCACACTCATACGAAATATGCACTAAAGCTAAAGTTATCTCACTCTCAACAATGGTTACTATGGTAGCAATGGCTACTTAACATTGGTTACTATGGTAGCATGATTACTTAAAAAAAAAAGATTACTTAAGTAACAGTGGTTACCATGGTAACGTGAATCATCCACAGACCGCATTATTTGGGTGAGTAAGAAGAAGTACGTGTGAACGACGTATAAACCCGTTTGCTAATGATATCTACCATTCCAAAATAGAATGGGGATTAAAATGGCCACCCTTCGCTTACGAGTTGGCGTGGCCGAGTAAATGCGTGCTAATATCAGCAACTTTACAGTCAACAATGACAAGTTAATTGTATACGTATATCAATTTATTCACAAATCCCCTAAAGACAGACAATACTTATATGGCAGTGCGAGGATTAAAACCACCAAGGTCAACCTACTAAGTGATACTTTCTTAATTTCTAGTTCCAGGAAAATGATCAGCAAATATTACTTTAAGCTGTCGTGACCAAATTATGTCACATACTCGTATCTAAAATCACATCATCATTGCGATTTAGCGAGCAGCGACACTAATCTTGCAGTGGGATTCCTGTGTGTCATGCTTGGCGTGTTTATAGACCAGCTCTGAACTCGACTTTTTGGTAGGCATGTAAATTGAACGATGATTCGTGACGTCCTCGAAATATGTTTGGAATCATCGGAATTAATGGTCAGTATAGTGATATATCACTTAAAATTATGCGAAGATGACCACTGCACTCACCACGCGACAACTGGTTAAGAGCAGTTGCGAGATAGGTGGATTTAGGTGGATGTTCTTTTACGAGCTTTTCATCGATCGAAGCGAAATTCAGGCTGCAAGACGATAAGTTGTATTCGAACATTCTTCAAAGAGGTAGAATCTCACAGTCACATCATATCGCTAAAATTTCTGGTGAATCGAAACTTTGCTTTATCAGTTACACAGACTGACTCTCACAAGTTCTGACAGCTAAATCGACAGATATTTATGCACATCAACCAAAACAACATTTACATGTATTCTTTGTCAGATTCTCTGTAATACAAAAGTATTCTTTATCCGCCACAGGGTGCGATTCATATTTTTATGAACTAACTTTAATTGATTAGTTTTATCATCGATGCTATTAATTAAAGACTGTGATTGTTTGAAAAGGTAATAAATTTGAATAAAATTTATTTATACATTTCTTAATTACTTGTGTTGTATCAAGCACTAGTCGACCCGTTTGAAAACATTTTGAATAAGTACTTAAGAACAAGTGATTGAGAAAGTCAAGCAAAAGTGGAAATGAGATTTTTTGACCTGCCCTCATATTCTATGTGCAGTTAGGTTTCCTAGGGGGATGAACAAATCGCACTTTCTTTCGGCCACCAGAAGTCGTGTTACCATGGTAACGGCAGCTGACCATCGCAGTTGCCGGCTCATGAGTTGGTCCAAAATTTTACTCTCAGGAAGAGGAAATACAAAAATTTATTACTCAGTTACATTTTAACCAATTACAATAAAAACTCATAGTTAAGTGGAATTATTTCTATACTTTTATAAAATGATGAAAAGACTCTCTTACTTTTTATAGCGAATGTAAAATAACTTCCTCTTTGATACGGCCTGTAGGTCATTTTTGCAAACAGCAAAAATAGGTCAAACTGTTTTTGCGATATCTCTTAAAGTACTCTATCTTGAGAAATGCAAATAACGCTACAAGTTACACTAAGATCAAAGTCTTGAAACGTTGTAAAATCGTTTTGGGGAAATTAATATTTTGTCTAGGATTCCTCAGCGAATTTGATGTAAATTTTCAAAAATCGAAATTCTTGACATTTTGCAGCTCAAAATCTTGGCTCGCAAAAAGCGTTAATAAAACGGGTTTCGCTTAAAAAGTGATAAATGAAGTCTCATTTGATTACTACAGGTCTTTGTTTAATATCTAAATCAACGAACATAAAAAAACATGGGATGATACAATGCCTACCTTGCAAGTTTCGCCAGTGTTTACAACATGGATATAGTCGTTCCGTTTTCTCGTCCCTCTTTCCAGGTTCTTGACTCATTCTTGAAAAAATTATTCTCAAAGATCATAACGGCTCGTAGTTTGCACGATTGATGATAACTGTGAGTTGAAGATATCTACAGATATTCGGTAAAATTATAATGACTGAATTGAATGACTACCAAGTGGAATGTACATGTAGCAGTTGTCGAGGTATGTATTTCAAGAAAATCTCTCTAAAAACTTTAAGGAATCCATAATACTTACTTTGTAAGCAAAAGACAATCCTCCAAAGAATCCAGAAGAAAACATTTCCTTCCAAACGATTCGTAAAAGGGCTTGAAATCGAGAGATTCTACATGCAGCAGTTTTCCTCGGATCTCTTTGGTTGAAAACCGGAAACGAGACTAGCAACCCCGCTGACCGGATGTAAATATGGTTCTATTTCTCCATACTCCTTTTATTTTCAGTTAACAACTCTATTTGATGGGGGAGTCACAGGTGTTTGTCGTGAAATACTAAAAACGAAACTTATAGAAATAAAACTATAAAGTTTAACCTATCTCAGCTGCTGAATTTATATGAAACCACAGGAACCCCAATTGTTCGTTATTTGATACTTGTATTCGTCATTCCCTCTGCTACTTGTTTTTCTTGTTTTTATTTTAGGTTTTTCTTTTTTCCACTCTTTTCTTTCTTTTGCGTTTCGTAAGGCTGTCACGAGAACAGTACAAATGCTTTGCATGCATATGGTATTTCCAAAAAAGATTCACAACCGGAAGTGACCAATTCTCCCTAGTTGTCATAAAAACAACTAATTATACACAATTTTCCGACGGAACTACATTCAGTATACATGTGGAGAAAAAAGATGGCGAACTGTATGTTTACTACGGAGTCCTCACATTGCAGAGGAGTGAAAATATTGCTTAAAGATTGTCAGAGAGATATCACCAGACACCTGCAGACCTATGGGATTGGTAAGAATCGTGGTGATATCCAGAATGAAATGGATTTGATACTCTGTCGCGCAGGTAAACAAACGTGACGTGCTTGAATAGAAATGCAAGAAGTATAGCTTAAATATCATTGTACAAGGCAGCAGCTAGTGCAGATTTCGTATGAGTGTGAAAAGGACCGCCCCGTGCGGTGACCGTATGTGTCAGTGCCGTGTTTCCTATCAAAACATTCGAAAAGTCTGTCGTAACCTATGATAGGCAATTAGTCATTTCCTTATTGCTGATGATATTTGCTGAAGTGATTTTCTTTTTTCCCCTCTTTTTCTTACTTTTTTCTTTCTTTCCTTTTTTGGGGTGTGTGTGTGTGTCTATGTATAGGTTTTTTTAACACTAATTCTGAAGAGGCCACCTCATATGTTGTATGCGAACACCACCGCGATAATCTTGGGATATTTTGGCGAGGTCGAAGGAAGAACTGCCAAGTACCGTGCAGTGTTGCCCGGCACAAGGGAGCAGTTAAAGGTGATCGTGGCCTAACGAAGGATCAGTCAAAACTGATAAAGGATATGACAGGAAAAGTTATCCCCATAGGAAGTGGTAAATCATCCTTTATTTTATCTACTTATTACATTTTGTTCATTTCATTTCAGATTTATACAATTCATTCTTTTTCTTTTTTACGCGTATACTTTTTTCCCTTCCATTTAAAATTTCATTAACTACGCTTGTTACAATTAATTGTCTTTTTACCTTTCCAGCTGTTTGTAGGGAATGTAGAAAGATTCTTGTGATACACGTGCAACCAGAGAAACCAGAGGTAATCATGTGCATGACACACTTTGACATATAAAATCAACATTTCTGATCATCTTTTTATCATATCTATTTCCTTTTTAGGGTCATGCTGATCGTCAAAGTAAAACGAAGTGCAAACAGGCTCTTCGCACTATTAGCACACAATCAGCAACGCCTAAAAAGTTAGATATTTCCTGGCGCACGGTTGATACAGAGAAAGATTCCAGCGATGATGAGATCTCTTTTTGTGCCGCTAATCAACCGCAAAACTTTGAAAAACTTGAAACCATAAACAAATTACTTTGTTTAGAAGGCCACTCACCAATACAACGGACTCTCAAAGCTGGTTGGGTAGACGCCACTCCCAAAACCCAAAAGTACTATGTCTCAAAGATGGAAGAAGTCGTAACCACAGTGCTTGATGTAATGGCTCCAAATGATGCAGGGATGCTGTGGAAAGCACTGAAAAAGTCACAAGGTATCAACGACAAATAGAACGAACACACTATGGATTCGACGCTACTAATCGCTCTGGTAGAGAGCTACAAGCAGGCCACACATTCAAGTACTCAGAAGAATATCCTAAGCGTCATAGCAGATAAGCTTTCATTCCATGATTTAGAAAAGCTGATACCAGGGATTTCCCGACATCGATTCACAGCTGCTCGTCGTCATGCTGCCCAGTTTGGAGCAGATGCTTTAGCAACGCAAATGGGATCAAAACCTGCAATAATGAGACAACGTGTAGATCCAAATCAGGTGGAGCACTTCATCGATTTCATAACCAGCCAAAATGTCATTCAAGATCTGCCATTTGGAAGACGAAAATTGCGTCTCACTTCAGGTGAACAAATAGACATCCCGAATGTCATCAGGTTATTGATTCCATCTCGACTGGTGGATCAGTACCTACGCTTTTGCCAACAGTCCGACTTCAGGCCCCTTGGAAGAAGGACCCTATTGAAAATCATCTCTGAAAGCTGTGGCGCTTCTGTTCGGAAATGCTTACGAGGCCTAGATAATTATTTGGCAGATGGAACAAAGGCCTTTGATGAATTGAGGTGCATTGTCGAAAAACTCTCACACTCAGTCCTGAAAGAAGACCATGTGAAATACCTAATCGAGGCGTTGTCAGAAGCCAAGCAATACTTGAAAGGAGACTTCAAGGTAGGGACCTTTTGTACATAAAACTTTTCACTACAGATTTTATAATGAGCCATACTTCCTACTTGACAGATCCATGTATCAACGGAATGCGAAGTTGCAGATCATTGTAGTGTCTTTGCACTGAGTGACAGAAAAGACCGTAAGTACCAAGGACAATGCAAGCATAAGCATAATCAAACTTGTGACAGGTGTTCACTTTTGGAAAAGGTATTGCTATATGTATGTATTCTTGTTAGCACAACCATCGAAAAAGCAGAATGGACTTTTACAAAATGTCAGGCAATCGGTACTTCAAAAAGTTGCTTGAACAACTATAGTGTAACAAAAAAGCAGGTGAAGGGAAAGAAGAGTTGATAAATCAATAGATATTTATGCCTCATACTTTTTATCCACTGCTGTTATTTTAGCCTGATATCTTTTTGAATTGATGGTGTACGATTGTTTTATTATTGCCAGGTCCTCGAAGATATTGATTCTGAAGTGACAAGAGCAAAATTTGACAGTGATGATGATAAAGATGAGGCACGTTTTCTCGTTCAGAAATCCAGGGAAGCCATATTGGCATGGAAATGTCATCAACTGCGAAGTATTAATCAAGATCGCGCTCGGCTGGAGGTGCTGGCATCATTAGTTTCTGCAAGCGTTTTAATAGTCCAGGATTTCGCAATGAAATTTATGCCTACTCAGTATCGTGAAGCGCAGAGTGAGTTCTTTGGCAAACGCGGGATATCGTGGCATGTATCTGTTTGCCATAGGAAAGTCAACGACAAGCTGGAGTCGCAAACATTTATCCATGTCCTCGAGGCTGGTCTGCAAGATTCGGTGACAGTTGTACTTATCATGGACCATGTGCTTAGGTCATTGAAGAAGCAGCATCCTGAGATCTCCCGCGCCTTTTTTCGTCAAGATAATGCCGGGTGCTATCATTCTGCACAAACAATCCTTTCAGTAAACGTGCTATCACAACGGAGTGGAATACAGATAGAGCAGGTGGATTTCAGTGACCCACAGGGTGGGAAGGGTTGTTGTGACCGAAAGGCTGCACAAATAAAAGCACACGTGAAGAGCTATGTAAGCGAGGGTCACTCAGTAACAACTGCAAAAGAATTGAAAACAGCAATAGAGTCTAGAGGAGGTATTGCAGGAGTCAGAGTGTCTGAGGTCAAGGTGACAAACAGCGACTAACAAAGGACCCAAAAGTTATAAGTTGGATGGCATCAGCAATCTCAACAACTTTGCATTCACTAAAGGTGGTCGGGGGTTCACCGCATTCCGTGCTTACGGTATTGGCAAAGGAAAGTTCTTCTCGTGGAGATCGTTTATTTCAGGTACACTAATACACTGTAAATAGCTTAAACAGGTCTGTGATAGAAGATGATGATAGATCATGTCGATGATAAAGAGGTACTTGAAAGATGTGTATTTAGCTTACAACTAGCTAAAAGTTCAAAAATGCTTTATGCGAATTTTATCATTCTATCTCATACAGTGCCAAAGGTGACCGACTACCATTGGTTTCAAGCTGACTTTGGTGTGGGTGACTTTGTAGCGATCTTTCAAAGACCACAAAAGGTAAACCTGGTAGCAGTGATTCTCCAAAAACTGATATCAATACGAATGTAGGTCTCGTAGCAATTGCGCGACATGATAATATACATTGTTACTTAAATAACATAAAGCATATATAGTATTAACTTGAAAAATGTTCGTTCGCAGCCTGTTAATTGTATAAGTGGTGCTACCGGCGATCAAAGAAGCGATGACGATGATGAGTCAAGCAGTACTTCCAATTCTACCGAAGATTCAAGCCCAAGCAGTAGTGAGCCTGAAGACGTCCAAACGAAAAAGATGTTCAGCTGTCCTGAGCAGACGTGCACTAAGATGTTTATACGATATTCGGCTTTGGAGCGACACTGCGAGTTGGGCGCGCACAAAAGATGTCTCGAAAAGATAACCCTTCAAGATAGAGCAAAATTAAGCTACGCTGAACACCTCCAGGAAGGACAAACTAAAACGCAACCAAGCCTACCAGTTTCCAGTTCAAAAGGGAGGAGGTCTAGTCCATTGTCCATGGGCTGGGCGCTGAAATCGTCCTCTAAGAAGACGCGATTTAGCACTAAACAGAAGAACTTTCTGAATATGAAATTCAATCTAGGGGAGCAGACAGGAAAGAAAAGCAGTGGGGACGAAGTAGCACAGCAAATGAGGCGAGCACGTGGACAAGATGGTACCAGACTATTTTCGTTGGATGAATTCTTGACGCCACAACAGATTTCTTCGTACTTCTCACGTATGGCGGCTAAAAAGAGGAAATTAACGGAGCAGGATTTAGAAGCTGAAGAAGAAGCTATCTTACTGCAAAGGGTGACCGGCCAGATCTCGGCTGCGCTAGCTGCTGAAAATGAGTGAGCGAAGTGCCTTTCTAAGTCAAGGTGAATTGTACGCTGTGAGAAGTTTTTAAGTTTTAGCCGCGAGTCTCTAACAAACTGAAAGGCGAAGAACATGTCATCAGATCAAAGTTTGGGATATAAGAGATGTTTTCTTTGTTGTTGTTTTCGGGGCGACTATGAACAAGAGACATTAAGTACAAAATTGGAAAAGTATTATGTTCGTAACGCATGCGAGCAGTCATTTGGGTTTAAATTTATAATAAGATGCAAAATACCTTGATACCATGTGATTTTTAGCGCACAAATAACCGGTACCAAATTTCTTCTTTTCCCCTTATCAATGTTATTCGATGGTACCCAAATGCCCAGGACTCTATGATCAGGCAACATTGTATATGGGAAGGGAAGAGAGGTAACCGAAACGGTTTTTATAGAAGGAAAGAGTGATATTTTGGGAACACATGCAAATTTTTGCAACAGTCTCAAACCTTTGCACCTGATTGTATCCTGCCGATATGACTGCTATAGGTAAAGTGAAACTATAATCCTGTCACAGTTATACAAGTGTATGACTCTGCTAATCTGAAAGTACAATGGAAATACAAACAAGTTACTTTCGATAATTCAGATACACTTAATTCGTTATCTAACGTCCTGTTTTCGCGTCATGCCGATGTTGCTAAATTAAGAGAATGAAACTGCGTTTTACGCGGCGACTAAAGTTATTTTAGTACTTTCGTCATCGCGCGCGCAAGGCTTCGCGAAATTACTAAATTACTACTAAACTGGTCAGTATAGTATCAGATTGCTGTTGCAAAACATTGATAGAATAAGAGCTGTGACGGAGAAAAATTTCACGGGGGAAAATTTGAAAAACTGGAATGAATGTGATAAAATGGACCAGAAATAATGAACAATTGGGGTTCCTGTGGTTTCATATAAATTCATCAGATATTGAGATAGGTCAAACTTTATAGTTTTATTTCCATAAGTTTCGTTTTTAGTATTTCACGACAAACACCTGTGACTCCCCCATCAAATAGAGTTGTTAACTGAAAATAAAAGGAGTATGGAGAAATAGAACCATATTTACATCCGGTCAGCGGGGTTGCTAGTCTCGTTTCCGGTTTTCAACCAAAGAGATCCGAGGAAAACTGCTGCATGTAGAATCTCTCGATTTCAAGCCCTTTTACGAATCGTTTGGAAGGAAATGTTTTCTTCTGGATTCTTTGGAGGATTGTCTTTTGCTTACAAAGTAAGTATTATGGATTCCTTAAAGTTTTTGGAGAGATTTTCTTGAAATACATACCTCGACAACTGCTACATGTACATTCCACTTGGTAGTCATTCAATTCAGTCATTATAATTTTACCGAATATCTGTAGATATCTTCAACTCACAGTTATCATCAATCGTGCAAACTACGAGCCGTTATGATCTTTGAGAATAATTTTTTCAAGAATGAGTCAAGAACCTGGAAAGAGGGACGAGAAAACGGAACGACTATATCCATGTTGTAAACACTGGCGAAACTTGCAAGGTAGGCATTGTATCATCCCATGTTTTTTTATGTTCGTTGATTTAGATATTAAACAAAGACCTGTAGTAATCAAATGAGACTTCATTTATCACTTTTTAAGCGAAACCCGTTTTATTAACACTTTTTGCGAGCCAAGATTTTGAGCTGCAAAATGTCAAGAATTTCGATTTTTGAAAATTTACATCAAATTCGCTGAGGAATCCTAGACAAAATATTAATTTCCCCAAAACGATTTTACAACGTTTCAAGACTTTGATCTTAGTGTAACTTGTAGCGTTATTTGCATTTCTCAAGATAGAGTACTTTAAGAGATATCGCAAAAACAGTTTGACCTATTTTTGCTGTTTGCAAAAATGACCTACAGGCCGTATCAAAGAGGAAGTTATTTTACATTCGCTATAAAAAGTAAGAGAGTCTTTTCATCATTTTTTAAAAGTATAGAAATAATTCCACTTAACTATGAGTTTTTATTGTAATTGGTTAAAATGTAACTGAGTAATAAATTTTTGTATTTCCTCTTCCTGAGAGTGAAATTTTGGACCAACTCATGAGCCGGCAACTGCGATGGTCAGCTGCCGTTACCATGGTAACACGACTTCTGGTGGCCGAAAGAAAGTGCGATTTGTTCATCCCCCTAGGAAACCTAACTGCACATAGAATATGAGGGCAGGTCAAAAAATCTCATTTCCACTTTTGCTTGACTTTCTCAATCACTTGTTCTTAAACAGCTCGCACCACTTCACTTTCTGTTAGAAACGGCTAGTATTATTGTTTGCAAGTTGTCTAGGTTCTGTCACAAAAATGTCACGCAATTTGGCGTCACGCAATAAACGAGCTCAACAATAACCACAGTCTCGTGACCTTCGCCTGACCTGAATTTTGTGAAGCGATCAAAAGCAGCCTGGTAGTACTAAAATATTTCACTTTCATTCTGGACAAAAATCTGCTTTTAACAGTCAGTCAAAAACCTTGTCGTTCATGTGACAGTTTATCGTTGAGGGAATCAAAATGTATGTTTACTGCAAGTGGACTCTGATAATGCTTGTATTGTGGATTACTTGGATTCAAACACCGACAGAGTCGACTGCTTCACAACAACCACAAAATTATGAAGGTAAATAGAATCAATCAGTCTTAAAGTCATTATAGACTACCTAAAAATTTGCCATAGAAAACATAAATATCCCACAACTTTGAAGGCAACATACAGGAAATTGCATCTCCATGATCGTCATCTTCTTGCATATTTAAGTTGCCAGCACTGGCGCCAGCAACGCTTGCTAAAATTCACTGTCATGCGCCTGAGAGCACTTGACTTTCTATTAAACAAACGTTTTGTTATCTATTCTAATTCATTAATTTCCACTTAGGGAGCATTCATTTTTTAGGAGGGGGGGTGGGGTGGGTGGGGGGGGGGGGGGGGGGGGTGGGCCGTAGGAATTGAGGGGTGGGCCAAAAGAAATTTACTCTATGAAAGGGGGTGGGTCATGTTTTTCTGAAAGTTAAACCAGGTCAAGGGACCCTATTTTCATATTTGGAAGTGGGGTGGGTCATTGATATAGTTCAATTCCTTACTGTGGGGGCTTGCATTTTTTTTGTATTTGATTCCTGCAATTCCTCCGGCCCACCCCCTCCTAAAAATGAATGCTCCCTTAGTTCATCTGCATGATAATTTATGTACAAGAACCCCCGCTATTTCGAACTCACAAGACACTCAAAAGTTCGAAATACGGGGGGTCCATAATGTATCAAACTGACGAAAGGTATTTGGGTTGAGTTAGCAGTATTGCGATTTTTGTAATAGAATCCAAAAAAGTAGGAGTTATATGCTGTTGTGTAACAAATGCATAAAATTGCATGCCTGCATAGCATGACACGTGCAAAACCTCGTTCAAACCGAACGTATTGTTGGCTTTCAATTGACGTCACGGCGGCCATCTTGGTTGAACTTCAACAAAAGATTGCTCATTAGTGTCTCTTGTTCGTTCAACCAACATGGCTGCCGCTCTTTTATATTTTGACTCTCAAGGGAATGATTGAAAACCAGCAATAAGGAACTCCCTGAGTGTCTAACTTTGGTAAACTTGGATCTCTTTGCATGGTCAAATACCAGCTTTAGTTTGCAAACTCATAGTTTTTTTCTTACACTCCGTGAAAAACAGCGTTAAAGCCATGGAACATTTCCATAGATCAGTAGGCAAACCACAGGTAGCCCAAGCTGTACATTTCTGTATTTAAAATATACTTGATTTATCCCTGATAGAGGGTTTCACGAATGATCACATTTTGTAAAATTAGTGAATATTGCAACAATTTTAACTGTTGTGTTTGATTTTATGTTCAATATTTTTTTTTTGAAAATTTACGCATGCGCAATCGATTAACAAGCGCGTACTGTCATCGGTTTGTAAGTCCGTGTGTGCGTAACACCACAGGAAGCCCGAAATGAAAAACTTCGGAACCAATCAGTGGCCGACTAGATAATGATAAAGCCTATTCGAAGGAAACGTTGAAACTCTTCGGAGGAAAAATTAGCCTCTTCTTAGGATGATTAAGTATCTTCGGAGGAAAATTGAGCCACTTCGGAGTATTATTGAGCGGCTCTTGGGAGGAAACCTGAGACTCTTGGGAGAGATTATTTAACACCTGTGCCTTTCATTTACAATGAAAGCTTGAAAACTGTGGTAAATAAATCTATTCTCCGTACTGATCTCACATGTGACCTAATTCTAGTTATAAGCTGTTTTGTGTCAAGTATATGCGCTCAAGAAAGAGTGCTTTTTTGGCAATAATTATTATGATTATTACAGACCAGGTTTTCATTGTATCTACAGTGTTCATGTTAATGTGTATGTATGTTAACAACAACAACAACAACAACAACAACAACAACAACAACGACAACGACAACGACAACAACAGCAACAGCAGCAGCAGCAGCAGCAACAACAACAAGAAGCAGAAATACGGAGGCTAATAGTAACAAATTAGTGTTCATCTATAGTAAGACAAATAATTCTTGATTTTTATAAAAAATAATTATTCCTTTTTTTCATGAATTTTATTCATCACAGTTCAATATGTGTATGTATCCCGAAGCAGAGGAAATGACAGCAAGTCGTGTGGTTCGGAATCCAACCCTTGTAAAACCATCGTTATGGGTGTATGGAGGGTACAACACAAAGGTCATGTCTACGTTGATGGTACTGGATCAGATACCACTCCATACACTTGTAAGTCGTCTGCTTTGGACTTGACAGGAATTCATTCCAACAAGAGTATGGTTATTGTTGGTGTCCAGTCAATAGCACACGTTAAATGCCAGCAAGAGTACGATATTAGACTCAACCGTTCCCTACTCGACCAGAATGGCACAATTGTTCAGTTAATCAACCTAAAGCTTGTCAACACTTGTGTGTCTGCTCAAGACATCAACCTTTCTATTGATAACTGTATCTTTACTGGTGCATCACAAGCTGTAAGTCTGGTGCAATCAACCAGGGCCATAACCCTGTCTTTTAATAACTCTCTATGCGTGAATGTAAGTTCCTGTATAGCAATGAGTATAACTCAAAGAGTAACACCAGTGAGCAATGTTTCAGTCTTTGTAACCAACAGTGAAGTCCAAACATCTTGGGGAGGCGCAAACACGTCATCATGCCAGGAATCCACGTGACGTCAACAGGTGAATACGATCCAGGGTCAATATCATGTCATATTGCCCTCCAAAATGTTAACTTCACACGTAGCACCCTCGGACCAAAGGGTTTGATATGGGTTGAGTTGGAAAATGGATCTACGTCGTTGAAACTTGAGAATGTTGTGTTCTTAGAAAGTAAAACACCAGTTCCGGTGGATAGTATGATCTCTATCTTGAACTACAACCTTGATTTGATTCTTAACAACACAAAGTTTCTTCAGAATTACCAAGGTTGGTGCGGAGCAATACAAGCAAAAGCTAAAAACAAAGGCAAACTGCACATTGTTAACAGTCAGTTTAAAAAGTTACAAACCAAATCTGGTAGCGTTAGTGGGGTGTTACTCTGGAGAACAGATCATGACAGTGAGGTGTACATAGAAAATACTATTTTCACAGACAACTTTGTGAATAATACTATTGGATTCTGCATCGCGATAGGCGAAATGGATGATCTAATAGGAACTGCAATGGTAACGATTGTCGATTCGGTATTAAAGAATAACTCGGTCGTGTCACGTGTTGGTTGCGCAGTCCTTTTGTCAGTATTAACAATTCAACAGCTGACAATTAAAAATTCTGACTTTGATTCAGTGAACGTTACAAATGTTTATGGTGGTGGCTGTCTGACGGTGAGAGTATTGCAGCTTTTTAATATCCTTCTTTATAATGTCACATTTAAACACTGCTATAGTCAAGATATGGTTGGTGCTGGAGCTGTGAGCATTGCATCAGATTTCCTCGAAGGAGGCAATATCGAAATTGAGTCTTGTAAGTTTTTTGGCAATCAAGCTCCAAAGGGACGAGCAGGAGCGATATTCTTTAATATCGCTTCTAATGATACAATCCAAGAACCTGGGTGTATTCAACAGGGGCAGAAAAGCCCGTTTCCTCGAAGAGTTTGGAGTTACACTGCTTTTGTAAGAATTAAGGACTCAGTATTTACCGATAACGTTGCTATGACAGGAGGGGCGTTGTCCTTATCGACAGCAAGCTATACTTTACAAAAATGTTCCTTCATTGATAACTTTGCTAAACGCCAAGGAGGACATATCTACATTCGTGAATCAGATTCCACCAGTCTAAAAATACTTGATTCGACGTTATTTTTACAAACAAAACTTTTGAAGAAAATACAGCTACCCAAAGAGAATATGACTTTTGACAATATATCTTTCATCCATTCCCAAAGTGGGGGTCCTTTGATATCATTCAATACAAGGCTAGAATTAAAGGTACCATCAGGGTTCTTGAAAACCTTAGTAACCGTATCTAAGGCCAATTACATCAATTTTGGACAAGCTGATAACCAAACCTCGAGCCAAACAATTCTGACTTGCCCAATTGGCAGTGAATTAGATATTCGCCATGCTGAAACCCAAATCGATGAAGAGTATCAATCTCGTGAGTGTAAGATTGCTTTGAATGTCATGCAGTTTACTTGCAAGCCGTGTGGGATTGGTACCTACAGTTTGCAACACGGCCAAAGCCTGGGAATTAACAAGGTCAGCGGTTTTCATTGTTTGTCATGCCCATTTGGAGCTGACTGTTTAAACAAAATATCAGCTAGACCAAACTTTTGGGGATACAAAGTTCAAGGCAATCCACCAGCACTTAACTTTACTCTTTGTCCATTGGGATACTGCAAACAGCCCGATGAAGACGATTTTGTTGATTACAATAGTTGTCAAGGCAACAGGAGGGGACCACTCTGCGGTGAGTGTAAACACAATTACACTGAATCTTTCCTCTCGCCATCTTGTTGTTCTCGAGACGAATGTCAAGGCACGTGGTTCTGGGGCGTGGCCGTTGTCATGGTGATGTCATTTGCTTTGTTCTTGATCCACAAACCAAAGCTTTGGCGCATGCTCAAGAGTCACATCCTGTGGTTCAGAAGCAACACAAGACACGACGATGAAGACCAATCCAAGGATAACCATGGTGGTGGATATTTGAAAATAGTCTTCTACTTTTATCAAGTTGCCAATATTCTTTTGATTACCACTTCGTACGACACCATTGTTGAGAAGTACCTCATGCAGCCTGTGATGGGACTTTTGAACTTTGAAATCCGTCTCTCCTCACGTGGTTTGCTATGTCCTTTCGTTGGGCTTACTGTGGTAACTAAGCAACTGTTCTTTGTTTGCCCAGTATTTGGTATTCACTTGACGATTGCCTTGTTCTACGGCTGTCATCGTCTACTACACAAATTGAAGTCCAAACCTCCTCCAACACTTGGGCCTTACCTCGCTGCTGTCTTAGAAACTCTGTTGCTAGGATACGCCGTGCTTGCCAACACAGCATTCAAACTCTTGGGTTGTCCGTCACTTGGTGAAGAGAAGCGATTGTTTATTGCAGGTAGCGTGTCGTGTTACCAATGGTGGCAGTATGTACTGATGGTGTTTGTGGTCATATCAGTTGTTCCTTTCATCGTTACCATAGCGCTGGGATCCAAATGGCTTTATAAAGGCTCAATTTCTATCAAGGAGTTCTTCGTTGCTTGTGCTCTTCCCTTACCCTATCTGATGTACAAATCAATCTCGTTTTTGTGCGGCCGTAATAAACCAAGACCAGAACCTCCTGAGTGGAAATCATCAGTCACTGCCGTCCTGTACGGTCCGTTTCGTGAACCGCAAGACAATACTACTGGCGCTATCTACTGGGAAAGTATTCTGATATTCAGACGTCTGGTTCTCATCACCATCTCTGCATTTGTCACTGATCAACTTTCAAAGGAGCTCTTACTGACTTTTTCCTGTGTCTTAATTCTCTTCCATCACACCATTGTACGTCCATTCGGTAGCCAAGCAACAAACATCGCTGAGATGATTTCTTTAATCGCCTTAGTTGCCATAGCAACAATTAATACATTCAACGCAAGTTTTTTATCTTTTGGTCAAGTTCCACAAGGTCCACTCAAGTCCACCAAAGACACCTTAAACTGGATCCAAGTCATAATTTTATCTGTGCTTCCAGTACTTTGCTGCATTGTTGTAGCCGTGGTCATTGTTTCTCAGCTTGTTCGACTTGTCGTCCAAACCTGGAGTTTTGCCAGGCGTTGTTCTTTCAAGTCACGTGGCGAGATCCGACATTTACTAGACACCAGTTCACCCGAAAACCAAGATCCCAACACGTGAACATGAGCTTTTATCCCAGCAGACTCAGGTGGATTGATTTTAGTTCATTCAATGACTTTAAGAACTTCCAGTCCTTGGTATCGCTTAAAAGTAGACTTTCGAGTTATGCCATCATAAGTACCACCTTAAACTTGCTTACTAACACTAAAGTGATTTTTATATAGCCATATATATGCATATCTAAGTATGCGTGATATCCAAATTTATAATTTCATTGTATATATTTTATAATGTTTGTATTGTACATTTTATAGTCTTAGGGGGATAGTTGTCAATTGGGACCTTGTCCTGTTACTGCCTCCTGTCACACCCTTTTTTTTGTATATGTATTTGTCTTTTTTCCTTTGTGACGAATTTAATAAACATTAAACATTAAACATCAATAGAGCGTTTTCACGTGACGTCATCAGCTAGTTAACTCAAAATCATGTATCAAAAAAAGCTGGTTAGGTCATATCATTTTTCTATGCCATCATGGAAATACTTTCCTGTAAGTTTGGGCAATTTCTGATGCTCCGCTTTCGAATAATCAGTGACCTAAGTTCTGTCACGCCATACTGTCACGCGTTTTCGAATCGCATAAAATCATAACAATTTACCACAAATTTTACATCAATGGGTCAGTCAATGAATAATCTTAATTGTTCTAAGAATATTTTCAGCAAAATAAACAGATTATCCCTGGTTTTAGTATCATTTCAATGCTCAGTGTTGTGGCCGCCATATTGGGGTTCCAAAATGGTACCCCAACATGGCGGCTCCATACATTCTTACCAAATATTCAAGCAAATTAAAAAAATCATATCTTGGTAACGAACAAACATTTTGACTCTAACGTTTTTCAGATATACACAGTTTTCGTTGTTCTTTCAGATACAATTGCTATGATTTTGGTCAGAGCTCTGGAAAGGCCTGAAAAAAATTGAATCACGTAAAATTACGTCACGTGATCGGAAGTGAAAACGCTCTATAATCATTATCACTAAGACAAAAAAGTTTATAGTTTGTAGATTTTAGATGCAGTTTCGTTTCCCCAAACTACCAAGGCCCATGTCATTACCGTGGTGGCAGCGGCGATGGATCTAGATTTCATGGGGGAGGGAGGGATGGTGGCTTTATAGGAAGATTTCGTGGTAGATACCGAGAAGGATCTCGAAAATTTATCCTCGTGATATTTATTTACTCAATACATTTGAGCAGCCTGCTGTTTTTTTCCTTGATCGTGGCTTTTGGACGTGTCAAAGCCATGATTTCTAGTGAATTATAAAATATTTGAGGTATAACGCGCGCTGATTGGCTGGCTACCATGTTTATATCAGAGGACAGAGACATGGCTCGCTCAAAAAACGTGGAAAATATTTTATAAAAGCAATATAAAACGATCGCTTATGTCTCTGTACTGTGATATAAACACTCTGGAAGATGAAGAGCACTCGAAATGCAAGTGAAACACTCGGCTACGCCTTGTGTTCCTAAGCTTCAGTTGCTTTTCTCTTGCTCTACTTCTTCCATCGTGTTTATATCACAGTACAGAGACATGCGCGCGCATTTTATATTCCTTTAATATTATCTAATAAGTTATCTTGAAAGGGCTACACTTGTCGAGATGCGACTTTTACTAGACGCCAGTTCTTTGGGAAACAGAGGTCCCATTAACATATGAACATGGACTTTTATCCCAGTAGATTAAGGTGGCCCGTACCTATTGATTTGTTTGTTGGGCATGAATTTCAATCGCGTCCTTTTACATCAAAACCTTGTCCGATTTCTCAGAAATTTGCAGCCATTTGTCTACAAGCCTTGAAATTTGTACCGCTAATTATTTTTCTGCGAATTAGATCAAGTAATTTGAGATATCAGACGATTTTTAAAAATGGCTTTTTGAGAAAAATTGGTCATAAATCCAAAATTCCAAGGTGAATTTTTTTCCTATTTCGTCAATCAAGTATAAAGGCATAGAGTACTACATACAACATGTATCGTGCCAATTGGTGCCTTAGAAGTTGCGATACAAAGTTTGTGCTGCCTGTTACGACGCAAAATTATGTAGTCAAAACTACCGCCAAAATCTCAACAAAATTTCAAAAACAGCGAGAACTATATCTGCTGTAAGAAAGACAAATACCTATTGTAACTTGTGAACAAAATTTGGAGAGATGAGAAGCTAAACGCCAATGTTATCCTCAAGCAAACTTGGGGAGTAATTTATGTGACCACGAGGCGAGCGTTGCGAATTTGTATTACTTCGACTTCTACAAATTCTGTCAAATTGTTTCGTGAAATTTTCTCGGTATGGGATAGAACAAGATGTTAACATACCTGTTGCCAAGTGTCGTTGTGTTTGCTGCACTAGGTATAATTCAGTAAGCTTCAAAAGTAAGTAACTTCATCAAGTCGACGTTTGAGCTGCCAAGGTAAAACCCTCACGGTTTGTTAATTTATTCAAAACGACACCTTACTATCTGTTGCAAAATTCCGCACATTGGCGTTTAGCTTCTCATCTCTCCAAATTTTGTTCACAAGTTACAATAGGTATTTGTCTTTCTTACAGCAGATATAGTTCTCGCTGTTTTTGAAATTTTGTTGAGATTTTGGCGGTAGTTTTGCCTACATAATTTTGCGTCGTAACAGGCAGCACAAATTTTGTATCGCAACTTCTAAGGCACCAATTGGCACGATACATGTTGTATGTAGTCCTCCATGCCTTTATACTTGATTGACGAAATAGAAAAAAAATTCACCTTGGAATTTTGGATTTATGACCAATTTTTCTCAAAAAGCCATTTTTAAAAATCGTCTGATATCTCAAATTACTTGATCTAATTCGCAGAAAAATAATTAGCGGTACAAATTTCAAGGCTTGTAGACAAATGGCTGCAAATTTCTCAGAAATCGGACAAGGTTTTGATGTAAAAGGACGCGATTGAAATTCATGCCCAACAAACAAATCAATAGGTACGGGCCACCTTAAGGTGATTCGATTTAGTCCATTCAAGGCAATCAAGTTCATCATGCCAAATAAGTTTACAGTTTATAGATTTTAAATGCCACCAGATTTTATCAATTTGATTATAAAAGTAGTAAAGCACAAAAGTATACAAGAGAAATTTTATGTATACATCTAGAACACGAACATTTCATTTCTAGCTAAAACTCACACATTTCTTCGTAATATGCACGCATGCGCAGACATTTTTCACTACTGGTGCCGCTGCGTTGAGAGTCTCTGTATCTAAGGCATTGCTAGTCGACAGCTTACCTTATCAGACATGTGTTGTTCAAGGCTGAGGTCTATAGCAACTTTTTGTCCTGATATCATTGCCGTGGCTACTCTCTCTTTTCGTTCTTCTTTTATTTGCCGTTTTGTTCGGTGATCATCTAGTGATTGATAGTTGTCTGTCACGAAAAAATAAATTCAACAAATTTACAACGGCTTTCCGTGGTATGGACTCTTATTTATCAACATTTTAGTCACATATGGTCAAAATAAGTTATGGATTCACGAGGCGTAGCCGAGTGGGTCCACAACTGAAAAACGTCTGCGCATGCTCGTAGTCACGTCTTTGTGCTGGGCTTTTGTAAACTTATGCACATTTCGCTTTTACGCTTGCCTTCGATACTTCGATGACTTTACTCCTAAAAATAGTTTTCACTAATACTAGCCTTCAACAATGGTTTTCACAAAATGTCAAAACTTAAGGTCAATTTTTGAAACTTAGGGCCAGTATTCACATAATGTCTCCATTAATGCAATATCTTTGTCTGACAAAAGTATACAAGCGAAATTTTATGTATACACCGAGAACACGAGCATGTCAATATGCACGCATGCGCAGACGTTTTTCACTAATGTCTCCATAACTAATTTTTGACCATATGTTGACGTAAAATGTGTGTATCATTGGGGTGTCTGTATTATAGAGGTGTCTGTATTACAGAGGTGTCTGTATTGTTGTGGTGTTTCTATTGTTGTGGTGTCTGTATTATAGAGGTGTCCGTATTATAGAGGTATCTGTATGTTATAGAGGTGTCTGTATTATTGTGGTGTCTGTATTGTTGTGGTGTCTGTATTATAGACGTATCTGTATTATAAAGGTTTCTGTATTATAGAGGTTTCTGTATTATAGGTGTCTCCATTATAGAGGTGTTTGTATTATAGAGGTGTCTGTATTATAGAGGTGTTTGTATTATAGAGGTGTCTTTTACAGACTGGTGTCTGTATTGTTGTGGTGTTTCTATTGTTGTGGTGTCTGTATTATAGAGGTTTCTGTATTATAGGTGTCTCCATTATAGAGGTGTCTGTATTATAGAGGTGTCTGTGTTATGGGTGTCTTTATCATTGAGATGTCTGTATATTATTAAGTTTTTGTCACTAAAATCTAAATGGCACCATGCATGAAAAAGAATGCAGGTGTGACATCCACATCACAGTTGAGTTTAATTGTTCAAGGACCCTATTCATAAAACAGAGTTAACACTTCTACAAAATTCTGTAATTCTACAACAGATTAATTACACAACTGTACCTTCTACGCCCCTTGCATGCAAATTCTGCTGCAATCTCTTTCTTTTAAGTCTGCTCATTCTGTATTTTCCCTGTACAAGACAAAATATACTTATTGAACTTAGACACTAGGTCGCCTACAATGTCCGAGATGAGGATAAAGGGGTTCTACTGTACCTTTTTCTGATGCAATCTCTCATATTCTCGTACTTGCTTTTTCTGGGAAATAATGAGGGAATTCAACTAAAAAACTAGAAACCCACACTGACACTAAACACTGTAACCTCAAAGACGATCAAATAGTGAGCTCAGTGCTATGAAATCACAACGGCATACACATTGCAAGTTTTTGCTGGCAAGATGTCAGACGCCCTCTTTGTAATGTATATCGATTCTCTTCCTTGGTCTTCAATAACCTAGATATGTCAGTGGTCACTGCACTCTGATTGTCCATTTGCAGTAAGCTGCAATGCAGGTTGTGGGATACAGTGTAGATGTAGATGTTAAGAAGATGTTACACACTGCAACTTGCTTTGCAACCTTGCAAAAAGTGGGAGCTCGTTTAACTTTTTCTGCAACTTGCAACATTGCATTGCAAGTTGCAGAGAGAGGTGCTACACTCATATTGCATTGCAAGTTGGAAGAAAAATTGCATGGAGTAACATGACCATACAATTGAAACATGAAGACAACATATCAGTGAAATTAAAGAGGTTGAAATAAACACAAGCTCTGAATTAAACAAATACACTGTATATGCTATAAAGAAAAGCTCTTACTGATAGTTTTGACATTTCTTGATCTAAATGGTCCATAGCTGCTGTCATCCCTTCAAATGATGTAGCAGACTCGATACTTTCTTTTACACCAGAAAATCGTTTTAAGCTTAAAAGATAACACAAAGTCAAGAAAAACTAATTAATCAAAGCTGCATTCACTGATCCAGATGAATTAAAGACACTTTTTTTACACCTAAATCAAAGAAAAATCTCTTTTTAGTGTCATTGGAAGAGCAATTCATGACAAAATTGGTGCATTTTCAGACAGATTATTGTGGATGTACATGTAGCCTAAGACAAGAAGCCACATATTGCAGCTTAGAAGCCATGGGTTTTCTAAAAGTCCTAGTCACAGATCACTGGACCTGTTGCACATCCTTGAGTTAGGCACTTCATTTAACTTTCCATCAGTCATTTTAGCTTTATAAATGAGTACCAGTATTGTTGGGGTAAAGTTGAGAGAGGAGTGGCACCCACCCCTACCCTTGTGGTAGAACCCTTGGGAGTATGAGACAACTCAGCTGTGTAAATGAGTACCAGTATTGCTGGGATAAAGCTGGGAGAGGAGTGGCACCCACCACTACCCTTGTGGTAGAACCTTTGGGAATATCAGACAACTCAGCTGTATAAATGAATACCAGTATATTGCTGGGGTAAAGTTGGAAGAGGAGTGGCCACCCACCCTACCCTTGTGGTAGAACCTTCAAATATGAGACTGCTCAGCTTCATAAATGAGTACCAGTATTCCTTGGGTAAAGTTGAAATAGGAGTGGCACCCATCCTATGAGACAACTCAGCTGTATAAAATAATGAGCACCAGTATTGCTATGGTAAAGTTGGGATAGGAGCAGTGAACCAAACCTTACCCTAGTGGGCAAAGCTAATGAAAGAAAACCCCAACTTTAGTTATTACTAAATTGTTAAAAAAGAGCTTAAGGACTTTTAATTTTAGTACAATGTAAAACTTACAAATATCCACTAAAGTTGAGAATACATTCTTGTGATATTCTCAGCTGTGTGCAACAAGTCTGACAAAGTGTAATATAGTCTCTGACCAGTTGAGGTGTTGATATTCGATTACTGGAGAAAAAAGCAGGATTCCATAGCAAGGGCTCTGAAAAAGTATATCAATAAATTACATTTTATTCATTCATTAATTCATCATTTACTTATTTATTTTCTGAGTTTTCTTTCACTGATTTAATGAGCCATCTATTCATTTTATTATTAAATCATTACATTTCTGCTTGGTCCTTTCGTCCTCCCTCTCTCCCTTTCTTCCCTTTACTCTCTTTCTCTCACTTTCTTCCTCCCTTCTTTTCTTTCTTCCATCCATTCTTCCATCTCTCCCTCCACTGTCCAGATAATTTGAGTGGAATTATAATAAATCATTTAGTTGGGTCTCAATCTCCCGCTGATAAAATCTTAAGTTTGTTTTCATTGACTAAAATCATTTATAATAACTGTTTTACTATTTATTTGTTTTGCTCTTACATTTTATTATCATGGACATATTTTGTGGTTTAAAGAAATCAGGGGTTTCATTATCTTTTTGAATAAGCTTCTGAGTGATTGAAGTAGGCATCTGTGTCCCAAATGGGGCCGCAATCATATTTATTAAGTAAGACACAAAATATCCGGTGGTAAGGTGGTAAAAGAGGCGGCACTATACCCCCGGTAGCTGCCTATTATTGAAACCCCCGAAAAATGTACCTGCAATTGCTATTCCTTGGACTCCAGTAAATTCAATACACTCTTCAACCTCTTTAAGCAATGCACACTCTACCTCTGCTATAAGAATCTCTACTGGTATTGATTCCCTAAAAACAAACAAAGTTCTTTCAGAGATATATTTTTGACTTAAAAAAGGTGGCACTGCTGTACTGTGGAAGGCAGAATAATTGAAGGGTTCCATGTGAAAATGGCTTAAGTGATTTTTGTGATGATTTTTTTCAATGGTATAAAATTATATCAATTAACTTCCCTATGCTGAAAAATCAGTGTCTGGGCATCCATCACAAAGTCACTTCTAAAGGTCATTTTCACAGAAAACCCTTCAATTGGAGGATATTTTCAAATTAATTGAAGAATTGAGTGTGTGAGTGAAACAATTGCATTAATTTTATAAATCATAACAATTGTTACAACATTGCTTCCCTTGTAGAGCTTATTAATGGTACATGTATCATGATCATATTTAAATATTATCATTTATATCCTTATAACCAATCAGTGGGGGCATATACTGATGCTCATTGCAAGGTAAGCATTTGTCATTCATGTGCCAACCAGATATTTTAATTATTGTTTTTGTCTTTTTAAGAGAACTTTTGAAAAGTACAAGTAGGCTGATTCCTTAGTCATAGTTTTCACTCATTGGTATCGTTGTCTCAATCACCACAGGAAGCCCACTTATTGAATCAGTCTGTTATCAAAAGTTGTTGTGAAAATGGTTGGTAAGCAATACAATATGTTTGTTAGTAAACAGTCTGTGATAAATAAATTGTTAGCTAGCACAATACATAACATATAGTACATTGAAACTTACTATATCAACTATTACCTAATCTTCTTGACTACTTCCCAGTGTTCTCTACACAATATAGAAGATTTATTGACATCTGAATGACCATGAAGAAGAAGAATCTAAATAAATTATCAAGAACACAAATTTTACACTGTACAACATTGAAGGTACCATACAAAAACAGAGTATGTGAGCTTTGATCAATTAATAATTCCAAATTTTCTTTAAATTTGCAATTGAAAGATCTTTGATCAGATATCATGTACTCTGTACTTGTTTGGAACACTTCAATATCATTTCACTTAGAGCAGACTTTGTTTGAGTGAGAAACTTACTATGCCATACCGTAACTGTGTCATTGCCATATATTGTCTATATAAACATTCGACCATTCTTGTCAGCCATTGCTCATGATCATGCCATAAGTTTTCTCAATCATACAAAATCTACCCTATTATCTAAGAACAGACTTCAATACCTTACAGCCAGCCAAGTGAAGTCGTTCAGCCATACTAATAGTTTGATTGATGTTTTCAACATTTACATTCATTTTACACGCAACAGAAATAATTCCAACTTTCTCTCTCACTGCTCTGATATGTTGAAGCAACTCTTCATTAATATCATCTGCAAAACAACAACAAAACAGGTGCTTATAAATAATTACAGTAGCCTAATTCCTATCAACTGGATAGCAAAGGGCTTCTGTTTGTTTTGGTGCTGTACATGTTAATTACACTAAAATTTGATGTGCATCCAGTCAGTCCATCATTAAGTGGGGAGGTTGGGTCTTTTTTCAAAAACTGCAAGTATTTCAGCATAAGAAATTTAAAATGTAACAAAATGCTAAATATAGATCCTTTTAAATCATTGATAGATTTTGGTGGACTAATTAACTCCCAGAGTGCTTTGCAAACTCAATTGGCACAACTACTACCCCAAATGCTACAAATAGCTTAGATTCAGCCTAAATATTTCAACTGCAGTTAAGTTATTAACATTACTAATTAAGCTTATTAAACTGCTTACTTGTAATGTCCAAAGCCAAGACCCCAAATTTTTTTAGAATTCCTGCAGCTCTAAGTAATGATTCCTCGTCTTCGGCTCTCACCTGCAAAAGAACAAAGTCTTGAACATCCATTAAGACAAAGATATACAATTATAACTCAAGGGCGGATCCAGGATTTTCTTCAGGGGGGTGCATCGATGATATTATTCAGGGGGGCAGTGATATATAGAAATCGGAAATATTTTGGAAAAATATAAAGAAAAGTTGTCTTAAGGGGGAAAGGGAGCGCACCACCTGCACCCCTCCCCTAAATCCGCCCGTGAAACTCACAAAAATGTACCTGAACAATCGTATTTGAAAGCCCTTGTCGACAATTTGTGAAACTTTCTTCGACAATTTGCGACGAAGACATCGCCGGCGCGTAAGTTAAATGGGTACTATATTTATTCAGAAGCATTCTATAAGCATCGTCTTTTATCTCGACAAAAGGTGACTGCACAAATTGATAATTTGATGAAGTTTTAGCGTCGTCTTTTCCTTGAAGATTATTTTGTGCTTCGTCCGCCATTTTGAATTAATAAAGCTAACTGCTGACAACATGGTATTGTAGGCTCGTAAGGGATCCTCTCGCCCCTGTCTTCACTCGGCATTTAAAAATGGCGGATTTGTTTTCAGTTGCTAAGGTTTTGAGTTGTGGTTGTTGGTGTTGAAATTCCAGCTAAAACTACTACGATTTGTGGGTTTTGGGAAGCCTAATTGACAGAGTATGTCTTAAAAGATGTTTTCAAGGTGTTAGAAACGCAAAAATTGACTTGTGGAAAATTACAACCCGAATTTTCAAGTCGACTGACTTCAAAAAAGGAGCGGGATCGCCAGCTCGTTCGTCGCTTTCCGATCTTGGCTCGCAAATTTGTGGATTAACGTGTTTTGATCTTCTTATAACTTTAATTTGGCGATCAGGATTGGTGTAAAATTCAGGATGGAATTTCCATTCAATATCAACGATGTTCTCCCCCATCCAATCTGTGTCGTAGATGAAAGATTGGCACCGTTTAGCAACAAATACAATTATGATAGGTAACTATTCATATTAATATTGATAACATTGTTGTCATCAATCATAAAGTAGTATTATTACTTTACCTTTTGTAAAAGATATCACAGATTACGTCTTCTCGGATAAGGACGTTAAACCGTAGGCCCCGTCTGCTTTCACTCTAACCCTGCTTGTGTAGTGAAACAAGAAATTGCTAGCTTATTTAAGGAAAACCGTAAGTTGTAACCAAGGGCTCCACGGCAAACATGTAAAACAGTAACAGCTTTTTAATTGTAAATATTTACTTTTAATTTTTTTTGTGAGCAATTGACTGATTGTTTTTACCGTGGTGAAATAAATAAACTTACTTACTTACTTACTTACGTAAAAGATCCTGTTGTACTGTTCGCAAAGAGTAGGGGATTGTCGCCCGGTACAACAGTCTGTCCTTACTACTAACAAACTCTAAGCGCATTTGATTATATACATATAGATATTTGCGCTATATAAATGCAAAAATTTCATTTTCATTTGTCAACATAATAACATAGTCATTTCAATGTTTCATATTTAATTGTAGAATACCATTTTCCTCAAAGCAAGCAGAATTGAAGAGAATAATTGATCTGATGGGAGAAGCCTCAACAAAGGTACATGTATTGATATCAATAAACTGTGATCACCACTGTGATTATCTTGTTATATTATTTATAGGATCTCACTGGATCTTCTAAGATCTTGCCAAAATCTTGTCAATATATTGACAAGCAACTATCAAGCTCCAGGCAAGATCTTGGATGATTATCTTGACAAGATCTTGATGGTTTATCTTCATAAGGTCTTAGCACACTCTTGACAATCTTGACCTTATCTTGCCAGATCATGCCAGACATGCCACGATCTTGACAAGATTCTGAACCTGGATACATGTAACAGGGTGGTGAAGAGGGGTTACCCATCGTGAATCACGAACCATTTTTTTCGCAATTTCATGGATCCCAGAATAATGATAAGCTAATTTTCACAAATCATAGAAGATTTTTACTTTTCATTCAAAAATAAATACTGGTTTTTCATTCCTAAGATTTTTTGCATGAATTTTGTCCTTATAAATGGACCGAAACTACGTACAATCGAAGGATCACACTGTTTTTCGTTATCTCTTTTCTGCGCGTCGCATATTTCAGGAATCAGCATTTTTATAATCACGAATCTCGGCAATAAAAAACTGCAAATCCCAGTCACGGACAAAGATGATTTCACAGATCATGGCTAGAATTTTTAGCTTTTCATGAATCACAAGCCTAATTTAGGCCGAATCACGTGTCACAAAATTCCTCTTCACCACCCAGATGTAAGTGTCCCAAAAATGGCTACCCCACTACCCCACTTGGGCTTGACTCTGACATATGTATTTGTTTCAGAAATAGTTGCATTGTCTGTCCAGGTCTTTAGAATAAATCTTACAGCAGAAATCTAATCATTCCTTTCATAAAAATAACTATGTATTATTTTTTATCTTCTTGTCCCAGGCACAAAATCTCAAAGCACCAATAACCAGTGCAATGAAGCTGAGACATTCAGATCATAAATTGTACATGTTAAAGAATCCTAATGCAAACAAGTAAGACAAGTGTCAGTTTCCACATGACTGTGGAAATGGCATGGTTATAGCACAGCCAATTAGAGCAGCTTTTGTATGAGTGTGAGGCTGACGAAGGGTGGCATGGTTAGCCAAGCAGTTAGTGCACTGGCCTTTCACCACCATGAACTGGGTTCAAGTCCCAGCTTGAGTGTTCAGATCACATGTGAACTGAGTTTGTTTGATGTGTTGTTCTCTACCATGCCATGAGAGCTTTTCTCTGGATTCTCCAGTTTTTCCTCCCTTAGCAAAAATTAACATGTGAGTTGAGCAATATATACGTATGAAAAATATTTAATGTAGAGGTAGTGAGTGGGAGAGTTTAGTGTCCCTCAATTAGTGCACAAATGCTAGAAGATGCGGATACTTAAATAATTAATATTTCCTTGTATTTGCAGTGGTTTGGGTGCAGTTGTTGGTATCATCAAAATTGGCCATAAAAAGTTATTTGTCCAGGTACTATACATTATGTAACATTAAAGTCAGTTTCCAATCAGGGAACCCTGAGTAGGGAGCTCACACTAACTTTGAGTTAAATATATCACTGATATTCCATACATTTTACCAGGATATGCAAGGTGTCCAGCATGAAGTGAACCCATTATGTGTTTTGGATTTCTACATTCATGAATCAAGACAGAGAACTGGCTGTGGAAAAATTCTCTTTGATCACATGATAAAGGTGCCTTTTGATATCCTATACTAGAAAAATAGAGTCGTTTTCATATGAGTGGGAAACTTACCGTACCGTATCGTAACTGTACCAGTATCATAGTTTCTATAAAAACATTCGAAATTCCTGCTGTAACCGTATCGTATCGTAACCATACAGCGTTCCCACTCATACGAAAACCACTCTAATGTGTTACTACACAGATTTATAGTCAGAATTAAAATAAATTGATTCAAAGTATTTTTATTACCTGCAATATAACTAGTCCAAAACAAATATTAATCTATAATTTCATTTGCTTACAGATGGAGGGCATCTCACCAGAGCAGTTAGCCATAGACAAGCCATCTCATAAGTTCCTGTCATTTCTTAAAAAGCATTATAACCTGGATAAACCAATACCACAAGTAAGAGGCTGTTTATAAGATGCTAGCCTGCTCTCTAGCTTGTTTTCTTTTCCCTTGGAAACACAAATACAAGCTGGGACAACTTGTCTTTATATAAACAGGCCCAGAGTTTAACACTAAATTAGTATTAAATGTATGAACTACATGTACTGTACCTCATCGAATTTCATTCATTCATTCATTCATTCATTCATTCATTCATTCATTCATTCATTCATTCATTCATTCATTCATTCATTCATTCACCTGTCCATCCATCCATCCATTCATCCATCCATTCATTCATTCATTCATTCCATTTGTTCTTTCGTTCATTCATTCAATCCACTTGTTCATTCATTTGTTCGTTCATTCATTTGTTTGTTCATTCATTTGTTCATTCATTCATTTGTTCATTCATTCAATCCATTTGTTCATTCATTCATTTATTTGTTCATTTGTGTTTTTATACAGGTAAACAACTTTGTTGTTTATGCAGGATTTTTCCACGATTTACAAGGTAACTTAATTACAACAAACTCCTTTTACTGGATGTATTCTATAGACTGAAGCATCATTTTATCTCCTGAATAAAGGTGTGAATATTCAGTCTTTCACTCAAATACAGAATGATGTAGTTGTAGAACTTGTTGCTAAACATGTCATGTTAAAAAAGTAAAAAACTATAAACATGTCAGAGATCTCCTAGTAGTCTTTCTTGGATTGTACAGCAAATTAATCCCAACTTTGAGAAAGCATGCAACTGTAGATTCCATTTTTTGGTGCATCTGTACTCTAATAGATGCACAGAAAGATGAAATCCATTGGCATGACTGTTGTTCTCACCACATTTTGATATATCTGTACATTTATTAGAGTACAGAACCACAGAAAAATGGAGTCTATTTGTTTTATATATTCATCAAAACATTTCAACCAATCAGAGCATGTGTAAGATTCTCTGACGTCATCTATGAGTGTACTGTAATCACACAGTTCTCGAACAATCAGAGTGGCATAATATACCATTTATTATATAAAATAAACTACTCACACACTATTTAATTAAGAGACCTTTTGGTCATGCTCTAAGTGTCATTATAAGAGGGATTTCACGGCAGCCATGTTTGTGGTCAAAATACATGTAATAGACCTTTTCTAGTCCCATGAGAAATGAAATCTTTTGTCATTCAAAATCTTTCTATTGTACTTGCCCACAAACATGGCTGCCATGAAATCCCTCTAATACCTGTATTCAGTGTGCTCTCTTAAATACCTTTTATTTTCTCTCACAGCTGTTGGTCTTGTTCCAAAGAGAGGGCAACGTCTCAGTGGCTCAAACACTTCAGTTAGTCATTCCCCTTTTCATCCTTACAAGCGACAAAGCACCAGTAAGTGTGTCTAAGAGCACTTGAACAGATTTTAAGTGAGAAATAGTGTAGTTTTCAGGGGTGGATCCAGGATTTTACAAAGGGGGTGTCCCAAATAGGCCTCTTGAGAGATGACGTCACATCCAAGATGGTGGCCTCCTAACAATGGAATCTGATGACGTCATTTCATATGGCGCTAAGGGGTGTCCAGTGCACATATGAACACCCCCTGGATCCGCCCCTGGTTTTATAGCTCGGGAGGGGAGGCATATCCCACATAGATGATTGTGCCTTTTATGGGGTAAAATTGCAACACCTCAGATGCAGATACTATTACAGAAATTGGTTCTTATTGAAGTCTTGTTGTTTCATGGGGGTAAAAACTGTACATCATGGCCATCTGGGGACCCTTTAGGAGTCAAAATGAAACATTCCATACACCATCCCTACCTTACTCTGTCCTCTTACCCTGTTAGCTCCTGTTGGATTTAGAGATTTGCCATCTACTCAGTTAGCTTGCTACTCAGATGACCCACACCCTTCTTTTTGATTCCAAATGAATTATTGTTTATATATAGCTAATTCAATTAACGTTGTCGCTGAAAAAAGCCTAAAGCTTTGAAAGCGGTATCATGAAAAAATTTTATCACCGTGACATCATTACAATAAAAAACTCACTGTATGCTTGCAAATTCTACAACTTGGACACATATTCCTTAATTTCTCAGATAGCCTACAGAGAGGTTTGTTAGTACACAAAAGATATTTGAAAGGCTTTAGCCTTTAGGCTTTTTTTTCAGCGACAACGTTAATTGAAATAGCTTTATATCATATAATATATTTGTAAAATCTTTAAATCTTCCATGGAAATACAATGTACATATAAAAGGATTGTAACGCCCCAACTTTTAGATAGCAATGAAAATCTCTTGAGCAAGAGAAAAGCTGTGAATTCACCTGTGTACCAACAACCACTGGAATCACAACCAAGCGAACCAAAGTCTACAGTCCAACCCATGGAGATCAGTACTACGGCAACAGATACTGATACAAGTCCCTTACGCGGTAACGAGGTGTGCCATGAGGTAACTCTACCACCCATTGTCACCAGACCCCCTGGTAGACATTCAGCTTCTCGGTCTCATGTAGGGTCCAGCCAGTCAAGATGGGTCCTGGAAAACAGGTACAAATATTTGCCTGAATATAGAATAAATTAACAAATATGCGGGCGTCAGTGTCTTTGAATTTGGCGTCCACGTGAGGACGTCACATCTTTCTCGCATCCTAAACAAATATCGGGATCAGCCCAGATTGGTTGGGATCAGGGATCAAAATAAGAGAACTTTTGGGATCAGGGATCAGAATTTTTGACCAAAAAAACGAGATCACGAGTGAAAAAAACCGTACTATGTCACGACCCTGTAAACGTGACATGACGCGAGAACAGGATGTGAGTTGACGAATAGGTCACATTCGTTTGTTGCGTGACTACCGTGACAACGTCGTGACGCCACGTTCAGGACGCCATTTCGCTTGTTCTCATGTCCTCTTCTTGACGTCGGCGACGTCAATGGTCTTTTAGAACAAATCTGTCAACGCGCGCAGCGTCCTCTTTAACGTCGCGTCGCATTTGCTAAACCATTCTAATGGGAACCTGCAGACGTCGTGCGTGTCATCGTACATGTATATAGTCAATTGAAAAAACGTTGTCGGGTCTAAAAACATAGAACATAGAAGCTGAGACCGAAATGGTGCATGGGATGTGAATAATTATATTCTGATTTATTCATTTACGCTGTAATCGATAAAAATTCGAAGCCAAACGGCGCGCCAACGCAGGTCCTGCATACCGCTTTCAGCATTTTGCATCGAAGGGAAAACGTAAATGAATAAATCAGAATATATATCTATATATAATTATTCACATCCCAAGCACCATTTCGGTCTCAGCTTCTATGTTCTATGTTTTTAGACCCGACAACGTTTCTTCAATTGACTATATGTGTTGTAAAGAGCAGATTTCGTATGACTGAGAAAACGGCACGGTCACTGCACGGTACGGTTACGGCAGCAATCTCCAATGTTCTTATAGACAAAACGGCAGTGACATGGTCACGGTACGGAGCAGTAGTAAGTTTCTCGCTCATACGAAGACCGCTATATTTAACAAATAGAACAGCATTTCCCGTTCAGTGATACAGCACTTAGGGAGTCACTCAAGGTGTGCAAGGAGAACACGAGCCGTAGGCGAGAAAGCTGTTCTATTTGTTTTATTATATATTTGCTAGATTGTAAAGTGAATATTTAAGGCAAAAAGTTCGATTTTCCTCTTGAAAAAGCGCACGCGCAGTCGAGCTCGCGCTGCCGACATCAGAACTGTTCTCCTTATACAGCACAGTTTTCAGCCAATCAGAGCGCGCGTATTGAGAAGGCTATATAATAAGGCTTTCTATTGCTAAGGTCTCATATCATATCTAATATCATATTTCACACTTTAACCAACCACCGTAGCCTTGGCGTTTTGAAAGAGGAGTGAAAAAGAAAAAGAGAAAGGCCCTCTTCTTCCTCTCCTTTCCTCTCTCCGCCCCTCTCCCATCTCTCCTTACCATTCTCCTAAACGTCTGACACAGTTATGAATATTTGTATTGATTTCGTAGCCTTGCTGGTGGATCTTCTTCTATTCCTGATGCCTTCAATGCCGATCGTGGTCTTGCTGCACGTGCCACTGCATACAGTCGTTACAACTCCTCAAGAGAAAATTCCGCGCCGGTCATCAGTAAAAACAAAGAAGCAGCAAATGAAATACGTGGGAACATGAACAATTTTGAGAGGATTTCCAGTGGTGGACGCAAAAGAAATCTTCATCTTACATCTGCTGGGAATCCACTTCAGACTGAGACGCTTCAACAACAATCGCCGTACAACAAGTAATGGATAGATATAGATATGTATAGTAGTGGAGGGGTATAAAAGTAGTAGAGCAGTCTTGGTGTAAGCGTAAAGAACGTTGATGGTGTATAGTGTAGTGGTAGTGGTGGGTAATAATAACGTGTTTATGATGATGCAACTGATGATGATGATGATGATACATAACAACTAACTGTAGGTGATGATATTAGCGTCATTTATATGAGCGAAAATAAGACGCGTCTTACCTTAGACGTGACTAAAGTAAGACGTGACCGAAAGAAAATGAGGTATGAAGGAATCGCGCGTATTAGGTCTTTGGACAATCATATGCCCCGTTTGATGCTATTTTAGTAGTGAATCTGATTGGTCGAAAGCGCGCGAGCTTTCGCATTGCCTAAAAATCACAATGGTGTAAAAAAGGGTGTATAATGTTTATCGATGAAAAAGAGTTTGAACTTGAGAAAAAGGGCAAATGGAGTACAAAAAAATTCGATACTCCGACTACATGTTTACATTCGCGCTGTCATGGTGACGAGGTTCTAAAAATAGCATCAAACGGGCATTATGATGGGTCACGGGAATTCTTTCTCTTACCTCATCTTCTCTTGATGCGACTATCGGGGAACAGCACTACTAAGCATCCAGCTATAGAACACTTAGGTCAGCATTTTTGCGGGTGGGAATATGATCCAATACTGCATAAATTAATTGTTGACTCGGGAATGGCGAGCGCGGGAAAATGAAAACCTATTGGATGGAGACCGGGAAAAAACCCAGTTTACTGTTGATAGTAATTATCTATTTGATCACATATAAGTGCTTTCTTTTCAATTCGTATTCGATTGTTAGCAAACTCAGGATTTTTTTTACCCCTTTACTTGTAGTAAACTAGGAATTAGGGTTTTTTCCCGGGTCTCCATCCAATAGGTTTTCATTTTCCCGCGCTCGCCATTCCCGAGTCAAAAATTAATTTATGCAGTTTTGGATCATATTCCCACCCGCAAAAATGCTGACCTAAGTGTTCTATAGCTGGATGCTTAACAACGTTCTGTGATGTTCACATGTTTTTCACGTCTTACGACAAAAATGCTGGTTTATACGAAGAGTCAGTTGCGACCTATCTAATAAAAAATGCGCCTTGTTTTCAATCGTTTATAAATATCCCTATAATTAATTGTGATCCTAAGATCCTATTGAAGATTGATGATTGATACACACATAGCTCTTTTTTTGTGCTTGGGTAGCAATGTGCAAATTAGATTACATCTTGGACATCAGTCTTCCACTTTTCTGGCGTTACAATAATTCTCATTTTCTTTTCATTTACAGATCCCAACTCGGAACGAAACCACAAACTGATGTAAACGCAAATCAAACAACGCCGACCTCTGTGAATGCCAATTTTATATCACCAACTGGCAATTATTCTATTTCACAAATGTATAACAGTTTCTATGGACGACAGCGTTCTTTTGGAACTAGTTGGAATGTTTTTGGTGTTCCTACAGGAACGGGTTATACACCCAGTACAATGCTGTCTTCAAGAAAGCCTACATCTAGGACATTTCCTTACTGATAGTTCTTCAGGAAATGGCTGGAATGTTTTTGGTGTTCCTACGGCAACGGGTTATACACCCAGTACAATGCTGTCTTCAAGAAAGCCTACATCTAGGACATTTCCTTACTGATAGTTCTTCAGGGAGTGGCTGGAATGTTTTTGGTGTTCCTACGGCAACGGGTTATACACCCAGTACAATGCTGTCTTCAAAAAAGCCTACATCTAGGACATTTCCTTACTGATAGTTCTTCAGGGAGTGGCTGGAATGTTTTGGGTGTTCCCACGGCAACGGGCTATACACCCAGTACAATGCTGTCTTCAAGAAAGCCTACATCTAGGACATTTCCTTACTGATAGTTCTTCAGGGAGTGGCTGGAATGTTTTTGGTGTTCCTACGGCAACGGGTTATACACCCAGTACAATGCTGTCTTCAAAAAAGCCTACATCTAGGACATTTCCTTACTGATAGTTCTTCGGGGACTTCTGGAATGTTTTGGGTGTTCCCACGGCAACGGGCTATACACCCAGTACAATGCTGTCTTCAAGAAAGCCTACATCTAGGACATATCCATACTGATAGTTCTTTGGGGACTTCTGGAATGTTTTCGGTGTGCCTACTGTACTTGAACGGGTTATTTTCCGAGTACAATGCTTTTAAAAAGGCCTACATCTAAAACATTTCCATACTGAATTGGAATGGAATGAGACTGGCTAGAATGTGTGTTGTATACCTAATGGTACGATGTTGTCTTCAAAAAGGCCAGAATCCATGACTTTTTGGACTAGATGGAGTTTGATGTACCTACATGTACGAGAGCGGGCTATACATCTACACAAAATACAATGCTGTTCTCAAGAAAACCAACATCGAGAACGTTTCCAAACTGATAGTTCTTTAGGGTGGAATGTTTTAGCATACTTTCAGGAGCAGGCTATGAACTAATACAACGTTTTGCTCAGGAAAACATCATTTCGTATAAAACGTTTTCAGCTACTTTGGAGTATTTTCACAGGAAATGAACACAAAATGATAAAAATATTAACACTATTGATTAATTAATATTATTATGTTATTATTAATTATTAATATTTTTCGTTTTGTTTAAAGCAAAACAAGTGAAAATACATGGTTTAAGGGCCCATTCATATGAGAGAGTTGCAGCTGTGTAGTAGGGATAACTCTTTTGTTTTCTTTTCCCTGGGAGACACAAAACAAAAGAGTTATCCCTACTACATAGGGGCACCGACGACATAAGCATAGCCATAAGCATAAGCATAAGAAACAAAACTTTTCCATTTTCTTATGCTTATGCTTATGAAGTTATATGTTGCGTGTGTGAACTGGTGAACCTAAAACATAGCCTCATTGGCACCTAGCAACTGGTAACTTGTATCCCCCCTTGAATAGGATTGAACCTTCTAGTTATAATGTTATGCATAAAAATACCTCTGTATTACCTCAAGATGATATTTTTATTTTGTCTGGTATGAGTGACCGGCATCCAATGTGCGCACAGCTCCATAATTGTGAATCATACAAAACTCGACTTCATAATTAATATTTTCTATTGATCTGCTATTTTTGAAGCCATCGATAATGTCACGCATCAAAAAATACCTCTAGATTGCACCAAGATATATTTTGAGTTTGTGCGTTATGGGTGACCGGCATCCAGCGTGCGCAGTGCTCCATAACTTTGTATCATACAAACTCGACTTCATATTGAAACCGTTTCTTCATAAGTTTATGCAGCAGCACTTTGCGTCGTCATGCAACGAGGGATGGGGCAAGGATTACGTTAGAAACTTCTTCACTGATGAGATATCGCTGGAACAGTTTGGAATATTTATCATTTAGAGAAGTTGATACTGTAATGGGTTCTTGTCTTATATAGGTCCAACTCTGTATAAAGAAAAGATTTTGAATTAGTTAGATTGTAGCTATAATACATAACAGTGTTAACATACAGTTAAAAGTCTTAATTTTTAAAAACTGAATGAATAAATGAAAATTCAACCGAAGCTGTTTCAATGTGTCCCTAATATAATCAAGTAAACGGGAGACTGGATATTTGTTCGCTTACCGGAACGGTCATATACTTTAATTTTTCTAGTGTTCTCAGTTGGAGACGTTTTCTTGAAGACCAAGGCCTTTCACTAACTCTCGAGTTTTGCATTGTTGTGCTCAAAAACCCGCGGAGTCTGAGTGAGTCAAAGTCTCTAGTCCATTCCCGGTAGGAGTCTTTTCAGTTATTTGAGTGTTGAATTTTCGTTACTGTACATGTGTCCGGTATATACCAAGAACTCGCCGAGACCCTAATTAAACCTGGGCCCGGTTGTACGAAGGTTGGATAAAGTTATCCACCGGATAAGAGTTATCCACTGTATAGATTTTGTATAGATTTTATCCGCTGGATAAGGATTTATCCGCTGGATAGCGCTATTCACCCTTCGTACAACCGGACCCAGATCTAAAGTCGGCACCGGAAGGAATGATGGGTAAATATATGATTGCTAAAAGTTAGCCACATGTGAAAGGTAGTACGTGAGTGGTGAAAAACATAGCCTCATTTGATTATCTTAACACTTTACACCGGTAGGTGAGCTTCTTCTTCATTTTTCTTCTTTTTTATTTTTATTTTTTCCTTTTATTTCTTTTCATTTACTTTTCCCCGGAAGTATCAAACGTAAGAATCCGTGTATTGGCTTCCGGAATCCTCCCTTGAAGAAGGTATCATAATATACCTTACACATAATCAATTATTCTCTGTTTATGAACTAAGAATTTATTTCAGTAATTAGAGGATCGAGAGGCGGATGGGAACTCTAACTAGACTCTTTAGCTCTCTTTGGAATCAACTTTGCGTAGAAAAACGTAACGTCATGTGTGTGTATGTTTTTCTATTTTTGAAAAACAAAAATATACTTGTTCGAACTTGTGTCGGACATGATTCTTTAAACTAAGATTGTTTCGTGTCAGCGTTGACAGTATAGCCACATAATTCATGCACTCTGAATCGATCGACGGTGGGTGGTTCTTTCGATTTGTAATCGACCAACAATATGCACTCAAGCATATTTCCCTATCTTGTTACTTTTCCGTTTGAACTAGAAAACAGTTTAAAATCACTTCGAAATTTTCTTATTTTCTTCTACAATAATGAGCTCTTTGCTAATAACGCTTCTTGTCCAGACACTCTCCTTGCTCCAGTAGTTCAGAAATGTAGTTCTCCCAGTATAGTTCAGAAATGAACTGACAAAACTAAAATAAGCCAAGTAAAACGTGGTGAAAACTGTTGGTATTTCTAAGTTTTCACGTTAGGTATTTACTGTGAATATCAGTTATTTTTTTTTTTTGCCATATTGCTTCTATATATATCCTCTTCTTATTGCTCAATTCTTCGAGCACTCCAGTGACAGACTTATCTCATTGAAGGTTGAATTTCAAAATATTTGCCTCTTCCTGAAATAAGTTGTTTCACTATGTAGTGCTAGAGACCCGGCTCCTGTCAAAACTGGTCAATTAAAACAATAACTCTGGCTCTTATTGGCTGAAAGCACAATGCTTTAGCTTATCTAAATTAACCACTTTATGCATAATTAGAAACAGTATTTGACACAGCGGCATGATAGAGATGGTAATTGAGCCACAATATAAGATATCTTGAGATTCAGACATATTTCCTGATGTATACTGTAAGTTCTACAAAAGATGTTAGCAGAGAAGTCAGAAGGCTGGCTTTATTCACAAGGTTGTATACACATTTTGGACTTCTCTTTGGTTAGGCTTCTAGCGCTGTTTGATCTAACCAAAACTTTCCCTTTCTTTCAGAAGGTAGTATCGGTAATTCAAGATGGATCAAAAGATTCTGTGTGCTTTGCCAAGAAGACAAGCTCTTGAAGTTGTTTGATAATGAAGAAGTGAGTATAAGAAGTTTTCAAACTTTTAATTATAATTTGTAACAATGTTTAAGGCGAAGTTTGTTTATATACAACAGGGGTGTCATGCTGATAGCAGCGAAGTGAAAAGTCCAACAGAACTTAAGCCTATTCCACGCCAAGCCTGGGGTTCTCTTTTAGAAGGTAAAATTTAAGTGTAGCTATGATATCCTTTCTTCTGCACTACAGTCGTAATTTGCACAAAATCAACTTTTTTCGTCTCGCCTTTCATAGTATGCAATTCTATTGTTTGAATTTGTAAATCAAAGATTAATGTTTTCTTTCTGAAGTCGTTTTCACGTTATTGCTTTCAGAGATTTTATATCATTTCCAGGTTCATGAAAACAAAATTGAAATCAAAGTCAGCTTCAACATCACAAGTACTTCAGAAGCGTGTTACATCCAGTTCAGTCAAACATTCCTTATTAATTTGTCATCAATATTTTCTTAAAGCTTTAAAATTTGTTTTCTTTGGGTGCAAATATAAAACTCCAACTTTATTCACTTCCAACCACGAAAAGTTTTACCGACATCCTAGATAATTCCTATCGATTATAAGATAACTAAACAGCCTCTATTCGATCGAGCTAAAGTGAAAGACTTAACAAACACAACAGTAGTATTCATGAACTCTTTGTTCAAAAACAAAAGTCGTCAGAGATTATAGTGAAGAGAGATTATGCGTGAGTCGGGCATTGTCTACTCGGATTTACACACCAACATATTAGCTGTACTATAAAAGATAGCGGCTCTTACGACTTCCCGTAACTCACGCCTATAGATATAGTGGAATCCCTTGCACAAATTATCGAACAATGGCCTCTGCTTTCTCTATAACAACAAATATATAACCTGACCGTTTGTACCTACAAAGGCCAGGAAATTTTTACCATGAGAAAACAGCCGTTTGGCTCGCTCCCTAGACTTTCCCCAGCAATAGACACCAGGGGAGTGACCAAAAGCATACACTCGACGCTGCATGTTTTCGTTTCACTAGAAATTCTCGTCCACGTACGGATAGACTTGTAGTACTTTATCACCGCGCGCGTCTTAGGCCAAGTTCAGACGTCGAACTTTTGCCGTGTCGAATCTAATTGTTGCATTTTGTAGATGAGAAGTGTGGCGTCTGAACCTACTGTATTTGACAGATTTGATTAAGTGTTAAATTGAAAAATTCAGTTTGAATCAAATTTGTCAAATTCATTTGGTTCAGAAGCCGCACTTCTCATCCACAAAATGCAACAATTAGATTCGACGCGGCAAAAGTTCGACGTCTGAACTTGGCCTTACTCTCAGAATGCTACTGTAAGTTACTGTAAGTTTTCTATATTTCTAAAACGATAATGTGGAAGCTTGCTATCTTGAGCAAAAACCCATTTTGTTTGCAATTTTTTGCAGTCAACTACTATCGAACGCTAGCGCTTCTGGTTTCACAGAGTTACAGTAAAAACTCGCGTGTAAGAATCTACTTTTTTCAGAGTTTGGCAAAACAGGTTCTTGTATTATGGCATGGGGTACTTATTGACAGTTTAGGTTAAGTAGGTTCTTAAAAAAGGTTCTTAATTTCTACAGAGTAGACGTTGTTGATTATCAGAAAATAGTATAAAATCTGGTCTGTTCTTCATTATAAATATTTATTCATGTATCCATGTTGACAAAAGTCCAACAAAATTATTTGATCAATGATATATACAATGTATCTTGCCACCAAGAACTGTCAATATGGAAATACTGAGTAACGGAAACAAATTGAATTGATAAAAATTGCAAAAAAATATATACTTTATATTAAAACATTCTTTCTAGTACCACACACAGTTCATGTCCTGTCCACATTATTTAAATATATATTAATAATATAATTTACCCCAACATATAAGAACCTGTTGGAATTTGTTTGGCTAAACAGGTTCTTATATTTTGGGGTATTAAAAAAGCAAATTTCTGCCAGAAGGTTCTTAAATCCCTAGGTTCTTACACGCGGGTTTTTACTGTATTTCGTTTTAGTGAAAGTTGAGTTAAAAAAGAGCTTTAGCTTCACGTACACGGGAAACGGGAGACAGAAGAGAGAACCTGGTGACCAGCTTATTTCGCGTCTGTCATTACCGTTTCAACGCGAAGGTCAGTCATTTCTCATTTGCAGTAACTAAAACCGAAAATACACGCTCACGTTTGAGAGAAAAACGCGCAAAAAAGCAGGTCGTGTGATCCTCTTTGCCGTCTACGTTGCTCGTGTACGTGAATCAGGTCTGTGTCATAAGTCAAATCGTGAAGTTCCGTGATACGAACTGACCGTGTTGATTGACCGTGAAAAAGATTGCGCTTTGTCGTGACCTTGACCAAGCATAGCTATGTGTATGATAATAAGCGTGAACGGGTCCCTTAGCTTTAGGGTAGCGTTTACATTAGTGAGTTCGATCGTCCCGCGGGCTAAGTTCGTCGCGGGACGAGTTTAATATGATTTTCGGGTGAGACTCGTTTACACGGAGTCCGGGAGAATTACGAATTCATTTCACGTTTACATAAGTCTTTTTTGCCCGGGACGATATGAAGGGCTGTTCGTCCCGCGGGATAAAAGCCGCGTCCCGTCATGAACTTACCCGAAGCGAAACTTATCCTCCTTAAGTCATAGGTAATCTGTCGGCTCTCGTCCCAACTGATTCTGTTTATTTGATTCCATTGTTGTTTTTTCTAAAAAGATTCTCCAAGTGGGCCAGAAATACGACGTGGACGAAGCCAAAGTCTTATAACTCCTTTATCACAAAGCAAGATTGTTGTAAGTATAGAAGTTGTTTTCCGTGCGTCTGTACTCTAGTAGATGCACAGCCGACGTCCGACAAAATTTTGAGAACAACAAAAACCCGCCACGATACAAATTCCAGTGGCGTGACTGTTGTTCTAGCCATATTTTGACGTCTTGTGTGCATCTATTAAAGGACAGGCCACATAAATTAAAATGGAATCTAGTTTTATGTAATATGTTTTGATCGAAATATTTCATTCAATCAGAACGCGCGTAAGATTTAATAACGTCATTTGTTCGTGTGTACTGTAATGACACAAGGTTTTCGACCAATCAGAGCGCGTGTAATATATCAATTATATAAAGTAAAATGATAAAAATAATTACAAAATACAAATATACAACAAATACAAAACGACAATAAGAGTAACTATTGTAATCAAGTATCGACCTCGTGATCGAATCAGTGGAAAAATACATCTTTATAAATTATGACAACTATAATCATGCATAATCAATCATAGCACGAAATGCTTGACTAAAAAGATGTCTTCATAAAGTTTTAAAAGAACTAAAACTATTCTCTGTTCTTATAATAGCTTACAATTAAGCTTATAAGCCCTTATAACTGTAGTTCACAATTTATAAAACAATCAACCAATCAGAACCCACCTACTGACGTCATCCACGCTTTCTCTCTGAATTTACGTCATAGTGTTTTTGTTTATTACTATAATTGTTTGTCGCAGGACCTATCCAAGAAAGTAGCCAAAGGAATAAGAAGACAAAGATCAAATAGTATTGCTACTCAAAACTATTTTGACTTTGAGAAAGAATTTGGGTGAGTACATTTAAGCTCAAAATGGCATGGGGTTCCAATACTTAGTCAGACTGAGGGCGAGTTTAGATGGGCCATTTTGTCCCGCGATGAATTAGTTACACGGGACTTTCGAGTGAGATATTTACTCTATAAAAGAGAAGGACAATAACTTATGTACGTTTACAACACGGTTGACATGAAGATCTTTTTATCCCGGGACTCAAACTCATCGGTGACCAACTCACCGCGGGATGAAATTGTCAATGGAAACACGTGCCTGCAATGTAAGGGTAGAGATTCGGGATTCCTGTGTGAAAATTGCAGACAAACGAGAAACATAGCCAAACACAGAGCCACCTTAATTACTATACAGAGATTATTCAGGAATTGCCTCACGTCGATGTTCGTATTTTGAGGTGTCTGAGCTATAGAGGTGTTTGTATTATAAAGAGGTGTCCCTATTTTAGAAGTCTATACATGTTCTTGAGGTTTTTTTTATCAAAGGGAGTAGTGTTCATATTATAAAGGTGTCTGGACTGTAGAGGTGCATGTATTTTATAGGTGTCCGTATTACTGAGGTGTCCGTATTAATAAGGTGTTAAGTCCAATATTATAGAGGTATCCCTATTTTAGAAGTGTCTACGCTCTTGAAGTTTATTTATCAAAGGGGTGTTCGTATTATTGAGGTGTCTGTCCTAAAGGCGAGCGTATTATTGGGGTGTCCGAATTAACAGAGGTGTCTACATTACAGACGTCTGTATTATAAAACTGTCCATATTATAGGATTGTCCATAAGAAAAGGTAGTCACTTAAACGCTGTAATTTAATTTTAATAGAAACTCTATATTGTAAAAGATTACTTAAGGAATGTTATGAAATATGCCAATTAATTGTTAAGTGTACAAAGTGATTAATGGCTGCCTCTGATTGGTCTCTTGGGATCGCACTATTCGCTCCAGTGAAGGAAGCATTTGTACTATGGTCTTGTTAGATTCTTTTAGAAAGCCACATTCCTTTCTTAAGAAGAATGCTAGAGCTTTAGATTAAGATACTTGCATGGTTTTGTGAGTTTAGTGAAAGTACTGAATAGTAGTGAATCTGAATCCTTCGCTTTTGTTGGATGATCGTAAGGCCGGAACGATGTCCATGAGTCAACCACGTTTTGATTATGACTACAGAAGTTACAGACCTGGGCACACAAGACGGTAAGCCCTTGGATTTTCTGAACGAGTCTATTATAGTTAATACAAAGGTTAATGAGAGTTCGATAGATCGAGGTAATGTTGCCGTAACAGTTGTTGTTTTGTTTAACAATGCAGTGATTATCACTTTAAGCCTCGTGGTTCTACGATATTTGACCCAGAATAACCAGTGAAGAAAAAAAAGATGATCATAACAATGATTTAGATTCGTGTAAAAAGACTTTCAAAGTGTATTACCAAATTCAAAACAGTGCAACAGAAAGACCTCTTCTGTTTTATTGTTGTCGGCAAACAGATGATTCACAAAGCTGATATCGAGTCACAGGAGTCGATATTTCATAGTCTGTCAAAGAGTTTTTCATAGCTTCGTCGAGTTCTAAAAATAAACAAACCGAGCGTAACAATGATGCTTACTACGAAAACATTAAAAGAATCAAGAACTTTGTCGGAATATTTCAGCACACTTTGAGAATTCTAATAGCAAAAACAATAGCTGACTTAAGTACTGGTTGAAAAAGCCTTGTAAAAATTGTTTTTATAATATCGCATCATATTTGAAGTTCTATGTACACATTTCAACAAAACACGCCAAGCGGGTCATATTTGTTTACTCTTCTTCCTGTGGAGAAGCATGTCGAAGGCTTTCACGCAACCGCTCTGTCAATTCCTCCGCATTGATGTGACTTTGTACGTTCTTTTCCGTTTCCGGGTAGAAATTTTTAACACTTTGGGCACTTTTGAAAACGAGAAAGTTCCTATTCGCGCGTGTGCATGCATAGTATATAAATTTCATAATGTACTATATGAATAAGGCAAGTTGCTTTGGTTTCTCTCAGTGTGGCAAGCTTATTGCCAAACCAAGTATAAAGGATCAACCATTGTTTTATTGTATTGATTCTAGTTCCACTTGCTTTGCTCTTAAAAATTCTGTGTAGTTTATATCTTAAACATTGATCGAGTGAATATTGTGTAAGTAGTGCATGTAAAATGTGCGTGAGGCAACTTGCTCGCTTTTCCGTATAGCAAGCCGGCCGGATCAATTCCACCACTGAGTTTTTCTATTGTTCTTTTGCTTGCTTAGTTTTCGAAAACTAGGTTTTTATTTCAAACATTTGACTCGATTTTCACGAGCTGCTGAGCGACATAAGCGGAATGGAGCACACAACATTTTACCTTATTATCGTGAATATCAGAAAATGTACCCGTATCGCCTACGTATTCGTATACGCCTACGTTTTCTGATATTCACGTTATACGTAAAATGTCTTGCGTTTCTTTGCGCACTCCACTTTTACTTTTGCTCCCGGAGTAATTTAACTTGACGTTTATATCATGCTCAAATTCTTTTCTAAGTCCCATGTTTGCGAATGTGTAATCCCTCTCCGTTCACGTGATCAAGTGACTCAGTCCAAACGTAAACATGTACAATATGTCGGGAACGAAAAAAATGTCTCAAGTCTATGTACTGTAAAACTGAAACTAGTTTTGTGCAAAGTGAATAGTGCATTCCAAGACCGAAGTCCATTCGATGGACTGACGGAACTGGGAGTTCCATTAGTATTGGTCCTTTAGTTAGCTAGTGAACTTTAAAAGATCACTGAACTCTCCAGCTCAAGCAGTTCCCATATTATAGATCCTTTTATCCCACACCATACCATAGAAAATACAGCCAATCAGAAAGCAGGAAAGCCGTTCTTCTTTCTCATTATGCATTTGTATTTTCTATGGTGTGGGATGAAATAGTTAAACAATGCTTTCTGGTTGTACACCATTGAATATCTCACTTGTCACTTGTATTTTCTTTGTTCACACACAGAAAATACAAGTGACTCGTGGGATATTCCACGGTATGCCACTCTAAAGCATTGTATAACTGCTATATACGGAACGCGCACCGGAAACTAGTTCAGCTATGCAATTGAAAGAGATTCATAAGGAATTTCGGTCAGTGGACTCTACAGTCTTTTTGAAACACGAGCACATGCATGAGGGTCTCAGTGGGGTTAACCTATAGCCGTAAAAATGCAGAAAAATTAACCGTTAGCCGTAATAAAAAGTTCACCGTAATAGCTTTTCCAGCGTTCTAATCAATGAAAATTAATTTTTAATCATCAAGAACAATGAAAATTAGTTATTAATTCACTTTAACCGTAATCGTAAGAAAGGCAAAATATTAACCGTTAACCGTAATAGCCAGTACCACCCCATTGAGACCCTCATCATGCATGTAGTCAAATAGAGAAATTCAAAGTCAGTGCTACTAAATAAACTACGCAAACAACCGAGATCCTAAAACGTCCGGCCACACCTTTTTACAACGAATACCTATCTCAAGGGTAATGAGCCTGTTCGCAGTCTATACCTGACTCCTCTTGGCAGGGGAGGGGGAGGGGAGGGGGAGGGGAGGGGAGAGACGAGAGGGGGAGGGAAGAGGGGAGCTAGGGGAGGGAAATGGATTAAAGGAACCCAATGACCACCTCTCTAAAATTTCTAAACACTAAATGTAACTGATTTTTACAAAGGTTTTTATTCTCCTTTCTAGAGTTCTCAACTCCGAACATCTGCTTATCTCACGGTCCCAGGAATCCTTGTCGGATAGAAGATCCTCTACAGTGGTAAGTTAAACAACACAAGGTATTCTATGTTTAATCTTACGATATTCCAAGTGATCTGTGTGGCCACTGGACAGGAAGAATGGAAAGGACTGAAGGAAAGGGGAGAGGGAATGTCATGACTATTTGGGGGCTAAATTCCGAGGATAACTGAGCACCGCTAACTGTAGCCTGCGTTGCTGGCGGTCTGCGGTTTATTTTTTTTTTCGCCCAAAAACCGCAGACCGCCAGCAACGCAGGCTACGCTAACTGAGACATCTAAATTTAATCCGTTAAAAATCAAAAAGTGTTAATAAAATCCTTGAAATGGTCGAAAAGCGATTTTGCAAGAAAAGTATTAAGAAAGTAAGTATAAATAAGTATTAAGAAATGATGAACAAAATGAGGTCGAGTGATAAATTTTGTTACGTTTTACAAATGTTTTCTAGTTTTATATCACTACCGAGCTATAAAAAGCATTTTTTTCGTCGTCTGTCAAAAAAAATACAAACAGACAAACAGCGCATGCTCAGCCGAACATGACTAAAATAAAGCCCGCCGAGTGAACGCGTACAAAAGAAAATTTATTCCAACTTCCAAATATGGTAAGTACAAATTTCCTTAAATGGAAGAAGAAGCTCATTTGTTGATACGGAACGTCTTGTTTGCTTATAACCAACAAAGAACAATTGCTTGAAAATGACCACAGCATGAAAAGCTGTATTTACGTGTCCGTAAAGAATCCACAAAGGTTCCGTAAAGAAATAGTTTACGCCTCTTTACGGCATTATTTACAAGTGCGTAAAGATTGTATTTACGGTACTATCACGGTGATTGTAAAGGTGCCGGTACAGACATAATTTACCGGTATATTTACGGAGCTCAAAAGATCCGTAAATCTCACCTTAACGCATATAATCGTCATCGTAAAGATGCGCAAAAGCAATCTTTACGGGTATATTCGTGATGGAAAAGATGCGCAAAACCAGTATTTACGCGTACAATCGCCATCGTAAAGATGCGCAAAAGCAATCTTTACGGCTATATTCGTGATGAAAAAGATGCGCAAAAGCAATCTTTACGGGTATATTCGTGATGGAAAAGATGCGCAAAATCACTATTTATGCGTACAGTAGTCATCGTAAAGATACGAAAACCGACTTTCACGCGTACATTTTTGATCGTAAAAATCCCCAAAGCTACATTTACGCGCACTTCTAATTAAACTATGGAGAACAAAGATCTTTGCTACTATTTGCTAGGTTGTTTCATGGTTTTAGTGTTAGCGCTCTAAAGCAAATGTAATGACCTCCAAATCCTACATTTTGAGAAGCTTGTTCATATCATAGATATAAAACGATTTAAATTAAGAGTAAATATATTTTATTCAAAAAACAGTAACCTTCTTAGTGAAATTACATTTCAAAATCTCTAAATATATTTAAAATATTTGAATATCAAAATATACATAAAATACTCTGTTTCAACGTATCCAATACAGCATGATCTAGTCTTATCAGTCCATTATACTAGAATTAAGGTATCGTAGCGCGACATTAGGTCATTTACTTGCTTGTAAACTGGAGACGGAAACAGTAAGCTTCGCAGACGGTCAAAGACCTTCGAATGGTCTTTAGCATCCTAGAAATAATCACATAAGAAACTTTTAATTATATCCACTTCTTTTGATGCTAATTCACCACGAAGATAAACGCGCTCTCGACTCATATGAATCAACTGCTCATTTCGCTCATTTCGCGGATCTCGCGCGAGTCAAATCTTCCATAGAAACGGACTGACAACGCGTCATAACACTATAGCTTACTTTTAAAATATAAATTTCAACAAATGCTACTTACCAAAAAGTTATTTTAGCTTTAGAATCGATTGGAGATCGGTTAAATGTATGGCGCCAAGCATCAGAACATAAGCTTAAATCCCAGTCACAATGTTAGCTTTTAAGCTGTTCTATCAGTTTCTTCTCGGCCAATATTTTTAAGTAAAAGTTTTTCTTTGTATCTTTCATTGAATCGAGCAACAAGCTGAAGATCTTTGAGGCAATAGAGGGCATATTTATCGAGACAAACTTCATAGAATTCACGCGTGTTCAACAACCATAACGAACATCAACGAATTTGTAATTGAGCGGCAAGAGTTCAAATATCAAATGGCGCGTCATGATTGGTCAGCTTTGGTAAATACTTCCGGTGATCGTGTTATAATTAATTAAAATTGATTCGTTCCAGATTTGTTATTGAGTTCTTGAAGTATACATCTGTAAAATTTAGCGGCCCTAAAGTGACCTAAAGGCAGCTTTGATATTTAAAATCTAATGTAATGCTTTTTCAACCACAGAACACTATAACAGTCGATCCTAACAAAGCTAATAGAGTGGATCCTAACAAGTAGAACCGTAAACAATATTAACAATCCTTTAGCAAAAGCATAAAGCCCAGAATAAACGTATCTGTTAAAAATACGTGTTCATCGTGACGATTTCCTGACTACTGTAACAATCATAGTCGAAGATAACGTATTCCTGACCAGTTTTTGAGTAGACTGTACTCAATATATTGAGTAAAAGCTGACTTATTTTACTCAAAGAAAAAAATTGGGTAGATAGTAAGTTTTTACTCAATCAGTATTGGGTGATAGCCGACTTTTACTCAAAGAAAGAATTAAACTAACCCATTCTAAAAATAAAATTTTTGCAGTGTACATACCAAGATTTTTACATAGTTTTGCTTTTCTTTACATGTCTTTACGGTCTTCTCGAACCTTTACGACAAACTCGACGGAGTATTTACGGATCTTTATGACTTGTTTAAGGCAACTTTACAATACCTATATTTTTACGTGCCTTTACGTTTCTTTACGTGTTTTTACGGTCTTTTCGCACCTTTACGGTGAGCTTTACGACGGAATATTTACGGATCTTTATGACCTGTTTAAGGCAACTTTATAACAACAATATTTTTACGTTCCTTTACTGTATCTTTACGTTTCTTTACGATCTTTTCGCACCTTTACGCTCCTCCGTAAATATAACGGTAAATATCCATCAATCTTTACGCACCTTTAGGACTTACGTAAAGAAGTGTAAATACAGCATTTCATGCTGTGGACGTCACAAGCTGCGTGTTGATACTTCGGGTTAATTATTTTAATATGTTCTATTCTGAAAGTTATTTACGTTCTTACATTAGAAGTAATTATGGGTGGAGTAAGACTTCTCTGGTTCTTAGCGTCATTTCAAAATAAGTTACTGCGACGTGAGAGAGAATGCCGCGCGCGCTGACGAATTTTGTATGATGCCGCAGAAGTTTTGAATAGGACGTGACAAAAAGGGAAATGGAATCCTGAACATGGCGTCGTGACGTTGTCACAGGTAGTCACGCAATGAACGAATGTGATATATTTGTCATCTTCTGTCATCTTCTGTCCTGTTTTCGCGTCGCGTTTGCTCAAGCTACTCTATTATCTACCCGGGCCTAGAGATATACTGAGGTCTAAGCAAGTGCAGGGGTTTGACAGGGGCTCCTACAAACACATGACTGATCATGATTTTTCTCATAATCGATCATAATTCATAATTATATTCACCTGGAAACCTTTGCATGTTTGAAAGAATGTAACTCACCAAAATCGGATTATGGTAAAGTGAATAACATTTGAAATAAGTTATCATGCAATAAAATGTGTTCAGACTCATATGCACGATAAATCTCTTTCTTTTTCAAAAGTGTCGTAATATCATGTCACTGAAGCATGTAGACAAACTTGCTAGATTATATATATAATTAATAAACTAATATATATATATTATAAGGAAAGCTTTCAAAAGAATGCAAATCTCAAGCCATGGGCATCCCCCAATGGTCAATCATGTTTTCTGAGTTCTAGTATTACCACATACAGAGAGACACCGACACGGGCAGGCGTCTTGACTTCACATGGGTTTCAAATTGAAAGAGCATTTAGCATGACGCACCAACGACATGTATGAAATATTAATGTGAGGTCAGATTTAGTATGAATATTAACTACGTTCCAAGATAGCCTGTGTTTAACCTTCTGACAGCGAAGCACAGAATACTAAAGATATGGTGATGTGCGGTATTTGTTACAAAACAAAGATTTGTTGAAACCGTCACGATATGCCATCGAGTTGGCCATTTCATAGTCAAGGCCTCAGCCGTCACGACTAAACATCTTCACAGAAGATCTAGACTGGTCCAATAGCAGTAATGTAAGTTTGCCAACATTTTTTTATTTTCATAAGTAAAATTGCAGTCGAAACAAATATTATTCAAGCAACTCAAGCAACTGTTTGACTCAATTTTGGCCTTTAATTTCTTAGGTATTCGACAAAATCCACGGCGTTGCACATTTGGATGGGCGTTGTTTTAGTTCTTTCCCTTCAGATCATCGTCGTTTTGTGTCGTTCCAATCAAGATGAAGGTCTTGTGTTGGATCCTGTATGCAGACCATTCAATAAATCATCTGGGATGGCAAAAACGTGTGGATACAACATCACTGCTGATATATTGCCAAGTTTACGCACTCAAGAATTCCAAATCGCGGAGGCTATAAGATACCAATATTTTCATCTCTCCACATCAAGTTGTTTAAAGACTCAACTGCTTCTGGATTGTGCCAATTTTTTCCCTCGATGTACTTCAGGTATCCGAGGCCCTTATTTGCCATGTAGAAGAGTTTGCCTCGATCACTTTTCAAGATGTGGAGAGGAGATTCGAAATGCATCTAAAAGGTCGTACTGGATGACAAGATTTGCATGTAACCTTCTCCCTGAGAAAGATGATCCCAGTTCAAAGGACTACAGAAAACGGTGCTTCGAGCCACCAGGTTTTGAACCATGTAATTCAAAATGTAAGTACAAATGAAGTCTGACATGCAATCTTACCCTCCAATTCAGATTTCCAGATATTAGAAAAAGCGGAAAGATCTATGTTACACTACAAATTTTCAGTAATTGTACATTTATTAACGTTATATGTGTTTTTGAGTAATTTTGCTGGTAAAGCTTTTTAAGTGTTGTAACCCTTACCGTTTTGATTGTAGGATTTGTGTATAGTTTCCTGTGTAACACACCCCCTTTCAGCTATAACTCAATTATAAGACCAACGTAGGGTTTCACTTTTGCATATGCATCTGTATGCATAGGTGAAGCAATTCAATGAGATCAAATACCAAAGTCGATGATAATATTGGCCGACGGATATTGGACAATATGTAGAGACGTACAATTTGTGGTTTGAGAGTGCATGCGTTGTTAGTTTCAACATTGGCCGTGAAATTTGCTAACGAGGTGTTCTTGCAGGTGGACATGACGTCGAGCCTCTGAAATGTTTTCCTCTGGTGATCAAAGAATGTCAAGGCTTGGGGTACAGTTTCACTATGTTCCCCGAGAATCTTCAAAAAGGATTCAAAGTCTCGGCGAATAAGCATCAAAGTCCTAGCTGCATTGCCAACGAAACAAAGTTTACATGCAGTAGATGGTTCCCTCCATGTTACAAAGATGACAAGCATTTTGGAAGCATCTGCCAAGAGGATTGCTTGAGCTTCTTCAGAAGCGAATGTCTAAAGAATTCCAGTTTCGTCCACCAAAATGAAAAGCAATGCTTTAATAATCCAAAGAGGGCATCATCAAATACTGCTTTTTGCAAACGAACTCAATGGGTTGCTAATTGGCCTGCAGAAAAAAGTACGTAAATTACCGTTGATAATCAATTTATAATCAGTTTAATTTATAGAACTTTGAGCTTATTTGAAAGAACTAAAAGAAGAAGCCAATTTTAATCAGGAAACGAATATATTTGACATGTCCTTCTACGCTTAGGTGAACTTTTAGGGTTTGAACAGTTTTCCATTTAACCCCTTCCCAACCTACCTACCATTGTACCATCCGCACCCCACCCATGGTCCGTCTCTTTAAGGAGCTCAAGGCGAATACTTCTACCTTGCTAATTCTCTAATGTGTATTTTTATTTAGATGACCAATTCAAGCAAAAGGGAAATCCAGCACTTATACTCATTGGTGTATTGACCAGCACTACGCTAGTGACATGGCTCTTTCGCCTTGTTCCGTTTTGTAAATAATGGCTGAAGCAGAATTGAACATTTTGCTGACTACATTGAAACATAGAAGTCATTATATTACTCACATACAACATATAACATATTTTGCCTTTATTTTATTGAGGGTAACCCTCTCCCCTCAACTGGCCTGCTTTTCTCATTCCCGTCCCCAAAGCCCACGTTTGGGGTATGACCGTCGGCTCTGGGGACGAGAATGTACGTTTCTTTGAAGGGAATGGATCCCATGGGTGCCCTGTGTTACGGTTACACTGGAAACCCACACTCTACCCTTCCCCGTAAGGAATCGCTTGCTACAACTGAACTTTACCGTAATTAATGTTCGTATAATTTGTATAATATGATTATGCAGATGAAACTGTCAACATTAACTAAGCATGCATGTAGAATTAAAGCGTAATTATAGGAAAAATCTAACATAATTGACACATGATTTTTCACCTTTATTATAATATTTTCTCGATTCTGATTGGCTAAGAGTAGTGCAATTCCCCTATTTCACTATGACGTTACATCATAACATTCCATTGTTTAAACGCAAAGGATCATGGTCGCGGGCGAGAGACAAAAGCAGCAACGGCACAAAGAAATTGATATAAAATGCGTTCTATAGAACGAAGAAAATTCAGACAGCGCATGCTCAGCCGAACAGTATCGAAAGCCTACCGAATGAACGCACCAATCATGTTTCGGGCTTCCTGTGGTGAACAAATCGAAGGGTCCCTGCTTCTAAACTGTATCAGTAATTTTCTTCGAAAATCAAGATGGCTGACTTGGTTAGAATGTTTTCACTCGGATGGCTGTGAATTTGGATGGAATTTTCGAAGAAAATCGCTTTTTTCGCGATGAAAATTTCTTCCAACTTCCGAATATGGCAAGTACAAATTTCCTTATACGGAAAAGAAGCTCAGTGTGAAAACAGTATATTTTTATACGAAAGACATTTCTTGATAAGAATGATTTTATAATTTTGTACAAAATTTTGACCGTTTTTAATGCCGCTGACATCAAAACAAGCAAGATGGCATTCGTGAACATGGCGTCGCGATATTGTCACGGTAGACACGCAATTCAACAAACGAATGTGACATATTTGTCATCTTACGTCCAGTTTTCGCGTTGCGTTGCGTTTGCTAAATCACCCTATTACCTACCTAGAGATAAACTGAGATTTAATTAATGGGGATGTATTACAGGGTCTTCGCTACAAACACATGATTGATCATGATTCTCATAAATTATGCGGCCTAATAGTGCAAAACCTTTGTTTGAAAGAATGCCGCCTGATTGGCTCAGCTGGTCAGACGTCGGTCTTTCGTGCGGCAAGTCGAGGCTCGATTACTGACGGCCAGACCAACACTCTTTAAATAATTGAGGAGAAGGCACCGCCTTTGTAATTACATCTGCAAATGGTTAGACCTTCACGTCTTCTCGGATAAGGACATTAAACCGTAGGCCCCGTGTTGATTTATATAGAGCTAGACGTTACAGCAATAAGTTCGGTCTGGGGATTATCGTTAAAAAACTACTGGGGAATGCATGAGACTAGTAAAATCTTTGGTTTACCTCCCAACTTTGTATTATCCGATTATGGCAAAGTGAATGGTATTTGAAATAAGTTATGGTGCAGTAAAATCAGACTGATATACACGATAAATCTCTTTTTCAAAAGTTGCATGATATCATATCAAACATGCATTAAAGAATAAATATGTAGACACAAACTTGCTAGATTCTACGATTCTACGCATGTCCAAGTCAAATGGCGCTTCAGAAGATGACCAGTGGCATGAACTTGGCCAAACGTATGGTCCGGCTGAAGCTTTTCAACAGAATGGATACCGATCAAAGGATTATTTGTATTTCCTACCCATATGCTTCCATCGGAAAGAAACAGGGTAATCCAGTAGCAAAGATAAAAGCCATTAATCAAAGATACAAATTAGGGTGCCTGTTCGTAGGCTCGTATTGGTTGTAAGTGAGAACGTACGCTGTCCAAACTTTCTTACGTGAAACATTTTTGCGTGAGCATTAAAAGGTCGGCGAGTAGCGAACAACGAGCGGGCAAGCGGTGTAAAAACGTTTTGGCACGATTACCAGGTTTTCTTCTTTAGTCTAGCTTTTGCCCTTGTTAAGAACACAGCTATTATTTGCATACCATATAAAATCAATTACGCTTCAGATGGGTTTCAAATTAAAAGAGAAGGACGACACACCAACAATATGTATGAAATATTGCTTTGAGGTCAGATTTAGTATGAATATTAACTACGTTCCAAGATAGCCTGTGTTTAACCTTCTGACAGCGAAGCACAGAATACTAAAGATATGGTGATGTGCGGTATTTGTTACAAAACAAAGGTTTGTTGAAACCGTCACGACATGCCATCGAAGTTGGCCATTTCATAGTCAAGGCCTCATGCCGTCACGACTAAACATCTTCACAGAAGATCTAGCTAGACTGGTCCAATAGCAGCAATGTAAGTTTTCCAAGCATTTTTTTTTATTTTCATAAGTAAAATTGCAGTCAAAACAATTGTTATGCAACTGTTTGACTCTATTTTGGCCTTTTCTTAGGTATTCGACAAAATCCACGAGGTTGCACATTTGGATAGGCGTTGTTTTAGTTCTTTCCCTTCAGATCATCGTCGTTTTGTGTCGTTCCAATCAAGATGAAGGTCCTCATAGTCTTGTGCCGTTGGATCCTGTGTGCAGACCATTCAATAAATCGTCTGGGATGGCAAAAACGTGTGGATACAACATCACTGCTGTACTTATACGCCAAGTTTGCCCAACTGAGGAATTCCACATGGTGAATATTTTAAGATACCTATATTTTGAGCTCTCCAAATCAAGTTGTTTAAAGACTCAACTGCTTCTGGATTGTGCCAGGTTATTTCCCTCGATGTACTTCAGGTATTCCAAGGCCCTTACTTGCCATGTAGAAGAGTTTGCCTCGATCACTTTTCAAGATGTGGTGAGGAGATCCGAAATGCATCTAAAAGGTCGTACTGGACGACAAGATTTGCATGTAACCTTCTGCCCTGAGAAAGATGATCCCAGTTCAAAGGACTACAGAAAACGGTGCTTCGAGCCACCAGATTTTAAACCATGTAATTCAAAATGTGAGTACAAATAAAGACTGATATTTTTTATATGGGGGCTGACCTGATGCCATCTTACCCTCCAATTTCCCTTGCGATTTCCAGATATTAGAAAAAGTGAAAAGAACTATGTTACGCTACAGATTTTCAGTAATTGTACATTTATTCACTTTAATGTGTTTTTTGAGCAATTTTGCTAGTAAAGTTGTAACCCTTACCGTTTGGATTATAGGATTTGTTTATAGTTTCCTGTGTAACACACCCCCTTTCAGCTGTAGCTCAATTATAAGACCAACATAGGGTTTCACTTTGACTCGAAATGTGTGATGCTATTAAACAGGAAATTAGATTTAGCTTAGTCGTTATATAAGCATCTTTGCTAACGAGTTCTTCTTGCAGGTGGACATGACGTTGAACCTCTGAAATGTTTTCCTCTTGTGGCCAAAGAATGTCAAGGCTTGGGGTACAGTTTCACTATTTACCCCGAGAATCTTCAAAAAGGATTCGAAGTCTTTGCGGATAAGCATCAAAGTCCTAGTTGCATTGCAGGAAAAACGAAGATTAAGTGCACCAGTTATTTCCCTCCTTGCTACAAAGATGACAAGCATTTTGGAAGCATCTGCCAAGAGGATTGCCTGAGTTTCCATACAAGTGGTTGTCTAAAGAATTCCAGTTTCAGCCACCTAACTAAAGAGCATTGCATTCCTTACCCAAAGAGGTCATCATCAAATACTGCTTTTTGCAAACGAACTCAATGGATTGCTAACTGGCCTGCAGAAAACATCGCAGAAAAAAGTACGGAAATTTCCATTTATAATCAATTTATAATCAGTTTAAGAGGAGATTTTTTTATCATATTGAAGGATTGAAAACATGTGTTGTACAAAACTAAAGTAACTTATTTCAGAAAGCTTAGGTTGTTTGTAGTTAGTCGTGGTTGATAAAGTTGAATTAAAGTGTTAATCCAAAGTGAAAATTTGAATTCACAATGAGATTTAAGGCCTCCAGTCGACTCATTATACATTTTTTTTACATTCTGCTTGAAAGTTGCTGAATTTAAATAAAAATGCAGAATAACAACTTTCAAAATTCCAAAGACAGTTTAATTGTAAACCACATGCATTTTATCCTATTAGATCAGTTTCTAACAGACAAAAACAGAATTTGAATGGGAATCCAAAACGAACATTTGAATTAAAACAGTTTTTGGCACAGAGTTGAATCGTTATTATACTCGGCGACATCGAAAAAATCTCCTCTTTAATAATATAATTTATACAACTTTGAACTTATTAAAAGAACGACGAATTTTCATTAAGAAAAGAATATTTGACGTGTTCTTATACGCTAAGGTGATCTTCCATGGTTTGGACGACTTTCCCTTGAAGCCCCTCCCCACCCACCTACCACCCCTACCCCTCCCATGGTCCGTCTCTTTTAGGAGCTCAAGACGAATATTTCTACCATGCTAACTCTTTGTTTTATAATTTCATTTAGATGACCAATTCAAGCAAAAGGGAAATCCAGCACTTATACTCATTGGTGTATTGACCAGCACCACGCTAGTGACATGGCTCTTTCGCCTTGTTCCGTTTTGTAAATAATGGCTGAAGCAGAATTGAACATTTTGCTGACTACATTGAAACATAGAAGCCATTATATTACTCACATACAACATATAACATATTTTGCCTTTATTTTATTGAGGGTAACCCTCTCCCCTCAACTGGCCTGCTTTTCTTATTCCCGTCCCCAAAGCCCACGTTTGGGGTATGACCGTCGGCTCTGGGGACGAGAATGTACGTTTCTTTGAAGGGAATGGGTTTAAAGCGGATCCCATGGGTGCCCTGTGTTACGGTTACACTGGAAACCCACACTCTACCCTTCCCCGTAAGGAAACGCTTGCTACAACTGAACTTTACCGTAATGTTCGTATAATTTGTATAATCTGATTATGCAGATGAAACTGTCAACATTTAACTAAGCATGCATGTAGAATTAAAGCGTAATTATAGGAAAAAATCTAGCATAATTAACACATGATTTTTCACCGCTTTATTATAATATTTTCTCGATTCTGATTGGCTAAGAGTAATACAATTGCCCTATTTCACTATGACGTTACATCATAACATTCCATTGTTTAAACGCAAAGGATCATGGTCGCGGGCGAGAGACAAAACAGCAACGGCACAAAGGAAATTGATACAGCCGAACAGTATCGAAAGCCCACCGAATGAACGCACCAATCATGTTTCGGGCTTCCTGTGGTAAACAACCGAAGGGTCCTTGTTTCTACACTGTATCAGTCATTTTCTTCGAAAATCAAGATGGCTGACTTGGTTAGAATGTTTTCACTCGGATGGCTGTGAATTTGGATGGAATTTTCGAAGAAAATCGCTTTTTTCGCGATGAAAATTTCTTCCAACTTCCAAATATGGCAAGTACAAATTTCCTTATACGGAAGAAGAAGCTCATGTGAAAACAGCATATTTTTATACGAGAGACATTTCTTGATAAGACTGATGATTTTATAATTTTGTACAAAATTTTGACCGTTTTTAATGCCACTGACATCAAAACAAGCAAGATGGCATCGTGAACATTGCGTCGCGATATTGTCACGGTAGACACGCAATTCAACGAACGATTGTGACATATTTGTCATCTTACGTCCAGTTTTCGCGTTGCGTCGCGTTTGCTAAATCACCCTATTACCTACCTAGAGATAAACTGAGATTTAATTAATGGGGATGTATTACAGGGTCTTCGCTACAAACACATGATTGATCATGATTCTCATAAATTATGCGGTCTAATGCAAAACCTTTGTTTGAAAGAATGCCGCCTGACTGCCTCAATTGGTCAAGCGTCGGTCTTTCGTGCGGGAAGTCGGGACTCGATTACTGACGGCCAGACCAACACTCTTTAAATAATTGAGGAGAAGGTACTGCCTTTGTAATTACATCTGCAAATGGTTAGACCTTCACGTCTTCTTGGATAAGGACGTTAAACCGTAGGCCCCGTGTTGATTTATATAGAGACGTTACAGCAATAAGTTCGACCTGAGGGATTATCGTTAAAAAACTACTGGTGATTGCATGAGACTAGTAAAATCTTTAGTTTACCTCCCAACTTTGTATTATCCGATTTTGGTATTTGAAATAAGTTATGGTGCAATAAAATCAGACTAATATACACGATAAATCTCTTTTTCAAAAGTTGCATGATATCATATCAAACATGCATTAAAAAATAAATATGTAGACACAAACTTGCTAGATTCTACGATTCTACGCATGTCCAAGTCAAATGGCGCTTCAGAAGATGACCAGTGGCATGAACTTGGCCAAACGTATGGTCCGGCTGAAGCTTTTCAACAGAATGGATACCGATCAAAGGATTATTTGTATTTCCCACCCATATGCTTCCATCGGAAAGAAACAGGGTAATCCAGTAGCAAAGATAAAAGCCATTAATCAAAGGTACATATTAGGGTGCCTGTTCGTAGGTTCGTGTTGGTTGTAAGTGAGAACGCTGTCCAAACTTTCTTACGTTAAACATTTTTGCGTGCATGAGCATTAAAAGGTCAGCGAGTAGCGAACAACGAGCGAGCAAGCGGTGTAAAAACGTTTTGGCACGATTACCAGGTTTTCTTCTTTAGTCTAGCTTTTGCCCTTGTTAAGAACACAGCTATTATTTGCATACCATATAAAATCAATTACGCTTCAGATGGGTTTCAAATTAAAAGAGAAGGACGACACACCAACAATATGTATGAAATATTGATTTGCATGAGGTCAGATTTAGTATGAATATTAACTATGTTCCAAGATAGCCTGTGTTTAACCTTCTGACAGCGAAGCACAGAATACTAAAGATATGGTGATGTGCGGTATTTGTTACAAAACAAAGATTTGTTGAAACCGTCACGACTATGCCATCGAATTGGCCATTTCATAGTCAAGGCCTCAGCCGTCACGACTAAACATCTTCACAGAAGATCTAGACTGGTCCAGTAGCAGCAATGTAAGTTTTCCAACATTTTTTTATTTTCATAAGTAAAATTGCAGTCAAAGCAATTGTTATCCAAGCAACTCAAGCAACTGTTTGACTCTGTTTTGGCCTTTAATTTTCTTAGGTATTCAACAAAATCCACGAGGTTGCACATTTGGATGGGCGTTGTTTTAGTTCTTTCCCTTCAGATCATCGTCGTTTCGTGTCGTTCTAATCAAGATGAAGGTCCTCATAGTCTGGTGCCGTTGGATCCTGTGTGCAGACCATTCAATAAATCGTCTGGGATGGCAAAAACGTGTGGATACAACATCACTGCTGACTTTTGGCCAAATTTGCCCACTCATGAATTCGAAATGGTGAACGTTTTCAGATACCTATATTTTGGGCTCTCCAAATCAAGTTGTTTAAAGACTCAACTGCTTCTGGATTGTGCCCGGTCTTTCCCTCGATGTGCTTCAGATTTCCAAGGCCCTTACTTGCCATGTAGAAGAGTTTGCCTTGATCACTTTTCAAGATGTGGAGAGGAGATCCGAAATGCATCTAAAAGGTCGTACTGGATGACAAGATTTTTATGTAACCTTCTCCCTGAGAAAGACGATCCCAGTTCAAAGGACTACAGAAAACGGTGCTTCGAGCCACCAGATTTTAAACCATGTAATTCAAAATGTGAGTAAATAAATACTGAAAATAAAAGACTGATATTTTTTATGGGGCTGACCTGATATGCCATCTTACCCTCCAATTTCCCTTGCAATTTCCAGATATTAGAAAAAGTGAAAAGAACTATGTTACGCTACCGATTTTCAGTAATTGTACGTGCACATTTATTAACTTTTATGTGTTTTTTGAGCAATTTTGCTAGTAAAGTTGTAACCCTTACCGTTTGGACTATAGGATAGTTTCCTGTGTAACACACCCCCTTTCAGCAGCTTTTCAGCTGTAACTCAATTATAAGACCAACATAGGGTTTCACTTTGACTCGAACTGTATGATGCTGTTAAACAGGAAATTAGATTTAGCTTAGTCGTTATATAAGCATCTTTGCTAACGAGTTCTTCTTGCAGGTGGACATGACGTTGAGCCTCTGAAATGTTTTCCTCTTGTGGCCAAAGAATGTCAAGGCTTGGGGTACAGTTTCACTATTTACCCCGAGAATCTTCAAAAAGGATTCGAAGTCTTTGCGAATAAGCATCAAAGTCCGAGTTGCATTGCAATAGAAACGAAGCTTACGTGCACCAGTTATTTCCCTCCTTGCTACAAAGATGACAAGCTTTTTGGAAGCATCTGCCAAGAGGATTGCCTGAGATTCCATAGAAGCGGTTGTCTAAAGAATTCCAGTTACAGATACGTAACTAAAGAGCATTGCATTCCTTACCCAAAGAGGTCATTATCAAATACTGCTTTTTGCAAACGAACTCGATGGATTGCTAATTGGCCTGCAGAAAACATCGCAGAAAAAAGTACGTAAATTTTAGTTTATAATCAATTTATAATCAGTTTAAGAGGAGATTTTTTTATCTTATTCAAGGATTAAAAACAAGTGTTGTATACAACTAAAGTAATTTATTTCAGAAGCTTAGGTTGTTTGTAGTTAGTCGTGGTTGATAAAGTTGAATTAAAGTGTTAATCCAAAGTGAAAATTTGAATTTACAATGAGATTTAAGGCCTCCAGTCGGCTCATGCTCATTATACATTTTTTTACATTCTGCTTGAAAGTTGCTAAATTTAAATGGTTGGCAAAATAAAAATGCAGACAAAATAACAACTTTCAAAATTCCAGAGTCAGTTTAATTGTAAACCACATGCATTTTATCCTATTAGATCAGTTTCTAACAGTCAAAAACAGAATTTGAATGTGAATCTATTAAAATGAACATTTGAGTTAAAACTTGCAAGAAGGATAGTTTTTGGCGCCGTTTAAAAAGTTCCTCTAAATTTATACAACTTTGAACTTATTAAAAGAACAACGAATTTTCATTAAGAAAAGAATATTTGACGTGTTCTTATACGCTAAGGTGATCTTCCATTTAATTTCCCATCCCCACCCCACCCATGGTCCGTCTCTTTTAGAAGCTCAAGACGAATATTTCTACCATGCTAACTCTTTGTTTTATAATTTCATTTAGATGACCAATTCAAGCAAAAGGGAAATCCAGCACTTATACTCATCGGTGTATTGATCAGCACTACGCTAGTGACATGGCTCTTTCGCCTTGTTCCGTTTTTTAAATAATGGCTGAAGCAGAATTGAACATTTTCAGTAATGGGCTCCTGACATTTTGCTGACTACACTGAAACATAGAAGCCATTTACCATATAAAGCATACAACATATTTGCCTTTATTTTATTGAGGGTACCCATCTCCTCCTAGGCCAGCGTTTCTTTGAGGGGAATGGGGTTTAAAGGGGATTGGATTTCCTGTGTTGGTTACACAGGAAACCCAATTCTCTCTCCTTTATCCCTACAGAAACGCTTGTGACGCAGGGTACCCCTAGACGTATAATCTGTTTATGTAGGTAAAACTTAACTAGACATGTAGAATTAAAGCGTAATTATAGGAGAAAATCTAACGTAAGTACACGTGATTTTTCACCTTTATTATATACTTAATACGTTCTCGATTCTGATTGGCTAAGAGTAGTACAATTAAAGAAACAAGGTTTCTGGGAACTACAACAAATGGAACTGCTAAAGTTTCCAGAGGTGCTTGATTCGAAAATCGCTGAGAGTGAATGGCTTCAGGGATCACACCTCAGATTTTCCAAAACTGTCCAATTTGATTTGTTTTCTTATACAAAAACGAACAAACTGAAACAAAACAACAACAACAACAACAACAACAAAACCGGTTGAATACCGCTGAATATACAACGACTGTCTGATTGGCTGTATTTTCTATGGTGTGGAATAAATACTAGTAGTATGGCTTATTATTATTCAGTAGCGCAACCAAATGTAAACCGATAAAAAAGGTGCGAAAAGTAGCTATGATGACCCCCAGGATAGCCCATAATACTTCCCCTATATAGAGCAGATCCCGTGGTGCCGCGGCCGTGTCAGTACCGGTTGTCTATAAAAACATTCGAAATTCCTGTCGTGACCTATAGCCTGCCTTGCTGGCAGGCTAGCCGTGGCCGTGTGGTGCCGTTTTCACAGTTATACGACATCGTTCTGCTTACACCACACGACTTTGGGGGTTTTAGTGCGTGTACAATCCACAAGGTAAATCTATTGACGGGAAATATTTTTCTTTTCCACTCTTATGTAAGTATCCTTGCATACGCTATATTTTTCCCCGTTTATTTTCTCCCCTAGTTTTCAGATAAGTGCTTTACAAAGGGAAAATTGATAGACAAAGACAAAGTTTCAAAGCGACGAAGGCGCGATCACCAGCTCGAGCGAATCAGAATTTCTCGGTATCGCCTGATTAGGGAAAATAGCCTCGTAGCAAAGATTCCTCGAAGGGACGATCTAATGCGAACCTTGGATAAGTTAGAACACATGGACGAACGCACACAAGCGTTAGAAACTGATCTAAGGAAACTAAAGCTGAAACAAACAGCGAGTTCATGTCTGTTTACGCTTGGGATGATTTCCCCGAAGACTCTGAGAGTCCTGAGAGCAGTACTAGCAGTAGGTTCAACACCGCAGGCAGTTGGCCTGAATTAGAGGGCAGTAGGCCCATAACAGAAGGCAATACGACTAATATGCCTGGTGATGATTAAGAGAAAACTGAAGACGAGAAGCCTACAAATGAACAAAGTCAAAATTCTTTCTTTGACACGGAGGTCATTCAATCGACATGGTATAGCCGTTAAAAAAACTAAAAGCTTTCATTCACTGAATGAAAAGACCTCCAATGAGACGTTATTTGCAGTCCAGTATAAGGAATTAACCGATTTGTTTTCACCACTTGATGTCCAGGAATCTAGAAAAGGATATCATGAAGCATATTACTCGGGATACCTAAATATCCCGAGTATTAAATTCTGTAGAATTTCAGTTTCCTCCTGTGCAGCAAAATGCACAATTAGAAACCACGTGGCAGTGATTTCATAAACCACGTGGTCCAAGCTACAAAGCATTACATGATCTAGATCAATATATGTGACCAAGACATGTGACTGACTTCATTCACGATCCTGTTCATTACTTGTACTGCATTGGATTCTAGTTACAAATAAATCAGCACGGAAGTCAGCAGTAGAGATCTAGCAATAGCTCAAAAAGCTGTCCTGGCGGCTACAGTGCCGCTTTGCAGTTTGCACGAAAAGAAAGAAATATAAAATATTGTGTTTGATTGGTTCCGCCTCGGCAGTAGATCGAGCAAAGATCCTTAGAGCGATAAATCCGCCAAAACAGGCAGAGAAGCCGCTTCCGAACGCGGGAAAAAGCTTATTCGGCCCAAATTTAGCGTCTGTAGTGTCCAAAGACGCAGGCATGTCGAAAAACCTAGCAGAAGGTTCCCCAAACCAAGTAAAAGATCAATAATGGCATAAGATATCGAGTCTTGAGCAACCCCAGACACCCAGGGAAACCACACCCAATGTTTCCGAGACTGTATTTAGTCGTATGGTACATATCAAGCAACGTCACACGTCAGAAGGCTTTTCAGACGAAGTTTCCAATCTACAGGTCGCGTTAGCAAAGCCTATACTACACAGATATCTTACCAGCCAGCATGGAACATTTGGAGAAGCTGGTGTATTGAAAGGAAATTGATCCAGTTTGTACACACTTGAAAAACATCCTGGCCTTCGTAGCTGATCAATTCCGGATTGGAAAACAATATCCAACGATTAACGTCCTCCGTTCTGCGATTTCATCTGTTCCCCCATATATATGCGGTCACCTGGTTGGTTATCACCCTCATGGATGTCAATTCTTATAAGTAATACCATGACCCTGAGGGATATTAGTGATTAAATGTCCCCGAAGCCGAGGGAGGTTTAGCGGACGGCCTCGGGACTTTTACTAAACCTCCCGAGGCTGAGGGTACATTTAATCACTAATATCCCGAAGAAGTCATGGTATTACTTTGTAATACCATGATCACCGAAAATATACTTCGCTGTTTGTTCATCCAAAACTTGAACATATTATACAATTCTTTTACCAATTGTGTGTAACCCTGTTCTCTGGGGACTTTTGAAAATAGATTTTTTTAGTTATATACTTACAATGAACTAGTATTTATAGGTTGTTAATCACTTCGAAAGCTAAATTGTTTTTCATAATGCTTTCTTTGCTTCGTTATGCACATGCGCAAAGTAGAATGAATAGATCCCAGTGATAAGAGGTATCGATCGGTGCGTTATGATATTACAGAGTTTCGGAACAGCCTGCACTTTTGTTCCGATTGTCCCGATGATTGTCATATGAGGGACTGTACCTCATGAATAGTAATGAAGGAAATTTAGAACTAAATTTCCCTCATGCATCATTAATTAATGATGTATGAGGGAAATTTAGTTTTAAATCTCCCTCATTCACGCTTTTCTATCTACGTCCCTCTTGAAACAATGGATCCCGAGGTGATCATGGTATTACTTAGAGGAATCGCATGCAGACAAGCATCCGTTTCAACCCCGTTACTCGTCCACCTGGGATATTCGTAAGGTCACTGAATTTCTCCGCTCCCATGGGGCAAACTCAGAACTAAACCTCAAGAGTCTAACCCTGAAACTAGCAATGCTACTGGCCTTAGTAGCACAAGGAAGAGTATCAATAGTGGCTCAACTAGGCGTACTATTTATTCATCTAAGACCTGAGGTTTCACCTCCTTGATTAAACCCAGAAAATGCGGAAAATGCAGAGTTCAACAATGATGAATTATTCTGTCCTCTTCGCTGTCTGAGAGAAAAACCACAAAAGCAAGTTGGCTCTGCAACCTCGTAAACGTCTTACGTTAGGACGTGAGAAAGCACCAACGTTAATTCTAGCAAGGACGGCGACGGTAAGGACGACTTACGGATCGCGTATGTATAAAATCGTTTTGAAAACGTGCTTGCGTTATCGTCCGGCGTCGTCCTCGATCGTTCACTTCGTAGATCGCAAGGTCGCTGTTTCCAATTGTAAGACCACTAATTATACGACCATTCTGCCGGCGGCCCTTGTATAATTTTGAATTGTATATGAGACTTTTCACCTTTATAAAATACATAATATTTTCTCGATTCTGATTGACTATAAGCAGTACAATTAAAGCAAAGGACTACAAGCGTACTGATAGTTTATGCAGTGCTAAAGTTTCCAGAGGTGCTTGAGTCGAAAATTGTTGAGCATGTGCAACTTGAGGAGTCATGCAGACCTCAGTTTTGCAAAAAATGCATGCTCTCGATTTGACAGGGTCCCCTATACCTTTTGCGGGAAACGTGAACGGCTGATATATATATTTTGACGTAAACGTGATTTAAATCTTTTTGCGTCCACGTGAAAGCAACTTTTGATTTTTTTGTGAACGTGAAAGAGAGATTTTAATTATCCGTGACGCGTGAAAAGACCAAATAAATTTGCGTGATTTTATTTTGCAAAGGGGTGTAGGAGACCCTGATTTGAATACCATATTGTTTCTCAATCAGTTTAAATTCGTGCTAAATATTTTAGCGTTATTCAGATTCTTTTTCAACAATGTTGCTTGGACTACTCGAATTGTGAACCCTTAAAAGGCAATGTTCTACACACCGTTCTTCCACTGTCCGCTGCCCAGCAATCAGTAGGATTCTTATCAGGGTACAACATCACAGCATCCCTCTATTATCTGATTATCAACCCCCCTACAGACCCTTTGTCGCTTGTAAAGACAATGACGTCAATGGTGACGTCACCAACTGCATGTTACTAATTATACTTCCGGTCAGATGTCGCTCAATGCCAGTATCATTTTAATTGGGACCTTTTATATTCTATTTGAGGAAATTATATGGGTAGAGTACGGCCTCTCTGGTTGATTGTCAGGCAGGACAACACTGTCTGTTTTGTGTTATTATTGGTGGGGCTCTTATCTATCGAGACTTGCAGTTTAAGAGCTACATTCCATGAAATAGAATTGATAAGATAAAGCAGAAAACTCAGGTCTGTGGCAAGATGGATTTTTTCATGGATACAACATCACACCATAATATAAATATTATAGTTTCTCGTATTTCTTCTTCTCTTCTCTTCTATTCACCTCCCTTTTCTTCCCTTCTCATCATCTTTCTTTTTTCCTTTCCTTCATTTCTTTTCCATTTCCTTTCTTCCCTTTTCATTTCTTCTTTCTTTCTTTGTCCTTCTTTCGTTTCCTTGCATTTTTACAAGTCAGCGTTTCGAATGCTAAAGGTCTTATCGATGTCCATGTTCGCAAATATTGAGTGATGAAAACTCGTGGTCTTGAAACCTGCCTTATCATACAAGTTGTGTGACGTCGCAAAGTTCACGTTACACTTTAACAATAATATCGAATTCCAATCAGTCGCTTCCACAATGCCGCACACCCATTCACTTTGAAAGTTTATAATTCAAGGTCCATTAGATAAAAACAAAACGGTGATTAATAGTCTGTTTGCAACACATTTACTGTTCATTGAAATTTCTCACCTACGGAGAAGTACAAAAGTTTGCAGCACAAATCATCAAAGGTCATCATGTGATCCAAGCAGAATCGATTATTATTTCCACAGAGCACAAAATCGGAACGACAAAGCTATTTTGTGATATAACGATGAATTTTGCTCGGATTGGCGCACGTTTCTTTACTAGTAATCGCCGGAAGGTTATGTCACGACGATCAAGCGTGTACGAACTCTCACGAAGTTCGGTAAGTTGTGTGAAATACGGGTGAAATTAGATTCAAAGGGTTTTCATCCTAGTCGAATTATGCTTTTCTCGACGTAAGGCTTTGTGGTTTTATATGAATTGTTATCCTGTTTGTAGTCTGTATTTTATGTCTGAAAAAATATGACAATATTGTTTGTGAGTTAATTCGGATGCAATCAGAGTTGTTGCGAGGTAGCGAGCATAACAAAGCGGACAAAAGCGGTCACCATGTCATATTTGCTTTGATTTCTAATTTCGAGTCGAGGTATTTGACAAATATATACCTAAGTGTGTAATCATTTTCGAACTTTTTGTGACCAATATTTAACAGTACTTTAAAACATCTTTCCAAGCACTTATTTCTTTCAAACAATGTATATCTAAGTTATATATAAAGCCATTTGAATGCCAAGAAGCGCTTTCTATGGTACACTGATTGTACTGATTGTTTGACTGCGGTAAAGCCATTTGAATGTTGGAAACCATTTGAATGCAGTAAGCCATTTGAATGTTGGAAACCCATTTGAATGCAGAAACAAGGCTGTAAAACCTATTCAATGCTGTAAAGTCTTGTGAGTCATTTGAATGCTCAAAAATCAAATTGAGTATTGTTCTATTGATAAAATTCTGACATTACAAAGGTATCCTTGGCTGGTGCTGTCATTTGGACTTAGTAAATCAATTAGCAACAAAACCGCAAGAGAAAACTTATCATTTATTTCTGAAACGTATTTTAGTCCAATTGTCGGGAAAATACCAACTATGAAGCCGTAGACCATTTAAAAAATCGTTTTCGAATTTCATTCAAAACGTATATGAACGCGCTCTATTGCTAACTAAATATAACATTTGCATCTCAGAACGGGAGTCTGCTTATCTGACCTCCTGAGTTAAACAATTAGTGATTTTGGCCTTTTCTATTAATAACGACATGTGTGTGACCATGCATTACCAATTGCGTGACATTCCAACAAAAATTGGAAGCATGGGTAGCTCTTTATCCAAGAAAAAATTTAAAACATTTCTAGACAGGAAATACTCTAATTGGCAATTACGATCTTACTTGGTTTTATGGGCTTGGGGGGAGCTCACTTCCTGAGCCAAAAATATGGATGTCAAAGAGGGCACTCGAACGTTTTCCTCCCTACAGTTGTAGTAGACGATATATTCGAATGGCGGCCTATCGAAACTGCGATGAATGCTTTCATTTCTGACTTCTAAATTCAAAACTAATGTTAAGACTTTCTTGCACTCAGTTATCCTCGAGCCCCCCTTCCCTCCCCCCCCCCTCCCCCCACACCACCTCCCTCCTTCTTCCCCCTCCTCCCTCCGCTATCTTGAACATTTAATATTAGGAAAATATTCTAGACTAAAATACCATTCGGTCAATGGGTTCATCTGATTTCTAGCCTGCGTACCACGTCTCTCCCCTTGCCTCTGTCTCCCTTCCCCTCCCCCTTTCCTTCCCTTTCGTCCCCTGAGAGCTGAGCTAAGCAAGTCAACTTTCACCCTGCTATTGCAGACATCCCGTCTTCACCCATGGTACCCCTTTTCCTCGTCAATCAGGAAATGTCGCTGAAATAATACCATGCAGTCCCAAAACTCACACGAGAATTCACATACATGCGAGAGCTAATTGAATGTGTACTTCAGTGTTAACCCAGTGTTTTATAAATTGTTGCAGGATTCAATGGATCTGTCTGTATCTGGCAAGGTCAGTGTTCGTGCAATCCATCCAAGTATTCTACACAAACAGTTTTGCTTCCAAGTGATTTCACCCAATGAAGTCAAATACTTCTCGTGCCGTAGTGCTGATGAACTCAATAAATGGATCAACAGGTACGAGATCATTTACAGCCTTCGCCACTTCGCTACTGTGCCAAATCTACACGGAGTAGACCCTTGCAAGAGACCATAATACTAAGAGAGCGAAACTGGTCTGCGCGATGTGTTTGGCGCTTTAGGTTATTTTTAGTAACAGGAAGTTGACGCCATCGCGCGCAAACAATGAAATTTAGTATTAAGAAACGATTGGTATCAATCTGCGCGCGCGTAAAAATCAAATTCCATTGTTTGATAGCCCTGCGCACGATATGGCGTTAACTTCCTGTTACTAAAAATAACCTTAAGCGCCAAGCACATCGCCCAGACATCAATCCGTGAGTTTTGCTCTCTTAGTATTATGGTCTCTTGACCCTTGTTGGTACTGGGAACAGACAATATACAGGGTGGCTTTGCTACTGTGCGCTCTTTAAGTCGTGTGGTGACACCGAACCTGGGTATCAGACGGGCCCGTTGCTCGAAAGACCCGATAACTGTACGGGGCTCGGTTGCTCGAAGGTGTGTTAGCGCTAAGCCAGGGTAGCCTGCGTAGCTGCCTGGGGAGGGCAGGGGAAGGTGAGAGGGAAAGGGGACTCCTCCCCAGTCCCCCCTTCCCTCTCCACTTCCCCTGCCCTCCCCGGGCAGCTACGCAGGCTAACCCAGGGTTAAAGGGGTACTTGGATGAAAATAGGTCAAAATTGGAAAGTGGTTAATTCCAAAGCTGACGTCAATTAACGACCAATATAGATAAATATAAAACCTACTATCCCAAAAATTCTGCATTTTAATCATATTATCACCAAGAAATTTTGGTTTAAGATTGAAAAGAACAATAGGGTTGTACTTATGACGTCATAGATACACAATGTAGATGCTAAAATACGTGATACCTTTTTATCTGTACCTCTGGAATTTGATGAAAATATATTGCTTGGTGACTATTGGTCACATATAGATACATTGAACCAAGTTTCAAGTCATTTTAAATTTTTATCGATTTTCATCCAAGTACCCCTTTAAGTCTAAAGAAACTCTTTGAATTTAAACTAGCTGGGATAGCACTGATCCATCTTTGAGGAAGCAGGCCCAGGCTAATATATCCGATAAATTTTACAAAGATTTTCGAAGCGTACGTTACGTTATTTTCAGTTTCTATGATTTCACAGGCAAGTTACGTTTACGGTTTCTCGCGCACTTCCTTAATTTTTCCGTTAATTACCGGGCAAGTAAAATTATCGGGTCTACTGAGAATGGAAACTTGAAGAGGGGCTGGGGAAGCCGGAAAATGAGGAGAGGACTGCCTTTCCCTTCCCCTCTTCTTCCTTCCCCACCCTCCCCTCCCCTTTCAGATCAGGTGAGATGGGACCTACAATGTGGAGTTCTAATATCGATCCACAAATCTGAATCATTTGTAGTCAATACCTTTAAGATATGAGAATTCGGGTTTTGATGGCTCGAACTATGATATCAATGTTCCATGGTAGGCCACCTAAATGGGTGTGATGTGTTGCCCGCCCGTTCTAGTTAACTCGTGGATATGTAATACCCATGCTTTTACTATTGCTATTAGCATTAAGAAGTCTATTCAGCCAACGCGTGACAAACAGCACCGTACTGATGTAGCCATGACAGTGTGGATTTTAGACGCTAAAGGTTTGCCAACAAAGCCAAAAAAGAGGTAATAAATATGCTGTTTATGATGATAATAATGATATTGATGATGATGTTGGTGATGATGATGATGATGATGATGATGATGATGATGATCTAGTAACGATGATTATAGTCTAGTGTCAAAGAGATACGTGTTTCACCTATATATCAGGAATACATACACGGCAATTCACAGCTACAATCTTGGACATAAACGTTAAGAAAAAAGTGGCATTGTCAATGTCCAATTCAAAAAGAAGCGTTTTCCACTACGATACTCTATGCTTTCTTCCCCCCTACCCCGGGATCAATGTTGCAGGCTGACGAAAGCATCTGGACCCCCCGGGTGATCAACATTGTGTTGGGTGGTGGGAAGGGAGGGGCAATTTTGGCTCCAAATGTGAGGTGACGCACGCATTTCTTCCAAAACAGGAAAATTCTTCACCCTTTTTGTCGAAGATTGTAGTTAGCACGATTGCAAATCCCCCCCCCCCCACACACACACACACGCCCCTCTTAACTTTACTATGTTGCTGTGAAAACTCCGGTACCTACCACCTTCAAATCAGTCAGTCAGTCAGACTTTACGACCACCAGCAACATTGTTTAGGGGGCGAGGGATCCAAGAACTAAAATAAATAATGTATAAAAACACAATTTCATATCATAAATACAGATAACTTACATGATAAAGCAAAAAGTTTGGCCCGTAGGGAGTCCCATTGCACATTCAAAGTTGGATTTCTTTCTCTGATGTAGAACATTTCGTACAATAAACAATCAAATCTACTCCGACACTGGAACACTTCGTTTGAGAATGGTGTCCGATCAACACCCAAACGTCGCAATTACCTCTCTAATTTTCTTATCATTATGTTGTACTGAATCGTTTACTTACTGATTAGAATGTCACATCGTACCAACAAATAACGGCAAAGATTGTAACTTGCCTCGACCTATGCACTAAAGACTGCTCATTTGTTGATGTTAAAAATATGGTGATGATAATGATGATGATGATGATTACGACCCTAATAGAATACAAGTTATAATGAATAGCGTGGTGTAGAAATCGTCGCTGCTCCCCTTGATATTTAACGAATTCTAATTATTTCTATCAGTTACTATTGTGAAGTCCTTCTGGACAAGAGCCTTTATTCCAGAACAACTCCAAAGACGAAAGCAGAAAGTCTTTTCTGGGGCGAAAGTTTTGTCTTTGAGTAAGTAAACATGCAATCCTACCTAACATTCGAGCCTCCTTCGTGCATTGATTGATGTTCCAAATTGTGGATGATTCGCCAGGGGCCCTGTTATTAACATCTTTTTCCTGAAAGAAATATCCTGAATTAATTTTGCAAATTCACGGCGTTTATGAGTTTTTAGAATACACACATTAGAATGTCAAATGTAATGAAGTGAAAATCACAAGCAAAGCTAAGGATTCATCCGAGAAGTGGGTGTATGATTCACAATTTCTTTGTTTTCCTATCCTAGAGTACATACATACTTATATAAATAGTTTATTTTGTAAAGCAGTTTATAATTATTACCGTCTTCTAGCTCCCTATCGTCTTCCTATTTGGCAGATTAAATGATTTAGTTTACTGATTAATATATGTTTTAAGGGATTTGCCAGACTTTGTCAAACTTACAGTAAATATCTACAAAGACAATGACTCTAAAAACAAGAAAGGCAAGAGAAAGATTTTAGGTATGTATTTTAGCTATGCTTTTTAAAGCTATCTAAATTTTCCCTAATGCTTTTGGCGGTAAAATGGTGGTGGTGACGACGACAAGGGTAAAAGGGTATATCAAAGCTACATGGAATGGAAATAAGTAGAAACACGTGTGAGATGACGGCGCTGAATCTCGAAACGTAACTCGAAACCACTCGAAACCACGTAACTCGGAAGGGCGCACACTAACAAACTTAAGGCGCTGTTACACTGTGCAATTTTCTCAGCAACTTGTCTCGCAACGGCGTTGCGAAACAAGTTGCACAGTGTAACAGGAGTTGTCTCGCAATTTTTTTTGTTGCGCGTAGCGTTGCACGAAGTAGAACTCAGGTCTACTTTTCGAAACGTAAAATATTGCAAGTTGCTGGGGAAAATTGCACAGTGTAACAGCGTCTTTAGATGCACTCCTTCATGATGATATGCTAGCCATGAGAATGGAGATTAATAGTACGTGTTAACATCATCTCCTCATTTGACAGGCACGGTTGATATCATGGTTGAGGATCTTGACAACAACCAAGAAACAGAAAGATGGTTTCCCGTTACCTTGACGACTAGGAAAGGAACCAATGGCGAGACACCAAGTATACGACTGAAAATCAAATACCAGGTATGCATTCACAATTTCTGGTAAATCTATGTCCCGACAACCTTTTGGAGCGTGCTAATTCGGACCCTTTTAACTCGAAAACCTCACTATCTCGAACACAAACCCATTTCCCTCGAGTCATTTTTTGCAGTCCATTACTATCGGTTATCTCGAACCCCCGCTATCTCGAACAAGATTTAGCTTCTCCTGGGGTTCTTCTGTAATTCCACAAATAATCAAATAACGAGAATTTAGGCATTTATTCCAATGTACTTGCTTCTTTTTTATCTTCAGAGAGTCTGTATTTTACCGATCAAAGCCTACAGCGAAATTCTATCGGTAAGTTAACGCACAATACAGCTCTAACTTGTATGGACAGAGCGCTAGGTCCTTCCAGTTATTTTGTCCCAGACTAGTCAGGACGTCTATACGTTAGTAAAGTGTAAGCGTAACGTACTCTGTACCTCTGTTCTACAGTACATCAAAGATCATTACATGCTGTTGTGTGAAACTCTTGAGTCTGCCGTTAGCTCGAAAGTTAAGGTAAAGTCGAAATTTCAAATGCTAATAGTGAACATTGTGCACTTAAAACTCAGTTGATAGTCAGTAATGTGTCAGTAAGTGGTTGGTAAAGTGTCAGTAAGTGATTGGTAAGGTGTCAGTAAGTGGTTGGTAAGGTGTCAGTAAGTGATTGGTAAGGTGTCAGTAAGTGATTGGTATGGTGTCAGGAAGTGGTTGGTAAGATGTCTGGAAGTGATTGGTAAGGTGTCAGTAAGTGATTGGTAAGGTGTCAGTAAGTGGTTGGTAAGGTATCAGTATATGTAAGTGGTTGGCAAGGTGTCAGTAAGTGGTTGGTAAGGTGTCAGTAAGTGATTGGTAAGGTGTCAGTAAGTGGTTGGTAAGGTGTCAGCAAGTGATTGGTAAGGTGTCAGTAAGTGATTGGTAAGGTGTCAGCAAGTGGTTGGTAAGGTGTCAGCAAGTGGTTGGTAAGGTGTCAGCAAGTGGTTGGTAAGGTGTCAGTAAGTGGTTGGTAAGGTGTCAGTAAATGGTTAGTAAGGTGCCAATAAGTGGTTGGTAAGGTGTCAGTAAGTGTTGGTAAAGTGTCAGCAAGTGGTTGGTAAGGTGTCAGCAAGTGGTTGGTAAAATATGGTGTCATTACGTAGTGGGGAGTGTCAGTAAGTGGTTGGTAAGGTGTCAGTAAGTGGTTGGTAAAATATGGTGTCATTACGTGGTTTCAAGAGTGTCAGTAAATGGTTGGTAAGGTGTCAGTAAGTGGTTGGTAAGGTGTCAGTAAGTGGTTGGTATGGTGTCATAAGCACTAAGAACGACTTGTTGCACATGATACACCGATGAATTCACTTAAAAAAAACTTAAATAATATGTACCAAACTATGCAGTGTTAAGGCATTTTTATTTTATGGGTAGGACGAAATTGCCGGAGTTATTCTGAGAGTTCTAGAACCAACTGGTAAAGCACGAGAATTCTTAGTGGATATTGTAATAAATGAAGTCAATAAACTTGGTAAGAAGCATTTTTCTCCAAATTCCCTAATTGCTGCGTTTCATCCATTCCTTTGGGAATTAAAAGACAATGAAGCGGTAGTCATCTTGGATGAACAAACAATAGAGGCTAATGAGAAATCTTTTGTTGAAGTTCATCCAAGATGGCTGCCGTGACGTCACATGCAACCCAAGAATGCGAGCTTATGAGAAACAAGCTAAATTTTATAATTCCGGCGTCTGTTGCTTGGGAACAGGTCCAACCTTCCCATACGTGCACCTCCTCGCATTACGGAGATGTCTACATTTCAAATACCATTATTTTCCTTGCCCATATCTTGTTCACGAAATCACGAAAAAATTAGTACAGTTTTACTTGCCTATTCCATGCTTGCATTCAAGAGTTCCAATTCTACACTGTTTCTTGAATGATTCCTTCTTTTCATTTTTTCCTATTTTGTACTTATTTAGCGGATGAGAATTTGATCTTCCGAGGAAACTCCTTCGCTACCAAAGCAATGGATACATACATGAAGATGGTCGGAGAATCGGTAGGTGAAGCGATAAACGTTGGCATATAAGAGGTCGCACTGTAGCTTACAGGGGCTAGAGGGAGTCCCAGAGTCTCTTACGCAAAACCCATGAAATATATAGCGAAATATTTAGATAGATATAACAAAAAATTAAACATTTTTTCCGTGGTTCTATACTTTAATGGATGCACAAAAAATATCAAAATGTGGTAACGATCAGAGCGTGATGTCATCTGTGCATCTATAAAAGTACAGACGCAAGGAAATGCGTAAAATTGTTTCCCTCATGTTTCCCTCATTTTGTAGTATCTACAAGAAACTCTCTGCGACTTTATATTGGCGGTGTACAACACGAACGAAGATTGCGAAGTGAGTAAATACACTTTCTTACCGTTGGTTCCAGAGGGATTTTATTCCTGAAATACTGATTTGGCGAGCGTGAAACCCAAGCTGAGACAGGAAAAAATCCCTCTAGAACCCAGGGTAACACGTTCTTCGAGTTATCAAAGATATTCTAAGAGCACTAAAATATTTTCCTTTGCCACGTGATCTTGTACTCAGGTCGACCCGTCCAAGTCCACCACAGGAAACCTGGAAAGTAAAAGAGAAAGTCTCAAATCCTTTGTTGAGAAAGCGTGGCTAAATATTTTAAACTCGTCCAACTATTTTCCGAGGTATAGTTAGATCATTACTGTATTTCATCGTATCTCAGTATTTTTTCTTTCTCGTTTTCTTCCATTTTCTTCCATCCACTTTTACTGATTACGAGATACATTCTTTTTATTCTTGGAAGGGATCTTCAGGAGACGTTTCATAGGTTTCAGCAACGCTGCGCAACTATGAATCGAAACAAGGATTTAAGCAATAATTTAATCAGGTAATTTATATATCATAGTCAAAAAAATGCGCAAGAATCCCACTGTCTTTGATTGCAAATAAATAGCGGAGCTCGAGATACCCATTGAAGTTTACAGTGGAGCCGCGCCTTAAGGCCATCCCATTAATGCGGCTACCCCTCTAATACGACCACCCCGTTATTACAGCTACATCGTTTTGGCCCGACAAGCCGTATAGAAATAGCCCTTTAGTATAGCTACCCAGTTATTTTGGCCGTATTAACAGAGTTCCGCTGTACCGTACCAAGAGAGGCTCCTGACAGTATCTATTGCGGAAAATGTTTCATATGAGGTGGGCCGGCTTTGTTTTGGAGACCGGCCAGCCTGATTCTCCTCGGTGAGTGGTCGCTCATAACACTCGCTCGTGGAATACCATTGCCCCTCACGCTTGTCAGAGATAATCAGGATAAAGGTAGTCTCTCTGGATTTTTTTCTTGCGTTTTTGAATTCAATTAGAACTACATTACATTGTTTTCTTGTGTCCACAGCTCGTCCATTTTTCTACGGTTCTTGTGTCCAGCGATCTTATCACCAAGTTTATTCCACCTGGTTCAAGGTGCGTCCATTAAGTTACTTGCACAATTTCTATCCCACCCTACCCCTCTTAGTATCCTTACGCTATCCCCCAACGCATTAGCTGTCCCCTTTGTTGGTATAAATAAACTGAAGAAAATAATGATTAAAATGAATATAGAATAAAGTAAGTCAAGTAAATTATTTCCACAGAATATCCAAACGAGAAGACATCAAGGACTCTGACTCTAATCGCTAAAGTCATCCAAAACTTAGCCAACTTTACCAGGTAAGTTAAGTACATACAAGAAAGAAACGCATAGCTATTGCTGGGTTTCATCCATTCCTTTTTGAATCAAAAGACAAAGAACAGGTAGCCATGCATGTTGGATGAACAAACAAGAGACGCTAATGAGCAATCTTTTGTTGAAGTTCATCCAAGATGGCTGCCGTGACGTCACATGCAACCCAAGAATACTATTAATAACTGTAACCTAGGTAACCGAATTTCATCATGGCATTGTTTGTTTACAACGTAATTTCTTGTTACCATGACAACAGGTTTGGAGGCAAAGAAGAATACATGGGTTTCATGAATGAATTTGTGGAAAACAATTTCGAGAAAATGAAGCATTTTTTGGAGAGGATTTCGGTAAGACCATAATGCAATGCTGGTACCGTTGATAGGCAACGTAATGAATGAGTTCATGCAGTAAGTTTTCCATTAGTGTAACTGTTTCTGTAGGTTGTTTTAAGGGTATGTAATGTAGTTATGTAGGTTAGCTTTAAAGGATTATTGAAAGGAAGTGTATTAAGAAAGTAAAACAATGTCCTAGACAATTTAGATCATTGGAAAATTTTAAACCACAATAACGTATGCACCAAATAGAAGACAAATAAAAGCCTTGTTGAAAAGACAGAACGCGCGTGCTATGTTTAGATTTAGAGCACGAGGGTATTGATTAGAACACATGAGAAGTGTTGAGAACGCCGAAGTGCTTCTCGAATGTTTTGATCAATAATCGCCAAGTTTCTTTTCTAAAATACATTGCTTTCAAGTACATTCAGTATTCATTTACACTGACCAAAAATTCGATCACTGCGCGCGCATGCTGTGTGCATATTTAGAGTTCGCAGTACACGCGTCCTTCGGCCAGTGAGCGCGCATTATTTGATGGTTATTTCATAATTGTTTTATTCTTTTGCAGACGCAGCCCGAAGGTCAAATAAATCGTTTTGACGCAGGCATTGATCATGGCAGGGAATTAAGCGTGTTGTATCAAACACTGAAAGAACAAATCAGCAAACTTGACGAGGTATAAATGAAGATACTAGGCTTACTACACTAACTAGTACCTAGTCCGCTTGCAGGCTCACGGGAAAAGGAAGGGGGGCGTCCAGGGGGTGGACAGAGGGGTGGGGGTAGGGGGAATTGACTTTTTACGAGATTATAAATCACACTAAGAAAAAGAATAAATCTAAACAGAAGTGGGGATGGGAGAAAAGGTAGAAAGACAAGGAAGATAAGAATGGAAAGGCTGTTCTAGTTTCTCCGTCCTCCCCTTCTAACCTCCCCCTTCCCAAAGAGCCTATGTGAAAACTACAAAACTGTTATCTCGAATACCATCTGTTTACTTGCTTGCTTGTTTGCTTGTTTGTTTATTTGTTTTGTTTGTATCAGTCAATTATTAGCGCATTTAACCGAGCCCCGGTTGATCAAACATTTGGTCTTCTCCTTGAGCCCCTTGAATTAGAGAGTATTGTTCCAAGTGCTGAGCACTGAACTTGCTTCTAATGGTTGATTCATCTTGTTTTTTAGAACTCCAAGAACAAACTTGGGTCACTCCAGTTCGTACTCGACTCGTTAGATGAAGCTTACAAGGAGTTTGAAGGCTTTCACGGCCATGACTCCGGACCGCCCAGAAAGTGGGCCTCGTCGTCAGATCTGATAAATGAACAAAAGAAAGACAATATAACCCTTACGCCCGTACAAAGTCATAAACAAACCCGACGACAACAAAGTTCTCCGACAACAGGCCGAGAATCACCCCAATGGCAAACGACCCCTCGTCGAGGCCAACATCGACTACTTCCGACCCCTCAGCATCTAATCGTAGCTCCCGAAGATATCATCGTAGCATCTCCGTACGATCTCGAAACTCGCCGGTTTTCGTCTCCCATATTAGGTATTACCCAAGAAGAAGAGGATTTGTCATCCACTAGCTCGGCACATCTTCGGAGACATTCGTATTTGAATGCTGTTAATGACGATGAAATTTCGCCGCCTCGAAGATACACCGAAGGACGGGCGATTTTCAATAAGAAGGCTCGGAAACTCAAGTCGACCTCACTTCATAAAACTCTAAGTGGAAGCGATGTTGAAAGCCTTGATAGTTTCTCTAGTGGCGAGATACAACGTAGTGATCCAAAACGCGATCTATCGCAGTATTTATCAGAAAAACCGCAAAACTCTGGTAAACCCATTTCGCGTCAACGACCATGGTCCATGATAATCGATAGACCTCCTAGTTACCAATCAAGTCCTAAGCAACAAAGGCCCACAACACCCCCTATAATAACGGACCGTTCACGTACCCTCCCAATTGGGACCAGTTCACCAAGGACCCAACAGAAAGCGTCCCCTTTAGCAATCATTAACTCCATAACTCGTGGTCCTACAGAAAGAGACTCTGATCACGACCACTCCCCCGCCTCATCACCACGCCCACAACGACGAACCCCACAGCCGTCTCCTAGGTTACTCCACGTCCAATCAGATCATCTTTCCGCTTCAAAGAAATTATCGCGCACTCCATCAGCGACAAGTAGTAGTTCAAGTAGTAGTTGTGGGAGCTGGCGTAGTTCTAGTATTGGTAGTACTAGTGGAAGTACAAATAGAGGACGAAAACGACATGTATTGCCTACGACTCCTGACCTTAATGCACACAGAAAAGACTCAAAGTAAGTACACGAGAACCGCGCTAATTCGAACACAAACCATTTCCCTTGAATCATTTTTTCAGTCAATTACTATCCGTTAAAACATGAACCCTCGCTATCTCGAACAATCATTTAGCTTCCCCTGGGAGTTCGACTTACCGGGGTTCTGCTGTATCAGAATAGTGGAACCTCTATATTACCACCCTCTATTAAGCGACCACCTACATACCGGCCACAAGTCCCAAATATTTACTCACACAAACACTGTAAATGACACCTTTAAGCGGCCAACTCTTTATAACGGATACTTTTCAAGGTCCCAAGAATTGTCCACTGTATGGGCGAGTGTTAGGTAACGTATATAAGCCGATAGACGCTTGCCCCAGTAAGTTATCTATCATATGCCTCTCTGACTGAGGGGCGTATCATAGATAACTTATAGTCCGAAATTGACATACCGTAGACCTTGCCTCAATGTTTTTCCAAATAATCTTTGGGAATAAGATTCTTTGTTCGAGATGAACTTTCCTTTCCGTGTACTGTTAATGAAAGGATTTTAAAAAAAGAAACGGATCTCCCAAGACGATTGTATTGAGATCAGAAAATATTGGGGGCAAGTGAATAAGGCCCGCGGGAGGGGGGGGGGGGGGTACTCCCAATATTGGTGTGCTAGGGATGATCGTCGTATTTTTTAGGGGTTGAAATCGCCGATTTGGTATTTTTTAGGGGTCGTCAGAGAAAATCCAAGGTTTTTCAGAAAAGATGGTATTTTTTAGGGGTACAAATAAACGAGACGATTTTTTTTACTTACTTACTTCTTTGTTAGTTTTTTGTTTGATTTTTTGGTATTTTTTAGGGGTATTTTTGAGCTGTTAGGTATTTTTTAGGGTCGAAAATTTGGGCATTTGGGCATTTTTTAGGGTACGTTTTGGAGGTTTACGACGATCATCCCTAGCGTTTTGACCCCGAAGATCCCCCCCCCCCCCCCCCCCCGGGAATAAGGTCTGTTGTAGTAGCCAGCAGGTTAATACGCTTGCACGCTGATTAAAGTTACCGAACAATATCGAATATCATAAGCAGTTTTTGTCACTACAATAAGGTTCATTGTAGTCGTCTGCAGACAAGTCAATCTCTACAGCGCATGCTCAGCTGAGGAGGTTCCATTCCGCCGGGTAACGTTCAAACTAGCGTCAACATGTGAGTCGAGTGATTATTTGCAAAATACTTAATGTAGAGGTAGTGTGTGTGAGAGTACAGTGTCCCCCAATTAGTGCGCACGCAAGCGCTAGAAGACTTGGACAATTAAATTAACAGTTATTTATTTATCTATTTATTTTTTTATTTGCTAATATATATTTTAGCATTTTGGCAAAATAATGATTGTATTAACCAGGTATTTAGGTTGGATTATATTATAGAATATCAAAGGGCCGAAGGCCAGTCGAGTAAACGTTTAAACTAGCGTCTTGCTAATACATTAGAATTTTGGCGAAACAATTATCGTATTAACGGAGTGTTTAGGTAATATCATAGAAAGAAAATTCAGTTGGATTCGTAGGAGCAAGGCACGATAGGCTTGTGAAGGTCAATAAGGGAGCAATGTGTGTATTGTCAACATATTTGATGTGTGTATTGTCAACATATTTGAAAGAGCTGGTTTGTCAAGCTTTAGATATCTAATGTCACTTGCTCTTTAAACAGTTCCACGACAGGGTCAAGAACTGAGGATGACTGTAGAGAAGATAATGTAATGAACAGAACAAAGGTGACTGAGGTAAACTTAAATTGGCTGTGTATTTTACAGTTAAGCAATCCGCGAAATCGTCCTTTGAAAAGGGCCTCTTTCCCTTCCCTCCCCTTCCCCTCCCCAGCCTCTCCCCCTCTGGGTTTACTGTCACGTCAATATATCTTTAGTCTTTACCCACGAGTTCACCTCGATGACCTGGCATTTATATTCACTAGCTAGGCTGCCTTGAAAAAGAAAGACAGAAATACAGTGTATTTTGTTCAAATTGATTCAAAATCTCTTTCCAACTCAACAAGCTTCAAAATGAGCTCAAGACGAAATAGCCAAATGGCATCAAAACTGTCATACTGAAACAGATAGAATGATAATCCCCATTTCGTTAAACAGGAGATTAGAGTAGTGAGAGCCTTAAATTTCAACACTTACCGAGTCAAGAATCGGTAACGTTGAGGTCAAAGTTCGAAGGTCAACATAATATATTGGGTACATCGGGTGACCCTCTCCCCCTGACCACGCCCTGTTAATTCTCCATAATGTGGATCTTGGGTGTTTTACTTCGTAGGTAGGCATTCACTTGGGCTAACTCTAACTTTTCCCCTCCCCCAGAGATCCCGTAGACAGGCTACAATTAGCCGTTCCCTCCCCGTTTTTCCCCGTAGGGGTGGGAAACGGCTGTACACAGGCTAGGCTACAATGTGTAATAGAGTAGATTTAGTATGACTGTGAAAACGGCACTGCTCGGTGACGGCACGGTTAGGGCAGGAATTTCGAGTGTTTTTATAGGCAACACGGTCCGCGGTTTCATACATCATTACTCATACAAAATCTGCTGTATCTATGATTTTTAGTATATTTAATATAGATCAAAAGGCAGACCTTGAATCGGCCTACCACAGGAAGCCCAACTCAACTAAAATGATTTTTCTTGTGATTGACAGGAAAAGGATAACCAGGAATTAGCCCGCGATCTAGAAGACACCAAACGAGCTCTCGCCTCGACTCATGAACAGCTTATTCTACAAGAATCCAGTACCCACAAACTTATCGCATCCTTCAAGGAACGCCTGGCAGAAACTGAGGAGAATCTTAAGAAAGTACGCGAGGAGAGGGATAAAGATGTCAAGGACTTGTTAGATAGACTTGTAATCGTGGAAAATGAGCTGGCAAAAGAACGTGAAGAAATGCAAGAAATGTTGCAAGCCAAGCAGCTTATCATCGATGCTCAGGAAAAGAGAATCAAATCTCTGGACTCGACAAATGCGCGACTTGTTGCTACTTTGAATCAAATGAAATCACGAGAGACAGCGAAACAAAAACAGAAGAAATTAGAGATCGATGAACGACAAGACCAATATGTATGATATAACAGAAATCAGGATCGCTGAGTCTTCGATATCTGTTCATCTATTTCTAAAGAAGTTTGGCGGACTTCAGTTGTAATAATGAAAGCTATTTTGGCCTTTCATTTCTGCAAGCGAAGCTGTACTTGACATACACCTTCATTGGACATCTCAATTATTTGGACACGTCCTTTAATATAAAGAGATCCTCCGTAATACGGACACCTTCATAAGACGAACGCCTACATAATGACCTCCATATAAGGCTGGTAGGGACCTTGCTCCCGCAACGCGCTCCTGGGTCATTTCGCACAACCAGTACACACGAGGGAGCAGCTGCGGAAACTTGCAGCATGTAATAAATAGTCCAGTTTCCAGTTACTAGAGACCGCTGAGCTTCCTGACAAAAGGCGCATTTATACAGGGTTAGCCTCCTTTTCAAGAAAGACCCATGGGAGTAAACTCGATTTTTTTCAAAACAAAACAAAACCAAAAAAATTGAGTTTACTCCCATGGGTCTTTCTTGAAAAGGAGGCTAAGCCTGTATAAATGCGCCTTTTGTCAGGAAGCTCAGCGGTCTCCAGTAACTGGAAACTGGACTATTGCTCCCGGAGTTTGCTCTCTCGTATTTACCAGTTCAACATCAGGGAGCTAAGCTGGGAGCAAAACGTTTGTTCCGCAACTATTTTTTTTGCGTGAAATCGTTGGTACACATGAGGGAGCTTTACTACTCCAGGAGTGTGTGCTTTACTACTCCAGGAGTGTGTGTACGTACCGGCCTCTAAAGGAATTTCAATGATTAAAACATCTATAATGATATGGGGAAAGCCTCCGTGAGATCTCCTAAAAAACGGATCCCATGCATGATGTCAATAATTTTGGTGTACTTCTGGCCACATGATACGAACGCCGCTTCAGTGAAGAAGGACACCTCAGCCTGCCTCTTGTGGGGAAGGGGGTTGGGGTTTGAGGAAGGAGGTGGGGGAGGACGAGGGGGAACTTTAATTTTACTTTTCCCATTCGGTTAGAGCGAAACCCAGGATTAAATCTAAAGAAAACCAGTTCATTTTAATCAGCCTTCTACCAACCGTGCCCTGGGTCCCGTTAATTTCTCGAAATACCTGATAACTTAACGGGCACGTTAACTTACGCGATAACGTTTACGTACGGATGTTTCTCAAAGCGCACGTTATGTTGGACTTCTATGATTTGACAGACAAGTACGAGTTTACGCGCGCTCCCGTAATTTTTCACGTAAATTAACAGACCCGAAAAGTTATCGGGTCTTTCTAGAAACGAACTCTACTGCTCCAACATCTCGTCATTAATGAAACCTCTGCTTAACAGACACCTTTCGTCTTCCCTTCATTGTCCGTATTACGGAGGGTCAACTGCCAGCGGATAACGGAACAATGGCTATTGAAATAATGGTATTTCTAACCCGGGGGGGGACTCCGATCGTAAATGGACGGGGATGCTCGTCGTACCTTTTAGGGGTCAAAATCTGCAATCTGGTACCTTTTAGGGTGTCTCAGACTTAGGTGGACTACCTGAGACATAGCTGGTATCTTTTAGGGACTGTTTTGAGGTAAATAAACTACCTAAAATAAGCATGAAAGAGACGATTTCGTTGATCTGAATTGAATCTTCAAATCACATTGATAACAAATTGTTTCATTACTTTAATTCTTTAATATTGTTTTTGAATTGGTACCTTTTAGGGGTAGAAATGAATTGTTGCCACTCCCACTCAGGTACCTTTTACGGGTCATTTTCAAAATTTCTGACGAGCATCCCCGTCCTCTTTTATATAGGAGTCCCCCCCCCCCCCCCCCCCGGGATTTCTAATACATTTATCGACGTGCTGGGGCCCATTTCTCAAAAGACCCGATAACTTTACGGACCCGTTAACCTAAATAAATCGAATACGTTAACGGGTCCGTAAAGTTATTGGGTCTTTCGAGAAAGGGGCCTCTGGATAGGGATGTATCCAACAGATAGCGCTATTCACTTTCGTGCAACCGGGTCGAGATGTGGAAGATAATATTGTCTGTAATGACTGAGTTCCGATAAAAACGCCGATTATAAATTTTTCAAAATTAAATATAAAGTTATGTGATTTGAAAATATTAAAATTGGTTTAACCAATAACGATGAGTAATGGATTGACTTTGTGTTTCTGCGATAATTAATGAATCGAGCGCGCGCGCAAGAAATTTTTAGCAACTTTCTCGCTTTTTTCACCAAGATATGTCATTGTTTTCAGTCATTTTATTCATGGATATTATTTAAAAGTAGATTTAAGTTTCTTGCTCAGTTTTGAATTGATTTTCGTTAGGTTTTTGTGATTTTGAAGAAAGGCACTTCAATGCAGTCAGTTCTCAATGTTTGGACCAATCACAAACGCTGATTTTAAGACGACAATAACGCCGTCTCTCCGTAAATCAAAATGATAAAAGAATCGCGATACTCCTTAATAATTTGACTGCTTCTTTGTTACTCCCGATTTTCGCCATAGTCATTAAAACGTTTTCTCAGACAAAGAAAAATGCCGTATTAATTAGTATGTGTGGGAAGCAGAAAAACTTGCATTTCCGTTTCCGGATTTCTGTTAACATAGCCATAAAAAGAAAGGTGATATGGAAATTCAGAGTTGAGAGGCAACTCAGTAAATATTAAAGCACTACTTGAAAGGATATAAAAAAAATTGAAAGATATGTTGTTAATATTGGAAAAGTTCTGATTGTCTACCGATAAACCTTCACTTAGGGCGTAAGTTGGTAAAACGTGAACCAGTTTCTGCTTGTCAGAAACTGGAATAAAATTATCTTGCACGGGATGTATCACGAGATCTTGTTTGGTTTTTATCAACTCGCAGTAATTCATAGTGTCCATAGTGGCGAAAAAAAGGATATAAAATGGTTTATTTTAATTTCAAACAAGCTTTACTTTGGCAAATATTTTTTTAACAGAATAATATTTAGACAATGATTAATTGCCAAGGTTCCAAGAGTAATTACAAAAACTCTCATTATTTAGTACTATATTTTATGATAAAAAAGTTATGAGTTGTACGTGGTCACTATCTTCACCAGTTTTCTGCTTTCATTCATTGCACGTCTAGATAACTTTGTCAAAAGTATTTAAGATATTTCTGTAATTGCAAAATTCAAATCATTCGTGACCTTGCTCACGTTCTTAGTAGAAAATATGATGCGCTATAACATGCTATGAGAAAGCATGTCAAAAGACAGGATTTATTCGAGACGGTTCTTGAATCAAAAAAGTCTCTTTTTGCTATAGAAAAACCCCGTTATGTCGAACAAAACCTCAATACTTTTGGATCGTGGGCATCTGAACCTTCACTATCCCGACCCCCAATACCTCACTGAACACAAAAACCCCGTTATGTCGAACAAAACCTCAATACTTTTGGATCGTGGGCATCTGAACCTTCACTATCCCGACCCCCAAATACCTCACTGAACACAAACCCATTTCCCTTGGATCGATTTTCCGTTATACTATTTATAGGTTTCTCTACCCTCGCAAAGTCGAACTTTTCTTGGAAGTTTGGAATAGCGGGGTCCGAGTTGCCAAAGGCCAAAGGCCACAAGAATGACATCGTTGGCAATTAAAAAGTTGACACCCGAGGCATCGTAAACGGATGCCTATGTACTGTATTTCGAAACCGGCTATTCCCAGATTGGGATCCCTGTGCTGATAAAAAGTGAAAAAAAAAAAATCAAAAATCAATTGTTCCGCCATTTTTATTAAATATATTTTGGTCATATCGCTTCAGTTGTTAATATCCATGTTATTATCACGACACATTGTTATCCGACTACACAGACGACACACGGACACGAAAGTCGAATTATAGCTAGACCTTGCAACCACGGTCACAAGTGTTATATCCTACTTTACCGTAATTAAAGTGACGTACGTTACTGATTTGACATCTGGGGTCCGCAAATCAAGGTAAGTGAATTAGTGATTTATAACATCAACGAGATAGGTCGTTACAAGACCACAAAACAACGAATGAATATTCGTGATTTGAACTGGCAGAATGATTATATTTGGCTGACGACTCAGCTATGGTTTTCATAGCTCATGGACGAGTTCAAGCTGAGCTTCGTTAACTCTGGCATAATGCTCATAAATAAATGATGAGATTTGTCCATTTATGGACTAATAATTGCACTTATATTATCAATAAGTCTTCAACAACATCTGTGCAAATGATAACCTCATTCGATTGCAGGTAAGAACTTGAAAACTCAAATAACATTCGTGTGTGTTGTAGTTTTTCGAAAGGTGTTGCATCGACGCAAAATTTCCTTTGAATTCTCTGAGATGTTAATCTATGTTAGACTTACGGTCATTTTAAATGAGCTTCTAAAATCCAACGTATCTGGTCACGGCAGTGGACATGTCGAAATATCCATCAAATGGTCCACTTTCACCCTGGAACGTTTCAAGTCGGTTGTTCACATCAAGTTTCTGTGTCTAGCATATACTGACTCGATATTATGTTTTCCAATTTGTCTGCTCGACTGTAGCTGCAACATTGTACGTCTTCATACTCAAATAACAAGACATTGTATACGACGACACAAGTGTTTATCTCTCGTCGAACCGTCACATTTTGATAAAGCATCTCGTTAAAGTTATAAATAGGGCATAGCATGCACGTTTGGCAGCCGGCTTGTGCCACGGGTTTGTCGTATTTCTTCTTGGTCCTCCTGTGGTAAAAAGCAGAATTGGTTTCATCTTCAATGGAAATTGATCCCAGACGCCTGACAGGCCCGTGATTACACAGCACGGCCCTCCTTTTAGAAGCCATTTAATATAACGAGCTTGAAGGATTTTTCATCTTGCATAAGCCCTCCTAAGAATGACGCGTCACGCAACGGTGCAGTCACGCATAACAAAAACAAAAAACGTCTGGCTGGCTGTCAAGGTCAAAAGAGAAAGTGCAGAGGGAAGAGAGGGACGGTCTATAAAATTTGCTCTCTGTTCTGTGCCTGATGACTGCTTTAAATTGTTACCTTTTTTCTTAGTTTCTTCTATAAAAAAGTCACGTCTCGTAATGCCTCCACGTTTCAGAAGTCGAGGCTAGAAGACTGTAGCAGCTGACAATTCGAAAAGTCATGTTTCTATGGCAACTTCCGTTTAACTAAGGGTTATATAACCGGAAATGACTGCGCAATAGTGACGAAGTTACCTTGTTGCTATGCAGCTTCTGTTTATTTAAGGGTTATATAACCGTTGCTATGGCAAGCAGAGTTTATTTAAGGGTTAAATGACTGGAAATGACTGCAGAAGTGACGAAAATAGATTGGGTGCTTATATGCTTAAAGACGATGTTACGAGCCTAAAGTTTTTGACCGCAACTTTGTTCATATCATTTGTGCGTGTAAGTGGTTATGATGTCATCTTACGTTCCGGTTACAATTATTCCGGTTTGTAAACAAACAAAAAAACCACCAAAATATTTATTTATTTCTCTTGCTAAAATAAACAAACAGACAAAAAGTTTATGAACGGAATTATAATTCAGAACGATAAGTTGATTGATTTAAAGATGAAGACATTTAGAAAACTTTGCTCGTTAACATCTTGAATTTTAGTTCTGATTTTAGTTGATGACAGTGTAGAGGATTGCTTCAAGCGCGTTTTGAATAAAACTCGTTCAAATATGGTTTTCTCAACATTGTGGTTTTCCGACATCTTTTCAACTGGATCTGACACTTATTTTCTTCTCCTGTGACCATTTTTGAAACAAATTTCGCATTAGAGCAAGGGAAAACCAACAAGATATGCAAAAATAGTTTTTCGACAAAGTATTCTAATTTTGAAAAAATGAGCGAGAGAGGCAAGGACTATATAAAGACGTCAAAACTGCCAACTGCTACCCAATTATTGACAACAAAGTGAAGATTAAACATCAAGAAATTTTGATCAACTAAAAATGGTAAGTTACTCTTCGTAATACTTCTTCTATAGTTTGATTTTTCATATAATTTAAAGACCACTAGATTTATCACTTTTTTCGTTCTTAATTGTTGAGATCTCATGATAAGTGTCTTGAAAGATGATTTTTTCTCATTTCTTGATGATTTTACTTACCAAACTGTCGAGTTTTATCGTGATCCTCAAGCCTTAGATACAAAATTCCAAAAAAAAAAAAAAAAAAAAAAATTAGAAAAAGCTCTCGGGAATTTTAGACAGTGATTAAAATTTGGCAGAATTATTTTAGAAAACTATAAGCTTCTATGTGACACATTCACTATTTTACACAAGTAAAAAACGTCGCAAAAGTGACGAAAGGTGATGACCAACTTGAGGCCGCAGTATTGTCTACAGTGCAATCAGCGGTTTCCCACTCAAATTTCTTTTTTTCTTTTAGAGAACAATCATAAGTATCTCGGCAGCTTTGGTAAAAAAAATGTTTTATAGTTATCAGTCAGTCTTTCTTGCTTTATCTTCATCATGGTTTAATTGTTTTACTATGAAAATCTTTATAAACTGTTTTAAGAATTTCGACAATTTTAGAAATTTTCCAAGAATTTTAGATTTTTTATAAACTTATCTCAAAATAGCGTTTAGTTTGTATCGCGATTCTAACTATTTTTTGCGAAGAAAAAAGAGAAAAGTTATCATTTTTGATCGATTGAACGCGAGATTCTCTTTACCTGCAAAGTTATAGGAATGACAGTTTCCATGGCAACTCAGTTCTTTCTTTCTTTGTAAGAAAAAAGCTGAAATTAAATAAGGAAATGGCGGCCAGACCCGGCAAGCTTTCTCACGCTGGCTTAAAAGAGGTGATTTAATTATAGAAACAAGTCCAAAAGCTCACAAAATGAAAGAAGTACGGTGCATTTAATGCTTTTGAAGATTTCTTTTTGCTGTTTCTTCAAAACTGGCGAAAAACGATCCGTCGAGCTTAGTGACGACATGTGAAAGTGAAAGTTTGTCAAAATATAGCTTCAACGTAAAGGAATGATGCTGAAAGTTATTGAAAGGTATTAAAAAGGTAGTCCACACTTGTGTTTCCCTGTTGATCTTATAATTATTAAAAAATATTTTTGTTTCATCTTTTTTTCAAACAATAAGCTTACCATTTCTTGTCTTCATAAATGACAATTTGTTTGTTTTGCTGAAAAATCACTTTGCTGTGACTTTTAGGTCATTTTTACTTATCATGAGCGGATTATTATTTTAGACATGATGTTTACTTAGGAAGATTTCTTTTTAATTTCTTTCGTGAAAATTGTTTAGTTATTTTATCTTGTTTTTAAATAATATTAGTAGGCCCAACAGATTCAAGTTCAGTTTAGTTTTCGCAGTAGTTTGTCGCTTAGCGGTCATTTTTATCAAAATATGTCATGGGTTTCGGTCATTTTATTCACGGATATTATCTAAAAAGCTGTTTTATATCCAGGTTGAATTGATTTTCAGTAGGTTTTTCAGTGTGATTTTGAAGAAAGCCACTTCGATGCAAGTGCAGTTTTCAATGTTTGGGCCAATCACGAGTCGAGCGCTGATTTTGAGACGACATTATCGGAAAACAATGCCGTCTCTATCTGTAAATCAAAATGATAGGAGAATCGCGATACTTTCTAGAATTTTCGAGCGTTTTGGAGAAATTCCGGAAAGAATTTTAGCCCATTTTTTTGGAATTTTGTTTCTAACCCTATAATCCTCTTTCTCATATATACTCAAATATTATATACGGGAGTGTAGTGTACGTCTTATAGAGTAGTATCCATAGTAGATGGTTGTTCGTCATGCAGGGTACGTTATAGGTACGTACGTACGCACGTACATTGTCCGTTATACGTACGTCGTACATTGTCCCTTATACGTACGTTATACGTGTGTACGTACGTTGTCCCTTATACGTGCGTAGGTACGTTGTCCGTTATACGTGCGTACCTACGTTGTCCGTTATACGTGCGTACGTACGTTGTCCGTTATACGTCCGTTGTCTCTTATACGTACGTACGTTGTCCGCTATACGTACGTTATACGTACGTACGTACGTTGTCCGCTATACGTACGTACGTACGTTGTCCGTTCTACGTACGTGCGGCAAGTCTAATGGGATAGAACAGTTTTCGTATGTCAGAGAGGACGAAACAGAGTGCGTTGTGTTAGTGCCGTGATATCTATAAAATCATTTGAAATCTGCTCTATTATAGTAACTACAATCCTACTGCTTTTGTCTACTATTAATATCTCCTTTTCTTCATTTCTGTTAGAATTCTACATCACTTTTGATTCCACTGCTATTAGTAGTGTTATACTGTACTATGATTGTAATCGAGTCAGCCCCATGTTCGATCGATCTATCTTGCGAGAAGCTCCCGCGTCGTGTTGTTAACGGCGTGGTCAAGATTACTTGTTTGAAGACGTCAGTCACATGCGCATTGAAGCCAAGAAGACCAAACAATACCAGAAAGACATGTCAGCCTATCAAGAACCCCGAAGGAGATATTGTTGGTTGTGGATGCGTATGATAGGTCGAAGGGACGCAAACGTATCTAAATGACAAACTGAATAAATAAGAGTATCTTGTTTGTTTATTTTCATGTTTCATATTGAAATGTTGGATTGTAATTCTATCGAAGCAAAATAAAATGATTTTATGATATTTGAAAGTATTTGACAGAGTGTGATATTTTATTTAAATTCTAGCTCCTCCGAAATCTGCTCTATTATAGTAACTACAATCCTACTGCTTTTGTCTATTATTAATATCTCCTTTTCTTCATTTCTGTTAGAATTCTACATCACTTTTGATTCCACTGCTATTAGTAGTGTTATACTGTACTATGATTGTAATCGAGTCAGCCCCATGTTCGATCGATCTATCTTGCGAGAAGCTCCCGCGTCGCGTTTGACTGATTGTCTGTCTTTCTGACCGTCTGACTGGCTGACTGATTGACTGACTGACTGAGCGAGTGACTGAGCGACTGTCTGAATGAATGACTTACTGACTGACAAATTATGTATAACTGACTGACTGACTGACTGACTGACTGACTGACTGACTGACAAATTATGTATAACTAACTGACTGACTGACTGACTGACTGACTGACTGACTGACTGACTGACTGACTGACTGACTGACTGACTGACTGACTGACTGACTGACTGACTGACTGACTGACTGACTGACTGACTGACTGACTGACTGACTGACTGACTGACTGAAAGACCGACCGACTGACCGACCGACTGACTGGTGAACACTGTGTCACTTCTGTGCGCTTTTATACTCTAGTAATCAAACTATTTTTAGCTCAATTTTAGCTCATCACCTAAGTTAAAGCGCAATAACTGATTCTCTTTTCACGTACTCTGTAAACAATTGATGAAAACGTGATGAAAAACTGAACTTCCTGTTTGGAGGGTGGATGAGGAACCATTTTTGTCAAACTATCGAATTCCTGTGTGAATGATATGGTTAACGAGGAATTATATTAAGTGACCTTAAAGATTGAAATCGAGTCATCATTTTTGTTCATACATTTAATTTTCGTACGTTTGCCTTAACAGCTTGTCTTGAAACCTAAGTTTGTTCAAAGTCATTGGATCAATTATTGCAGATAATTTTAAAATCTGAATCAGGACCTGGACTTGGTCAGGGACTCGGGATCGACTCAAAGTCCGTAAAACTATAGTTGATATGAGAAATAAGGAAAATTATAATTAGTTTGGTCTTGACTTGTATACACTGCATGTGACTGCATAGCAATAATCAGATAATTTGCGTGCATCAATGTACAATTCTCAGTTCTAAAACAATTTCTACAGTGTCCGGAAGTTTTGGAGTTACACTACTGACACAAGTAGGATAAAATAAAACATAGCGAAATTATACGAAGTTTCGGCGTCGCTGACGCCATTATCAAGTGAATTTATTTCCCAACTGTTTGGAAATAAATTCACTTGATAATGGCGTCAGCGACGCCAAAACGTCGTATACTTTCGCTATGTTTTATTTTATCCAGTTTTACTAAGAGTCTACTAGTCAAGAATACACTACAATATTGTAGACTAAAACCAGGAATTAAGATTCCTAGAAATGGGTGTTGGTAAGAAAATTATGATTAATCGGGATTTCCCCGTCTTTGCTAACGGTAGACATGCAATTAATGAGGATGCTGCCCTCCACATTAACGCTCTAGGGAATCTGTAAGTGAACTTCAGCTGACGTCATTCTTGTTTCAAGCTTTAGACAAACATTATCACAGTAAATTTTTGTCTCCTTTGAGACTTTTAAGACCAGTTCTCAGCAGCAGTCTCCTTCGCAGCCGTTTTTTAGAGTGTTGCATGACGACCCTAAAAACGGAAGGAGATGTAAAGGAGACTAAGTAAGCAATGGTATGGACGAGAACGAGATTGTTAAGCCGGCAGTTACTCAACAGTTTCGAGCGTGTGTTACAAACACGCTCACCGGCTTGTGACGTCAAAAGGCCGGAAAAATTTAAAGACAGCTTCGATTATCTTAACTATCGATAATACTAACTTGAATTATTCCTTTGAGCATTGTTACCAAGTAAAGTATATTTGTTATAATTTCCGGTTATTGTGTAATCTAGTCACGAACCCAGTGTTGCGTAACGTACGTACTGTAACGTAAAGTACCTTAAAGTCCCTAAGTGCAAGTTGCCACAAGCTACATATTTTGCGGCTATTATAAATTACTGCATCGGCGGTGGACGGTTTAATTTTTGTGCTTGTATCTAAAGCAATCTGGTTCATTTATCACAATCAGCCTGTTTGGTGTAACCGTGGCTATGCATGCCAGAAGCAATCTGTGACATCAAAATCACGTAAATCCGGATCTGTTGCCCAGAGATTCAGCCTGATATTGTTAATACCATCAACGACACTCTTCTCAACGAGAACTCAATATACTTCGCTACTTCCGGCTTCCGCCGCTTATGAGAAATTTGTAACAACAAAGCCGGGTTTCCTGTGTAGTGATTACGTCATACAGACATTCGATATTTTTTGGCGGTGAGGGTACGGAACACGATGCTCAACATTCAACTTTACAAACATGAACATGTTTGGGGAACGAGAATTTGAAAGTTGAGAGCTTAACATTTAAGGCTTTAATGTCGATAAGTGAAGTTGAATGATGAGGGATGAGGTTTTGAAAGTTGCCAGCTTAACTTCAATCATGTTAGAGCATGGAGTTGAATGTTGGAGTGACAGATTGATTTTTTGCGGGATTTGAACGCAATAGTTATAATTAGGGTAGCTAGTAACAACGAACAGTCTTAGCAGTTTTCATAATAGTGCATTTTAAGAGGGTTTTTTTCAAGTTCGAGCAGTGAACGACAAAAACTCCTGAGTTGAAGAATAGCTGTTGAACAAAACTAAAATCATTTCTGTCAGAAAGTTTACGTTGTTTTTGAGTAGTTTGGCCGATGAAAGTTCAATCAAAGAGTTAATCCAAAGCGAAAATTAGGATCGAAAATGAGGTTTAGGCCTTAATTCATTTGCTCATTTGCTGTATGTTTTCTTTGTGTTCAGCTTGAAAAGCTTAATCCGGCCAACGCAACTCCAAGAAAAAGTCTTTGTACAATTCAACAATCGGTTTCAAACAGGTATTTTATCTTGGTACATCCGTTCTTAACCGGTAGAGAAAGGATTTGAGTGTTAATCCAGAACGAAAATCTGGATTAAAATTCGCACGAAGGTCTAGTTTTTGGCGCTTTTCAGTCGCCATTATTGCTCGTCATTGAAAAAAATCTCCTCTTAAACAATAAGATAACTACTCCATAGACTAGCTCATGCTTTAGTCCAGATTGTAATCACAAATTGGTTCAATTCAATGTTGTTGTTTACATTAGCAGATTTATAGTTCGCTTCGATCGTTGCGACGAAACTGCGCCGAAAACTGTGTTGCGTGATCGACGGCAGTTGTTATATGAGAGAACGACGAACGTAACACATGAGAACAGCGATTGTAACAAAAATTGCGATCGCTCGGTGTCCTCCACCATAGTTAAATAGAGTTTTCGGTGCATGATTGAAAACTTCGCAGCAAATGTAAACGGGGCTTAACTAATGACAGTGATTTAAAAACAGAACAAAGGGCAGAAAGGGTGTGAAAAACGAAAAAAAAGAAGTGTCCAAACTTTTCCTTGGTTGGAAAAAGGGGAAGAACAAATGTAATTAGAAAAGTTACTAAGCCAAGGCGAGCAATTCCGGCACAGAAACTACGAACCGTGGAAATCGTTTCTAAGACGGAAATTAATATTGTTAAGTCAAACTTCATCGACCGCTGTTTTTACCTGTTGTAGAGTTTCGTTGGTCAAATAACTACTTCCGGTATTACTACATTAAGGTCGACGCCCGATGAAGTCATAATTATGACGTAATTCCGGAATACATTAAATCTAACGTAATGAGTTACTCTTTAGATTAAATGTACATTTATTGTAAAATTTTAACTAGTTTTTGAATAACGATCTTGTTTTTTCTCTACTAGTTCGATTTTTCAAGCAGAATTTGTGAAACACCACAGGAAGCCCAAGCTAAATTTGCCCTCACCTTAGCTTTTTTCTTTTCTTCACAAACTCCTTTGATATTCCAAGCTGTAATTTTACCAAAGAGGAATCATTTGCATCATAATTGAAATATTGATAAGCACTTAAAACAAGTACTTTGTAAAATTAGCTTCAGCCATCAATTGTCATGTTGATGTGAAATGACTATTTTTCGACTTTGACGGCTATTTTTATATCACATGCAAGTTCTCTAAGTCAAAATTGCCACAAATAGGAAAAATGGACATCTGGTTCTATCAGAAGTGATAACAATACCTTCTTCGAGAGAATTTGTCTCGCCACAATGAATAATAAATATAAATATACCGTCGTAACTTTTTCTGTAGATCTTATATCATTTTATTTGAGAATATCAAACGGGGGAATTTGTTCAATCACTATAGCATGCAATTACAGTACTAGAGAAGAATCAAACATTAAGTTTAGTGTATTAAATCAAGTGTTGTTTTTAGAATGATTCCTGCATTTCAAAAGACTCAATTTGATTCTTGTTAAATACTCAACTAGAGCGATAGCACTAAAACCGTGAAACAAGTACTAACTAAAAAGTACAAATAGTACTAATAATGAAACAATAGAAAACAAAGGGTTTTGCTACTATTTGTCTCTATTTAGTTACTAAGTTATTTCACGGTTTAAGTGTTATCGCTCTACTTCTGCTATGATTGCTTCTATTTAATTTCATCCGAAAAAATGACTATATTACACGAGATATTACACCCTAATGCCCCCTAATGATGGGTGCTATGTCCGCAATCTCGGTGCAATAAAGCCAAATCACCCGACCGAAACAATTAGCGATTCTCAAGAAAAATGCCTCGAATTTGCAAGGAAAGTTAAGATAAATATAAACTTTAAATGTATAATTAACTTTTATTGTAAATTCGAGGCATTTTTTTGCTTACTAAATCGCAATTTGCATCGGTCGAATGATTGGATTTAAGTCCGTCTGAATGCAAGTTTCCAGTGAATCACTGGTCGTACGTCAGCAATAACGGTAATTAACTCAAACCCAAGCAACCTTATCTCTGCGGTTGCGTGGGACCGACCTCGTGTATACCTGCCTCATTTCAGCGTGTCGCTCACACGTTAGAGGCAGAGATGACCTCATAAAACTCCGTTAAGAAATAATTCCCCTACTATGTGTTATATATTTTCCAGTAGAATTCAAGTTTTTGTTTGTTTTGCAGGTTGTTTCTAATCTCCTCTACGCAAGACAAGACCTCCCAAAATATCGATTACCATCCGACCAAGTTTAGTTCCTTCAGCAAGCACGCTCGCTCTATTTTCCGCGATCGGAAATAAGGGGAATTTTTTTCTGCAAAATCTTGCTGACTAAAATAAACTTTACTTGTATATAAATATTGGACAACAACGATGAGATCAGTAGACAGTCCAGAAACGTTCCTACTACGGGTGACAACATTCTAAAGTGAGAAATTATTATCCAGAAAACGTTTGAAAACCACTTAAGCAAAAAACTATGGCCAAATGCTTGGTAAGTTGTATCTTTGATTATTATGCATGAGTGTCCGTCCTTCCTTGTTTGTTTATCAATGCTCACACTATCTTTCTTAGTAATGTTAAGTCAGTTAACTTGCTACAGAAACTATTTGCAATGATTCGCATCGGATCGGATCGGAAAGTAAAACCAGAAATTAAATTGATTACAACCGATTTTGACAATCGATTTTTTGACCGATGATTTTTGACACGCGTACGACAATTAGCTTTATTCGCTGAGTCAATCTTTTTTTATCTGCTGTGTGGTTTTTTTTTTCAACGATTTTCCTACTCATTAAAATCAGGATGCAAGTCGAGTGCATGTGACGTTGTACATATTGTATGTAGAGAAATGCGTAAAATTTATTTTTCACATAATTTCAAAAGTAGAAAACTTGTTTACATGAAAGCTGTGACTAAAAAAAACTAAAAAAACCTCATCTCCCACCCACACCCCCTACCCTTTGCAATAAATTGAAATGATATATATGAATATTAAGCATAATATATGGAAAATGAAATTCATCCATCCATCCATCCATCCATCCATCCATCCATCCATCCATCCATCCATCCATCCATCCATCCATCCATCCATCCAGTCGTTCATTCATTTTATCTCATTTTAACTACGACCGCCTTATCCTGTTGCCCACTTATCTGCATTTTCTTATTTCTCATTTTCTATTCTATCCTACAGATTTTACAATTTGTACTTCTATCTGCTATATTATTGTTTCAAATGGAGCACATCACGGCCCCACCATGCGTGCAGAACCATAACTGTGTCGATAAAGTATCTGTTGGACTCAATGGAAGAATAGTAGTGACTTGTAAGAAAGTGGTGACAGCAGACGTCTGTAAAAGTAAAAATGGAAAAAGTCCTTCGTGTACAGAAATAAGAGTTCGCTATCAAAATGAAAACGTAGTTATCGGATGTAAATGTAGCTGACATGAAAGTCTAATCTCGATTAATAATGCAGTAGCTCCCCTACAAGCGTCGTTGTATTTTCTGGCTTCAGTTAGATGGAACAGAAGACATTTTTATAATAATTAAGCAAAAACAGCCTTTCTACGAAAGTGTCGACCGCTGACCAAGGTTCAGTTTCTCTCAGCCAATCAGAGCTCACCATAAACGTTCTTCATTCTCATTGGATCGACTGCCGGACGAAATTGTTTCATGAGCCTGCGTTCCTTAAGAACCGTTTCACAACAGCTGAACTTAAAAGATAGCGGATCGTATATTCTTACCATAATCCTTTTCGGTCACGATTCACAAGATGTAAGATGCTTTGCAAGGTATTGTGGTACAGTATCAATCCGCAATCTTGGAAAATGGTTGGAACCTTTTCTAGTTACTAGAAACGTACTTAACGTTATTATTTAAAGACGAGAAGTATTTATGTCTTGTATTATATTAATGCAGAAAAAGTAAATCTATTACTAGATCAGTATCATTTCAGTACATATTTATTTAGTTAAACACTGTATTCCTTCACTTGTGAAACTGCCAGCGCTAGATTGACAGACGTTATGTACGTGCAAACTTGAAGGGTAATTGGGAATTTTGTTTTGCCGAACGCGTCCGGGGAACGTCTATGACTCTAGATTTTCAAAGTCTTTTCCTAAAGAATCCTAGTCCAGCTAGTCAGCCACTCCTTTGTTATTGTTTATATTAAAAAACTAAAGCTGATATCCCAACACAAGCTTGGAAATAATCATCCCCAAAGAAAGTATGATTCTTAGTTGTCAATATTTCATTAAAAATTCTGCATTTACTTGGCAAAATCAACTCATGGAAATGGATGCTTTGGATGTCTGGTATTTTTGTGGACGACAAAATGGCGGATCACTACGATTCTTTAATGGAAAACAACATAGTTTTCGTTTTCAGGTTGGTGCAAGAGACCATAATATTAATGAAGATCTTAGTATTATGGTCTCTTGGCTCGTAGTTGTAAATGAGTCTGACTACAAGCGGCTTAACGAAACGGCATCGTCCTACTCCCCCTTCCCCCAATCTTCCGGTACCTGACAACGAGTAGTGCAAATGTTCCGTACGTACGCAGTTGCTATAGTAACAAACAAAATTCACAAAACCCTTTAAGTTCTCGCGATTTGTTGTTCAGTTGTGATGGATGACTATCAAGCACTAGGGCAAAGCTTTCAAAGATTAAGGCTATTTTGCCAATCATGTTAAATGTAAAGAGTTGCAAAATAAATATTTCTTCTATATGTTACGACTCATGGTTTCTATGTTACGAATAATTTAAGTCATGATAAATCAGCGTTCCCTTATTTTGCTGTTCCATGAATTGGCTGCTTGGATGCTAAAGTTATTCTTTGGGGATCTTGAACTCCATGCCTCTTGACATAGATCTTGTGGTGCATAGATCTTGTCCTGGATGGACTTGAAAAATGACTCACAGCGTTCTTGTAGTCTCGTTTTTAATGGTGGTATTGCTGCTTGTGAACAGGCTTCGCGGTAACTACATGCATTCAGCTAGGTATATGTCGACTCTCATGGTTCGACGTTGGATGGCTTCGAGTTGATCTAGCAAATACTGTGGTGAACTGTAAAACCATGCTGGGCATGCGTACTCAAGCACTGACCTGATACAAGTTGTGTAGAAGGTTACCAGGTCAAGTTCAGACACGCTTGCTCTTTTCAGGAATCCAACTGAGTAAATTCTCTTAATTAGCAGCTTTCTTTGTTACAGCCTCAATATGATCGTTCCACTTGAGGTTGGAAGAAGCATGCCAAACCTAGTAATGTAAAGGAGCTTACTCTATCAATTGGTGAATCATCGAGAACAATGTTGTCAATTCCAGGTGGTTTGCTCTTAAAGCATATTAGCATCTCCTTGCATTTGGTAGGGTTAAGCTGCATTCTCTTTTCACTTACCTCACGACAAGTCAGCGCGAAAGGTCTCACCAATAGTAATGTCGTCCATATATTTCCATTACGCCAACTTTCACGATGAGCAAGAGAATTCGCCATGAGAAGGAATAGAGTCTTACTGCATTATTTGGGTCATCAGTTGATGAGAGTAAAAAGTTCATAAGATCTACCAGTGCGCATGCTGTTGCTGAGCCCTTGACGGAGCCAAAGTGACGTTCGTCCATATCGATGTTCTAATCTGTTTGATGAGGAGAGAATTAAGGTGTCTCTCATACATTTTCCCAACAGGACAGGTAAGTGAAATTGGGCGTAGGTCTTTCTCAAGATCTTGAACACGAGAGCATATAGAGAATTTGTCTGCGCATGCGTGTATTTTTGGTTTAAAAATCTTTTGCATGTTGAATGTGGGAATTTTATTCTGACATGGAACATTTCATTGGCAATCTCATTCTTCGAAATTATGTTCAAGTACCGAAATGCTGATACGTAAGCAGTCTACCTACTGCTAGAGTGTTGTGGATAATTATTTTAATCGAAGACAATGCAGATGGAGAAATATCACGGTCAAACTCAGGCCAAAAGCGGAGAAGGGACCAGAACCTCGTACTTTCGAGTACAATTTTGGGCGCTAAGTTCAAAAATAAGGTAAAGCTGTTAGTAGAAGTCATTACTAACTTGTTAAATTGTGGATTGAATGTGATAAGGACGTTATAGGCTTCCGCGATCGTCAAATAATTCGCCATGTTTACCTCAATAAAGCACTTTTTGGCTCGAAAATGTCGCATATTCAAACTAGAAATACAAGAACTTGTAGAGCGTGCACCAAAAAAATTATTGAAAGATTACCTTTTTCTATGTTCACTCTTTGCAATACTGAGCTTTGTTAGTAGAAACACGCGGTCCCTGGCACTTATTTCAAGCAGTGTTTACAACATGGTTTCAGGCCTTATTCCAGAGTGATAAATTCCAGAAATTTTACCAATTATATTCTATCATCTGCTACATCTATCAAGGAAATAATTGCCCACTTCAATATTAGAGAAGGTATAGAGGTCATTTCGTATCAAGCCATTTTTTGTATACAATTCTTGAAGAATTAATCGCTCGCTGGAATTCGCATGTTGACTTGAGTAAATACGTGCTTTAAACCACGCTTCCAAAACTGCTTGCAATCTTACCCGCGGACCACGTTTTATGTCCGAGAAAGCTTTGAGTTACAAAAATTAAACATGGAAAAAGCTCATGCTTTAATAATTTTTTTGGTGCACGCTCTACAAGTTCTTGTATTTCGAGTTTGAATATGCGACATTTTCGAGCCAAAAAGTGCTTTATTGAGGTAAACATGGCGAATTATTTGACGATCGCGGAAGCCTATAACGTCCTTATCACATTCAATCCACACTTTAACAAGTTAGTAATGACTTCTACTAACAGCTTTACCTTATTTTGAACTTAGCGCCCAAAATTGTACTCGAGAGTACGAGGTTCTGGCCCCTTCTCCGCTTTTGGCCTGAGTTTGACCCGTGATATTTCTCCATCTGCATTGCCTTCGATTAAAATAATTATCCACAACACTCTAGCGGTAGGTAGACTGCTAACATATCAGCATTTCGGTACTTGAACATAATTTCGAAGAATGAGATTGCCAATGAAATGTTCCATGTCAGAATAAAATTCCCACATTCAACATGCAAAAGATTTTTAAACCAAAAATACACGCATGCGCAGACAAATTCTCCATATGCTGAACACGAGATGTCTTGGGACAAATTGGACAAACTTCAGCAGGTTTCCATTGAGCGGGGATGTGACCCTCAATTAATGCACAGTTAAAGATGTGCGCCAAGGGTGATGCCAGGAGTGAAGACATCTCCTTCAGGACAACAATGGGGATTGCCGAGCTCAGGACCAAAGGACTTTTTACTGCTAAGTCGACTTAACGTTGTTGAAACCTCCTCGGTAGTCAACAGGAAGTCCTGGGGGACAACAAACTCAGTACTATCATGCTCGATTTCCAGTGGTTCGTATTCTGCGACGACTTGCAAGAAAATGGATTTGATCTTTAAATTCGAGGCCTTTTTTCTTAGGAATCGCAATTTGTATCGGTCGAATGATATAAGTCTGTCTGAATGCAAGTTTCCAGCGGGGTTTCCACTGAGTCGCAGGTTTCACTTTGACGATAACAGTAATAAACTCAAATCCAAGCAACCTTAACCTTATATTTACAATTTTACACAATTATTCAATAATATATATATATACAACTAGTTAGTTATTAAACGGTAAAGTATATAGGATTTACAAAGTTAGTGCGCAGTAGCCAAAGTAGCCAGAGCTTTCGAGTCGGCTACTGCAAGTAAAATATATATTTAAGGAAAATAAAAAGAGCGTGCATGTCTCTGTACTGTGATATAAACACGATGGAAGATGTAGAGCAAGAGAAAAGCAAGCTTAGGAACACGAGGCGTAGCAGAGTATTTCTCTTGCTTTTTGAGTGCTCTACATCTTGCAAAGTGTTTATATCAGAGAACAGAGACATAAGCCATCGTTTTATATTGCTTTTATAAAATATTTTTGACGTCTTGTGAGCGAGCCATGTACCTGTCCTCTGATATAAACATGGTAGCCAGCCAATCTGCGCGCGCGTTATATCTCAAATATTTTATATATATATATATGGTGAAGAGCAGAAAAATAGAAACAATATATACATGATAAATTGTACAGTGATAATTTAGAACGTATCGAGTTTCAGAAATAGCAACTTAAATTATAGATATAGGTGATTGCAAATTGTTTTTAATTTTGCGAGTCAGCTAGAAATTTTTTGAGATGTTTTTTGAAGGTAAAGAGGGATGACGTTTTGAAATGTTTAGGTAACAGCTTTCCACACTACTGAAGAAACATATTTCAAAGTGAATTTTTCATTGAATTTTTGGCATTTTCTATATTACGTGGATGGTCACGTGACCAAACGTCAATGAACATTTTAGAACATCGACAAATTCTGCCATGTTTCCAAGTTTGAAAGCGAAACATTTCTTCCTGGGAAACCAGCTTCTAGCTTTGCTTCTAGCTGATCAGGAATTAACTTCCGACGTTAAATATAGTGCTTTACCTTTACCTTTTACCTTAATTACTCTTGAAATGTAAAAAATACATTTAGTGTGCTATGAGTCATAAAATTCCGTTAAGAAACATGCTTGAGTCATAAAACTCCGTTAAGAAATAATTCCCTTCCTATGAGTTACAGAATTTCCAGTACAATTTAAGTTTTGGATTGTTTTGCAGGGTTGTAATTTCCTCGACGCAATAAGAAAAGACCTCCCGAAATATCCATTACCATCCGACGAAGCTGAGTTCCTTCAGCAAATACGCTCGCTCTATTTTCCGCGATCGGACATAACGGGAATTTTTTCCTGAAAAATCTTGCTGACTAAAACCCTTAACTTGTATATAAATACCGGACAATCACCAGACAGTAGACAGTGCACAAGAGTTGCTACTATACGGGTGACAACATTCTAACGGTGAGAAATTATTATCCAGAAAATGTTTGAAAACCACTTAAGGAAAACTATGGCCAAATGCTTGGTAAGTTGTATCTTTGATTGTTTTGTATGAGTGTCAGTCTTTCCTTGTTTGTTTCTCAATGCTCACACTATCTTTCTTAGTAATGTTAAGTCAGTTAACTTGCTACAGAAACTATTTGCAATGATTCGCATTGGATCGAATCGGAAAGTAAAACCGGAAATTTTATTGATTACAAGAACTGATTTGGACGATCGATTTTTGACCGATGATTTTTGACACGACAATTGGCTTTATTCGCTGAGTTAATCATTTTTTTTATCTTCTGCATGGATTTTTTTAAGCATTTTCCTACTCATTAAAATCAGATGCGAGTCGAGTGTTACATTATACATATTGTATGTAGAGAAATAAGTAAAATTGGATGTAGTGGCCGTGAGTGTAAAGCGACTGCATCTTAATAAAAAAAACTTCATTCATTCATATTCATTCATCCGTCCGTCATCATCCCATTCATCCATGAGCGTTACAAATATTACGTTACAAATATTGCGTTACAATTATTCATTTATTCATTCATATCTGTTAGCTTATTTCCAATTATTCATATCTACTCGTTTAATATCATTCTTATTCATTTGCTCATTCATTTATCCATCCATTATTCCGTAACTGTCAAAGGTCGCATGTCAATTCGTTTGTTTTTCATTCATTATTCAATTATCTATCAATCCAATAATTTATCCATATTTGTCGGGAGCTTCAATTCATCCATCCATCCATCCACCCATTCATTCATTTCTTTCTTTCTTTATCTATCCATCCATCTATCCATCCTGTGTCCGCCTTATCCTGTTGCCCACTTATCTTCATTTTCCAGGTAATGGAATTACCTGCATTTTCTTGTTTCTCATTTTCTATTCTATCCTACAGATTTTACAATTTGCACTTCTGTCTGCTATATTATTGTTTCAAATGGAGCACATCACGGCCCAAGCATGCGTGCAGAACCATAACTGTGTCGATAAAGCATCTGTTGGACTCAAAGGAATAATGGTAGTGACTTGTAAAAAAGTGGTGACAGCAGACGTCTGTAAAAGGAAAAATGGAAAAAGTCCCTCGTGCACAGAAATAAGAGTTCGCTATCAAAATAAAAACGTAGTTATCGGATGTAAATGTAGCTGACTTGAAAGTCTAATCTCGATTAATAATGCAGTAGCTCCCCTACAAGCATCGTTGTAATTTCTGGTTTCAGTTAGATAGAACAGAAGACATTTTTATAATAATTCTTAAGCAAAAACAGCCTTTCTACGAGAGTGTCGACCGCTGACCAAGGTTCAGTTTCTCTTAGCCAATCAGAGCTCGCCATAAACATTTTTCATTCTCATACGTTATTATTTAAAGACGAGAAGTATTTATGTCATATATTAATATATTAATGGAGAAAAAGTAAAGCTATTACTACATCAGTATCATTTGAGTACATATTTATTAGTTAAACACTGTATTCCCGCTTCGCGTGTGAAACTGCCAGCGCTAGATTGACAGATGTTATGTACGTGCAAACTTGAAGGGTATTGGGAATTTTGTTTTGCCGAACGCGTCGATCCGGGGAACGTCTATGTCTCTAGGGTTTTTCAAAGACTTTTCCTAAAGAATCCTAGTCCAGCTAGTCAGCCACTCCTTTGTTATTCGGTTTATATTAAAAAACTAAAGCTGATATCCCCGCACAAGCTTGGAAATAATCATCCCCAAAGAAAGTATGATTCTTAGTTGTCAGTATTTCATTAAAAATTCTGCATTTACTTGGCAAAATCAACTCATGGAAATGGATGCTTTAGATGTCTGGTATTTTTGTGGACGACAAAATGGCGGATCACTACGATTCTTTAATGGAAAACAACGCAGTTTTCGTTTTCAGGTTGGTGCAAGAGACCATAATATTCATAGTAAGATCTTAGTATTATGGTCTCTTGGCTCGTAGTTGTAAATGAGTCTGACTACAAGCGGCTTAACGAAACGGCATCGTCCTCCTCCCCCTTCCCCCAATCTTCCGGTACCTGACAACGAGTAGTGCAAATGTTCCGTACGTACGCAGTTGCTATAGTAACAAACAAAATTCACAAAACTCTTTAAGTTCTCGCGATTTGTTGTTCAGTTGTGATGGATGACTATCAAGCACTAGGGCAAAGCTTTCAAAGATTAAGGCTATTTTGCCAATCATGTCAAATGTAAAGAGTTGCAAAATAAATATTTCTTTTATATGTTACGACTCATGGTTTCTATGTTACGAATAATTTAAGTCATGATAAGTCAACGTTCCCTTATTTTGCTGTTCCAAGAACTAGCTGCTTGGAGGATAAAGTTATTCTTTGGGGATCTTGAACTCCATGCCTCTTGACATAGATCTTGTGGTACATAGATCTTGTCCTGGATGGACTTGAAAAATGACTCACAGCGTTCTTGTAGTCTCGTTTTTAATGGTGGTATTGCTGCTTGTGAACAGGCTTCACGGTAACGACATGCATTCAGCTAGGTATATGTCGACTCTCATGGTTCGACGTTGGATGGCTTCGAGTTGATCTAGCAAATACTGTGGTGAACTGTAAAACCATGCTGGGCATGCGTACTCAAGCACTGACCTGATACAAGTTGTGTAGAAGGTTACCAGGTCAAATTCAGACACGCTTGCTCTTTTCAGGAATCCAACTGAGTAAATTCTCTTAGCAGCTTTCTTTGTTACAGCCTCAATATGATCGTTCCACTTGAGGTTGGAAGAAGCATGCAAACCTAGTAACGTAAAGGAGCTTACTCTATCAATTGGTGAATCGTCGAGAACAATGTTGTCAATACCAGGTGGTTTGCTCTTAAAGCATATCTGCATCTCCTTGCATTTGGTAGGGTTAGGTTGCATTCTCTTTTCACTTACCTCACGACAGATATTGTCCGAGCTTTCTTGTAGGGAGCTGGTGGTGTTGAAGTCAGCGCGAAAGGTTTCACCAACAGTAATGTCGTCCATATATTTCCATAACGCCAACTTTCACGATGAGCAAGAGAATTCGCCATGAGAAGGAATAGAGTCTCACTGCATTAATTTGGTCATCAGTTGATGAAAGTAAAAAGTTCATCAGATCTACCAGTGCGCATGTTGTTGATGAGCCCTTGACGGAGCCAAAGTGACGTTCGTCCATATCGATGTTCCAATCTGTTTCAGTGATGAGGAGAGAATTAAGGTGTCTCTCATACATTTTCCCAACAGGAGAGGTAAGTGAAATTGGGCGTAGGTCTTTCTCAAGATCTTGAACACGAGATTTCTTGGGACAAATTGGACAAACTTCGACAGGTTTCCATTGAGCGGGGAAGCGACCCTCAATTAATGCAGAGTTAAAGATGTGCGCCAAGGGTGATGTCAGGAGTGAAGACATCTCCTTCAGGACAACAATGTGGATTGGCTCAGGACCAAAGGGCTTTTTACTACTAAGACGACTTAGCATTCCCGAAACCTCCTCGGTAGTCAACAGGAAGTCCTGGGGGACAACAAACTCAACACTATCATGCTCGATTTCCAGTGGTTCGTATTCTTCGACGACTTGCAAGAAAATGGAGTTGATCATTAAATTCGAGGCATTTTTCTTAGGAATCGCAATTTGCATCGGTCGAATGATTGGATTTAAGTCCGTCTGAATGCAAGTTCTAAGCGGGGTTTCCACTGAGTCACAGGTTTCACTTTGACGATAACGGTAAAACTCAAACCCAAGCAACCTTAACCTTATATTTACAATTTTACACAATTATTCAATAATATATATACAACTAGTTAGTTAAACGGTTAAGTATATAGGATTTACTGAAGTTAGTGCGCATGTAGCTGAAGTAGCCATAGTTATCGAGTCGTCTACTGCAACTAATATATATATATACACATATATGAAGGTGAAGAGCAGAAAAAATGAAAACAATATATACATGATAAATTGTACAGTGATTATTTAGAACGTATCAATTTTTAGAAATAGGAACTTAAAATACATGAGGTATAGGTGATTGCTAATTGTTTTTAATTTTGCGAGTCACCTAGAAATTTTTTTGAGATGTTTTTTGAAGGCAAAGAGGGATGACGTTTTGAAATGTTTAGGTAACAGCTTTCCACACTACTGAAGAAACATATTTCAAAGTGAATTTTTCATTGAATGTTTGGCATTTTCTATATTCCGTGGATGGTCACGTGACCAAGCGTCAATGAACATTTTAGAACATCGACAAATTCTGCCATGTTTCCAAGTTTGAAAGCGAAACATTTCTTCCTGGGAGACCAGCTTCTAGCTTTGCTTCTAGCTGATCAAGAATTAACTTCCGACGTTAAATATAGTGCTTTACCTTTACCTTTTACCTTAATTACTCTTGAAATGTAAAAAATACATTTAGTGTGCTATGAGTCATAAAATTCCGTTAAGAAACATGCTTGAGTCATAAAACTCCGTTAAGAAATAATTCCCTTCCTATGAGTTACAGAATTTCCAGTACAATTTAAGTTTTGGATTGTTTTGCAGGGTTGTAATTTCCTCGACGCAATAAGAAAAGACCTCCCGAAATATCCATTACCATCCGACCAAGTTGAGTTCCTTCAGCAAATACGCTCGCTCTATTTTCCGCGATCGGACATAACGGGAATTTTTGCCTGAAAAATCTTGCTGACTAAAACCCTTAACTTGTATATAAATACCGGACAATCACCAGACAGTAGACAGTGCACAAGAGTTGCTAGTACGGGTGACAACATTCTAACGGTGAGAAATTATTATCCAGAAAAAGTTTGAAAACCACTTGAGGAAAACTATGGCCAAATACTTGGTAAGTTGTATCTTTGATTGTTTTGTATGAGTGTCAGTCTTTCCTTGTTTGTTTCTCAATGCTCACACTATCTTTCTTAGTAATGTTAAGTCAGTAAACTTGCTACAGAAACTATTTGCAATGATTCGCATTGGATCGAATCGGAAAGTAAAACCGGAAATTTAATTGATTACAAGAACTGATTTGGACAATCGATTTTTGACCGATGATTTTTGACACGACAATTAGTTTTATTCGCTGAGTTAATCTTTTTTTATCTGCTGCGTGGGTTTTTCAAGCATTTTCCTACTCATTAAAATCAGATGCGAGTCGAGTGTTACATTATACATATTGTATGTAGAGAAATAAGTAAAATTGGATGTAGTGGCCGTGAGTGTAAAGCGACTGCATCTTAATAAAAAAACTTCATTCATTCATTCATTCATTCATTCATCCGTCCGTCATCATCCCATTCATCCATGAGCGTTACAAATATTACGTTACAATATTGCGTTACAATTATTCATTTATTCATTCATATCTGTTTGCTCATTTCCAATTATTCATATATAGTCGTTTAATATCATTCTTCTTCATTTGCTCATTTATTTATCCATCCATTATTCCGTGAGTGTCAAAGGTCCCATGTCAATTCCTTCGTTTTTCATTCATTATTCAATTATCTATCAATCCAATAATTTATCCATATTTGTCGGGAGCTTCAATTCATCCATCCATCCATCCATTCATTTGTTTATTTCTTTATCTATCCATCCATCTATCCATCCTGTGTCCGCCTTATCCTGTTGCCCACTTATCTGCATTTTCTTATTTCTCATTTTCTATTCTATCCTACAGATTTTACAATTTGTACTTCTGTCTGCTATATTATTGTTTCAAATGGAGCACATCACAGCCCAAGCATGCGTGCAGAACCATAACTGTGTCGATAAAGTTACCACTGGACTCAATGGAATAATAGTAGTGACTTGTAAGAAAGTGGTGACAGCAGACGTCTGTAAAAGGAAAAATGGGAAAAGTCCCTCGTGCACAGAAATAAGAGTTCGCTATCAAAATAAAAACGTAGTTATCGGATGTAAATGTAGCTGACATGAAAGTCTAATATCGATTAATAATGCAGTAGCTCCCCTACAAGCATCGTTGTATTTTCTGGCTTCAGTTAGATAGAATAGAAGACATTTTTATAATAATTCTTAAGCAAAAACAGCCTTTCTACGAGAGTGTCGACCGCTGACCAAGGTTCAGTTTCTCTTAGCCAATCAGAGCTCGCCATGAACATTTTTCATTCTCATTCATTCTCATACGTTATTATTTAAAGACGAGAAGTATTTGTCATATATTATATTAATGCAGAAAAAGTAAATCTATTACTAGTTCAGTATCATTTAAGTGCACATTTATTAGTTTTAACTAATAAAAAACACTGTACTTTAAAAACACTGTATTCCTTCACTTGTGAAACTGCCAGCGCTAGATTGACAGACGTTATGTACGTGCAAACTTGAAGGGTATTGGGAATTTTGTTTTGCCGATCGCGTCCGGGAAACGTTTATGACTCTAGGTTTTTTTCAAAACGGTTTGAGCGGCTCGTAGTTGTAAACGAGTCTGATGTTTGCAACTACAAGCATCTTAACAAAACTGCATCATCCCCCCTCCCTCCCTTAACTTGTATATAAATACCGGACAATCACCAGACAGTAGACAGTGCACAAGAGTTGCTAGTACGGGTGACAACATTCTAACGGTGAGAAATTATTATCCAGAAAAAGTTTGAAAACCACTTGAGGAAAACTATGGCCAAATACTTGGTAAGTTGTATCTTTGATTGTTTTGTATGAGTGTCAGTCTTTCCTTGTTTGTTTCTCAATGCTCACACTATCTTTCTTAGTAATGTTAAGTCAGTAAACTTGCTACAGAAACTATTTGCAATGATTCGCATTGGATCGAATCGGAAAGTAAAACCGGAAATTTAATTGATTACAAGAACTGATTTGGACAATCGATTTTTGACCGATGATTTTTGACACGACAATTAGTTTTATTCGCTGAGTTAATCTTTTTTTATCTGCTGCGTGGGTTTTTCAAGCATTTTCCTACTCATTAAAATCAGATGCGAGTCGAGTGTTACATTATACATATTGTATGTAGAGAAATAAGTAAAATTGGATGTAGTGGCCGTGAGTGTAAAGCGACTGCATCTTAATAAAAAAACTTCATTCATTCATTCATTCATTCATTCATCCGTCCGTCATCATCCCATTCATCCATGAGCGTTACAAATATTACGTTACAATATTGCGTTACAATTATTCATTTATTCATTCATATCTGTTTGCTCATTTCCAATTATTCATATATAGTCGTTTAATATCATTCTTCTTCATTTGCTCATTTATTTATCCATCCATTATTCCGTGAGTGTCAAAGGTCCCATGTCAATTCCTTCGTTTTTCATTCATTATTCAATTATCTATCAATCCAATAATTTATCCATATTTGTCGGGAGCTTCAATTCATCCATCCATCCATCCATTCATTTGTTTATTTCTTTATCTATCCATCCATCTATCCATCCTGTGTCCGCCTTATCCTGTTGCCCACTTATCTGCATTTTCTTATTTCTCATTTTCTATTCTATCCTACAGATTTTACAATTTGTACTTCTGTCTGCTATATTATTGTTTCAAATGGAGCACATCACAGCCCAAGCATGCGTGCAGAACCATAACTGTGTCGATAAAGTTACCACTGGACTCAATGGAATAATAGTAGTGACTTGTAAGAAAGTGGTGACAGCAGACGTCTGTAAAAGGAAAAATGGGAAAAGTCCCTCGTGCACAGAAATAAGAGTTCGCTATCAAAATAAAAACGTAGTTATCGGATGTAAATGTAGCTGACATGAAAGTCTAATATCGATTAATAATGCAGTAGCTCCCCTACAAGCATCGTTGTATTTTCTGGCTTCAGTTAGATAGAATAGAAGACATTTTTATAAAAATAGGCGCACAAAATGCGCATGTAGCTACAGCCTTTAATACAGCGATTTTCAGAATTATGCGAACTTATGCATTGAAAAAGTCCGTTAATTGGAATTTGGTTATTCACTTCTGTCAGTCAATTTTAAAAATTAAAAATACGAAGATTTAACGTATACCAAAATAATATTTAGCTTTTAAAGGTCGTTTAAAGATCATTATTTGTCATTTGTATGCTTTTAGGGATGTTTATGGGTATTTCTTGTTTGAAGTGGCCGAAAAACCAAATTCCAACGGACTGTCTGGTTTGGAGGTCAGAGTTCACATTATTTCGAAAATCGCTGTTATCTAGAGGAATTGTTCGAAACAGTTATTACATTTTTTACAATAACAAATAATCGTTTGGGTTGAAATGGGACTCCTCAAGGAACGTGTTTGATTGCACGTGTAATAAAAGTGAGCTACAAACTGTATTGAAAATGTTTATTTATTCAGAGTTAACTCTGATTTATTCAATCAATTTGTACCTATTATAAAAAAGCCCTGTCTCAATCGGTCCAAAAGTAAAATTTAAAAGAAACGTTGGGCATCAGGTACTAAAATAACTAAGGAGAAATAAACTGTCAGATGAGAAGTCAAGTCAGTCAACCAGTCATGCTCCTGATCACTATGTCCTGATCGACGCAATATACATTCCACAAGTAGAATATCCACATCAAATAAGATATGAAATAGCTTAACACGATGATATTCGTGTACAAACAGACAGTACTTGAAGCGAAAATTCGTCTTTAGAAAATCGTGAGCAAGCTTCGCTTACCGAGTTGTGACTGTGAAGTGTTCGTAAATTTCATGTGAGGACCCAATTTACTGAAACTTGTAAACTTTTTTTTTCACTGACTCGGCGTCTTTTAATTTGGCAGATACGAGGATCACCGACTGTGAACCATTTTTTTCTCGGCATCGTTTTTTCCTTCACACAACTTCACGGTGCAGTTCACCGCTTCATTCATGATCAGCAAGACAGTCGAAGCAACAGCCGACACAAAATTACGTTTCGATAAAACTGCTGGAAATTTTCAATCCAGTGGCTTGAAGCCTCAGTAACGAGATAACCAAGGAGCAAATTATAATGTCGTTCATACAGGTCATACAGGGTAAACATCCATTCACGAAAATTCTGTAGTGGCTTGACAGATTAGATTCTACTATCGTTTGTCGAACACTAAACTCGTACTTGCTTCTGATTGGTCAGTTTAGAACTTATGGGTTTCCTGTGGTGTTACTTACGGACATGAACTCGATGACATAGTAGCTACGCCTCGAAACGAGGCTGTAGCTACAATAATTCTTAAGCAAAAACAGCCTTTCTACGAGAGTGTCGACCGCTGACCAAGGTTCAGTTTCTCTTAGCCAATCAGAGCTCGCCATGAACATTTTTCATTCTCATTCATTCTCATACGTTATTATTTAAAGACGAGAAGTATTTGTCATATATTATATTAATGCAGAAAAAGTAAATCTATTACTAGTTCAGTATCATTTAAGTGCACATTTATTAGTTTTAACTAATAAAAAACACTGTACTTTAAAAACACTGTATTCCTTCACTTGTGAAACTGCCAGCGCTAGATTGACAGACGTTATGTACGTGCAAACTTGAAGGGTATTGGGAATTTTGTTTTGCCGATCGCGTCCGGGAAACGTTTATGACTCTAGGTTTTTTTCAAAACGGTTTGAGCGGCTCGTAGTTGTAAACGAGTCTGATGTTTGCAACTACAAGCATCTTAACAAAACTGCATCATCCCCCCTCCCTCCCTCCCTTCCCCAATCCTCCGGTACGTACGTACCTGACAACAAGTTCCTGGCGCAAATGTTCCGTACGCAGTTGCTATAGTAACAAACAAAATTCACAAAATCTTTTTAGTTCTCTCGATTTGTTGTTCAGTTGTGATGGATGACTATCAAGCACTAGGGCAAAGCAGCCCCTAAGCGAAGGGAAAAGGGCCTGGGAACTAGGTTGTAGGGCAAAGCTTTCAAAGATTAAGGCTATTTTGCCGATCATGTCAAATTTAAAGAGTTGCAAAATATATATTTCTGCTATATGTTACGACTCATGGTTTCTATGTAACGAAATGAAGGAACGAAGGAACAAATGAATAAATGAATGAGTGTTTGAAAGAATGAATGAATGAATGAATGAATGAATGAATGAATGAATGAATGAATGAATGAATGAATGAATGAATGAATGAATGAATAAATGAATGAATAAATGAATGGATGGATGGAGGGATGGATGAATGCATGAATGAATGAATGAATGTAGAAAGAAAGAAATGATAACAAAGAAGCGAATAGAAGTAATAGCAGTCAATCAAAGAACACTAAGCTCGGAAACTAGCTAGAGGCAAAAAAATGTTTAGCTCAGATCCGTTTAGAATAAACAGTATAATTATTTTGTAAAAATATCTTTGCCGACTTTATGGAGTCACGATTTTCTCTAACTGAAAACAAATATCCAATCAACGTGATATCGGCACCTGTACGATACAGGAAACTGTGAGTTGATTTAAAGCAGTCATCGAAACAGACAAAATAATCAATTAATAAAGATCTTTAAAACGAGAACTTAGCATGTATGTAATTATGAAACACATACCATTATTAAAGTCGTGTTCTTTAATTTACCTCAAGTGAAAATAATATTTATAGACGAAGAATTTCTGAAATATCCGGTTAAGTGAGATAAAAGTTCAGTTGAAAGAGAAACAAAATTGGAAAGAATGGAAAATAATATGGCTGAATGGTGCAAGAAAGGAACAAGGCAGTAGTTAAGGAAGGTGACGTGTGAGGAAGGATAATAAATTAAGAACGAATTAATAGAGAGAAAGGTAGAATGAAAGAAAGAGAGAAAGAAAGAAAGAAAGAGAGAAAGAAAGAAAGAGAGAAAGAAAGAAAGAAAGAGATAAAGAGAGAAACAAACAAACAAACAAACAAACAAACAAACAAAGGAAAAAGAAACAAAGAATGAAGGAAAGGAAGGAAGGAAGGAAGGAAGGAAGGAAGGAAAATAAATCAATGAAAGAAATAAAATAAGTAAAGAAAACAAGTAAAAGAAGCTAGAATTTAGAGAGAGATAATAGGAAGAAAGACTGAAGCAATGTAAAGGGAAGTAAAAGACCATCAAAAGCAACCCTTTGAATGCATAATTGTACAAATTTTAAATTAACCTTGCCGTTTGTATATCAATTACCGTCGGGGAAAACAAAGCGACGAAAGTTCATACAAACGGAAAACAACACCTATTACTTGAACTTGCTGATTGGTTAGTGAAACTGATCAAACTAATGGCGACAATTGGCCAAACGGAGCGTCGCGCCTGATCCTTTTTTCCTTTAATAAAAAGTCAATCAAAGTATATGTGTAATTTATAGCCTTAAGATAAGTTCTCTTACGGTTTGGCCTCGGGGATTTAAAGTTAACATTAAGACAAATTTATTTAACGACTGGAACCTTTTTGTTTTAATTTACAGTAGATGGTTTTATTACTTTTTTTTCCTTTCTTTTTTAATTTTTTTGCTTTCTTTCTTTCTATAACAGATGTTTTTCTTATAGACAGCTATAAAATAAAACAGTACTATTTCTTATAGCGTACAATGTTTTTTTACAGTTCTTTATCAACGAATCGGTTTATGAAGCCTTTTTACTCTAATAAATTACTACACCGCGCTATTTATTGAAAACAACCAAAAAGTTGGATGTAAACATTTCAAACAGACCTTGAGGGAAAAGCTACAAAACAATGAATTTAAGTTTTGCTTTACAACAGAAAAGCTAACAAAACATCAACAGAAACAAAGTCAGGTTTGTTCTGTTGATTATTTGAAAAGATGAAGACAAAAACGGCCAATCCGTTTTGATAAAATAAACAGATTCGTGTTCTCGTTAATCAAAACTCCGAGTGATTTTCAATTTCCTAGCTTGTAATAATAGCTATCTTTAACGGCATGACTTATCTAACAGCGATTTAATCAGTCTAAGATGGATTTAGCTTCTCCGGTGATATCATTGAAGTCATAATGCCTACTAACGAGTGTAATTGGCGAGCCAATCCCAGCAGGGAAGGTCGCTTTCTGTACACCGTTCATTATTGGTTGTAAAATTACTGGAACAAATATGATGATAAGGGATTATACTTTTGTACTTTTGTGTTCGTGTAGGTAATTGTGATTAAAGAATAAAGGGTTGAGAAAATTGAACAAGACGAAAAACTAACAAATATGGCGTACATGTACAGGTGAAACTGCTAGTGTTCTTGTTGATTGAAAACATGTTTTCTTTGAAATGAATTCCTTTATGAAGTCAAGTCGCCAAAAGAAAGTCACAAACTATAATAAGGAGATTTACTAGCCGTAAATTTAACTGAAAAAGGAACTGATTTTGAAAAACAAAAGTACGCCATCAGTTTCAATACAGTGTTTTTTTCCCTGTCCTTCCCGTTCCACTGGTTCCTCGCGAACTAAAATGAGCAATTCAAACTACACTAATTTCTATTAGTTAGAGTACTAATTCTGTCTTAATCTGGAAGACAAACAAAAAATACGCCTTCGATCGACAAAGTTTTAAGTTCTTTAAGTTATCTTACACTTGTTTGCGTTTTCTAGAGTAACAATGATGCGGCAACACGCTGCAGGATTTTGAAAGGGCTTCACAAAAACAGTTGCCATTATTTCTTACACCACGCCAGCTTTTAGTGCAAAAATGTTACACATAAATTTGTTCAGTGAAAAGGCTTCACCTAAAGAGAAGTCTCTCTTATTTTGTGCTCTATATTACTCGAACAGCCTCCTAAAAAAGCTAATATTCACAAAATATTTCGCGAAATAAAGGCTTTTATATCATGTTTGCATTTGATAGATATCAAGAAAGCCTTTTTGTAGCCGCTACTTAGAGTGTTTTTGTTATTGAAAGCCGCATCAGAACTTTGACATTTTAAACTGGTAAAAAAATCACCTTATCAAGCTTGCAGCTTATAGCTTGCAATAGAAAACAAGATAAACAAACTCTGGCGTCTTTTGAAGGAGAGTTTCCTTATCACACGACAAAGTAAGCATTATTGAATTGTTTCAGTCGTGACAGCATTCTTTGGGGTATTTTACAATTACAGCTAAAGCTCATTGTTACACTTTCATTTCAATCTGTCGTTGTAAACGGCAACTGAAACAGATTCGTGGCTGTATTTTGGGAAAACTAGTCACTATTTCTGAATTGTTCCAACCAATTGACAAAATTCCATTTTAGTTTTTAGCAATAAAAAGCGACATGAAAATTTAATTGAATACGTGCAGCTTTTGAAGACATAAACTGCCTTCTCTCAGAGCAATTTTTGTAGCTACAATTCCAGCATAACATACTATATTTCAGTTATTATTTTCTCGTGTCATGATCTTATTACTCTTATTCCGACAATGAATACACTCAAACTTTCTTTTTACGTTTCATTACATTGTCATAATACGTACAACTCGGCGTATCCTCGCTAGCTTCCTTTTTATATTTTGATTGATTTAATAGTTTGTAGTTGTGGTAACTTTAAAGTCAACATTAAAAGAAAACAACACGTTAAAAACAACTTAAATTTACCCTTCTATAAAGTGCTTTGTTTTCGTTTTATAGTTTGTAATTGTTGTCAAACTAAAATCAACAAAAAGCGAGACAAAAGTCAAAGGAGAAAGATCTTTGTTATTATAAGGAACACACGCCTGTTAGATAGAGATATCAAGTCCAGCAGACCAACATATATTGAAAGTATCACGGGAAGCCCAATTTCCTACTACTACGAGGCAAAAAAATCTACAAAAGGTTTAATTTGAATGCTTTCTGATTCTACTAATAGGAAGAAAACCCTCCTCTGCAATTTCGCGCTAACGGGTTATAATAGCTACACTAATATATGCCTACGGCAGGAAAGTTAGAGTCACTTATTGAAAAATAATTAGTTTGAGATGACAGTCCTTATCGATAAGAAATCGTCTATAAACACACTATCCCGTCGCGAGATCACATTTCGCTTCTTAACGTGCTCAAATGATGTGTGGCCTAATCACTCGATGCTTACAGTAAACAAAGTCTACTCTTCAAAGTAATTACACCCTCTGCTTGGGTGGCGAATTGGCCCCGCCCATAACCTATTCCTTATTACTGCTCTTATCGATAGTTTGTAGGTCGTTTATGAACATGTCGTGGTTAAGTTCTGCTTTACAGCCACGCTATACAGCTATGTATCCGTGGCCAAGCTACGCAAGGGCTGAGCAGTACCCTTATACAGTTCGTCAGCCAGTGTACCACTCCGGCTGCTGTAGTCTTTACCCTAATTGCAGTGGAGGGCAATATTTCTACAAATCCTACTACTTATCGCCTCAGAAACCTCCATTCTCTTACGTTGCTCTGATTTCCATGGCCATAAAGCAGGCACCAGACAGGAAGATTACACTTCATGGAATCTACCAATTTATAACCTCAAACTTCCCGTACTATACCTGGCAAAATCGTCGAGGATGGCAGAATAGCATTCGACATAATTTATCGCTCAATCGATGCTTCGTGAAAGTTCACCGTGATAAAGCCGATCCGGGGAAAGGATGTTACTGGACATTAGATCCTTCTTATGAGGGGATGTTTGAAGATGGGAAGTATTGGAGGCGAAGAAGGCTAAAGAAAGTTGATAAGGAAGAAGACGCCAACTCAGAAAGCACAATTACCAACAGTACTGACATTCCCAAACAGGAAAACACAACTCGAGAAAAAAATGAAGGGGTCAGTCCTACATGGAATGCTGGCAAACAGCGTGAAGATAGTCTGAAAGAGAGAGAAGAGAATCCATCTTCGACTCAGAGACTTTTACATGAACAATTGGAGCTGGCGAAAGCAGAAGAAAGTTATCATATGAGAGTGGACGTCGAACACAAAGGTATCATCTCTAACACGCAATACAGTGCTGCAACCTCAAGCAGCTCGACCCAAAATACCAAACTTGGAAAGAACTTTAGTATTGACTTTTTGCTGAAGAAAGATTAAGAAGATCTTCTGTAATCTGCGGAGAATCGGTAGTTTGACTTAGAGACTGTAACAGTACTGAGTTTATCAGTCTGATTACTGACAATCAATCAGTATCGATCCGGCGTACTGGAATTATTTCAAATTGCTCTGATTCAGTGACTGAAATCTATATGAAAACAAAGTAATCTGTGATTTTCAAAATAACGTTTTCCTTTAATAAGAGGTGGATTAAGTTAAAGGGCTGTGAAATCACTAAGTTTAAGAGCTTAAAAAGCGAAAGAGCGATTGATTTTATCATAATTGAAAGGCTTAATTTTCAATTTATTAAGCTATCCAAAATATTGCTCCAGTTGAAGGTTAGTCAGTAATGAAGTAGAAAAGTTTATCCCTCAAAAACGATGATCTATAAGGTTTTCACATCAGTTGATGAAAATATATAGAGAAACAAGTTTCTTTTTTCATACTTTATTCACTGAAATCCGCGATCTAGCGACATAAATGTTGTACAGAAAGGCCGAGATGAACCGTTGCACTTATATATATATCTTGTGGGCGCGAGGTTTACCATGCTCACAAGATATATATTATGCTTTTTAGTGCGAAAGTCAAATTGACCAAAGATTAAACTGACATATTTTACCAAAGTGAGCAGTTTCAGAAACAGTTTGCAATACTGAACGTTTTTCGGCCACAAACTGGCCAAAAATCCTGGGAGCACTTGTACGAAAGCCTTGCCCGATTTACATTTACAACTTAAAGTCAATGAAAAGCAACAAAATTAAAGTATTTTTCTGCTAGTAAAATGCGAGTATTCTAAAGATGTCAATAAGAGTAATATCTAAAGCCATTTAGTCTAGCAATTGAGCTTTCAAAACCCTGTCATCTCGGGCACAGTTTGATATCAAAGCAGCCAATTCACCTGGTTTGTGAGTCTAATTGCTTGTACACTTATTTCAGCATTTATATTGAAATGATCTAAAAGGCTGTCTATTTAAAAGTTAGATGGCTAGCTGTTGGATAATGACCAGTTCACAATACAGCGAATTTAGGATGAATCTTCTAGCCTCAGGTTAAATAAGGAACACAAAATTGTCTCTCTTTTTAGTGGAATAAACTGAACATAATCTGGTGAAAAATCTTACATGAGTGCTTTTGCCGCCACCGCAAATATCATGAAAAAACATGAAATGTTGAATTTTTTTCTTCAAGTACAAACTCAGAAACTTGTGAACAATTGGCGAAAAATAACTAACAAAAGCAAATTGTCAGTTTGGTGTTAGTGACATCAAACCGCAGACAATAAAAATAATTTACATCGAAGTTCCTCTGTGGACGTCGCTCTCAATTTTCACTAGATTCATTAGTACACAAAGTCACTTAACTGGCCCTTCTTCCATTTGTTTCCTGCTAGTATATACATTTGACTATTATACACTAATTATTAGTTTTTGTCTCTTTGGTTAAGTAAAATCATTCTCACTTAATCAAAACAATACTTAGAAACATTACTTGTATTTATTAGCATCAAATATTGGTTCATAGTTTTAGATTGCATTTTTACACAAACAAAACTTAATAGTTAAATGTTATTGTAAAATGGATACCAAACTGAGGAAACTAGAGTGAGTTCAATAAACCTGGGCAATACTTATTAGCTGTAAGTGTTTACTAGATGGAAAGGAACAAAAGAAGACAAAACATTTACCATCTAATAATTTTTATCTGCTTAATAGTGCCCAGGTTTATTGAAATAACTCTACTGAACTCGTGAAATATTACGGACGTTTTTCGCTCACTCTCCTTCACTCAAATTCTTTGTTTTCTGTTGTATTTAACTATTACACCGTTTAACTTGTACACTTTGCAGTTTCATGGGTTAATGAAAGCCAACAAATAGGCCAAAAGAACTGAAATAAAGTAATACTAAAGTATTGTAGTTTGTTAGTCTACTACTAATTTACGTGTAGAGTGATTTTTATTTCTGTGCCTGTGAAAACTAATAGTTTGTGTAGCAGACCCTAAACTCGTTTTCTTTTGTTCTTTACCAGCTAATCAACTTTCTTTTACTTTCTAACATTTCTTTAACTTTCAAACCACTCAAATAGATTGTATGTTTATAAGTGTACAATATAATATTAGTGTACTATTTCACGGTTTAAGTTTAATAAAACCGTCATTTCCCCAACCATTGTTCAATTTCAAAAGAAATATTCCAATTTTGTTTGATTTGAAAGAAGTAAAGCAACCAAGAGGCACCAAAAGTGGAAGTGCTTATCAGTTGTTGACTTGGGGGAGGGGATGAGAGTTGGTAGGGTTTCTATCTTTATCTCATGTAAGGTTTCCTCTGAGAGAAGATCAAGTACAATATGGTACACGATAACTCGACACGCAATAATCAGCCCGTTCGACTAATTTACAGTGAAAGGATTTTTAAAAACTCGTCTTTTTGTGGAAACGTATTTAACAAAAACGTCGCCCAATTTTTGATAACCGGTGGAAAGAAATAAAATAGCGATTTACTGAATAAAACCTGCTCCCGAAGGGAAAGAGATGATTTTAATTTAATTTAAAAATCATTATTTTTCCTTTTTGCCAAAATGTTGCTTTTGTTTCAAAGTTCACTTTTTTCTTTTCACACAAATGATGCTTTGATTTACCTTTTTTTCTTTTGGCCAAATAATGATTTGTTTTTTTCATTGTATATGTAAAGAACAAAAAGGAATAATTTAAAGGCTACATTTTGTAATGAAAAATTGTTTAAAGCGTATAATATTCGTTTTTCCAAATAAATGGGGCTTATGGTCAAACTCTAAATTAAGGAGTTAAAAATTGAAAATCTTTCCAAGGGATTGAAGGATTTGGTAAACTATCACTGAAACAAAAGACGTTTTAGAAAACCAGTGAACAAACAGATCGAAAGGCCAGAAAACGTTCCCCACATGGGTAGGGTTGAGTCCTTTATGTCCCAAAGGATTTTATCCATTTGACTAAAGAAGATATTCCCGTTTCTCCACAGCCGGGTAGGGTGAAGTTGGTTGTACTGAATAACCTCAGTTAATCGCAGAGTTTGATCGTAAGTCGTGTTATTAGATGGTATACAATTAGAGAGCGCAGAGATCGGACAAACATGGTAGTATGAATAACTTGCAGGGGAAGGCCGGGGCCTGTCTCAACCGGGGGTAGGGTTAGGGTAATTATGTTGCCGAACATGTGGATGTCATCTGACAAACCCATTTCGCGCAAAGCAAATGATATTAAAATAAGAACAACACATAACTGATAAAGCTTTGCTTCTTTATCGCACAGATAAGCCAAACATTTGCCGCTTATTTACTTAACGCTTCTCAAAACAACGGACGCATTTCTCTGTGTGCAGCATCATTGACCCTAAGATAACATCTAAAATGGATGCGATATTGTGAAATTAGTTTTGATTGACCGTATTCCACTACAGTCCTAATAAAGGTACAAAAACAAGTTTGGAATTTTAAAAGTACATTTCGCACGTATTTCTCAGTGCGACACAATGGTGACCCAAGATAACATCTTGAATATATGTGATCGTAAAATTGACTGACTGGTTTCCGGAATAGCAAAGGTACAAGAAACAAATTAGGAATTTAAAAGTGTTGAAATGAGGGATTTCATGTGATTAATCGGTGTGAATTCCGAGATCTTTTTAATCAACTGTTTTCTATCAGCCCCCAATAAACTTGTAATTTAATTAGGTTATGCAGACCACAGGAAGACCAAGATAACCAGGCGGGACATTTGTATCCCGTATTTCAAGTTTCGTCAATAGAAACGATAAGCAAAGAAAAAAAGAAAGAAAGAAAGAACGAATGTACCTTCGAAATTTTAAGTTTCATCACTAGAAAAGATAAATATGTTCTTTTGGGCATACAGCTTGATAAGGAATAGGAATACGAGAAGGCTTGTCATTTTGTTTTTTAATAGGATATTTCGGCCTTCATCCGAAGGCCATCTACAGCAATTGAATTGATTATTTATTATTTAATAATACTATTTAATAATCAATTCAATTGCTGTAGATGGCCTTCGGATGAAGGCCGAAATATCCTATTAAAAAACAAAATGACAAGCCTTCTCGTATTCCTATTCCTTAGAAAAGATAAGAATTAAAGAAAAAAGGAAAGAAAGAACGTGTAAAAGAAATAAAGAACGAAAACAACAAACAAACAAACCATAAAAAAGAAGTATAGCTTAATTATAGTTCCCTTAAATATCTTGAAATTGCAGTCAGGTCAGTCAGGTCAGTCAGGAGTGATAAAAATTTGTATTCATGGCTCCCTTGCAAACAACCAATCAGCTCACTCTCAGAATTCACAATGAAATAAATTATGCCCCACAAACAAACCAAAAATTTGCAATCCCTAAAAAATTCAAAATCGGCCTAAAATTGCATTGCAAGCAGGAGAAAAATTGCAGCGTGTATCGCCGGCAATAGAGGTAGCTAAACACACAACTACAACACCGTAAAGCTTGCATAATAACCCCATGACACACCAAAATTGATATAATAATAATTTCATTGAAATAAAAGTAACTTGGCAAGTGCTACAGGGTCGTTTTACAGTCCCGCTAATACTGAGAACTGCTTTATAAAAACGAAATACTGACGGGTCAGGATATGGATACCTACCAATTCAGACACCCAGTAAATACTAAGCAGACACCCATTCAATACATGCAGACACTCAATTAATACTGGGTGGACACTCATTCAATATAGACACCCAATTAATACTAGCTGGACACCCATTCAATGTTGACACCCAATTAATACTAGCTGGACACCCATTCAATAGTTAATACTGGGTGGACACCCATTCAATATAGACACCCAATTAATACTAGCTGGACACCCATTCAATGTCTCCACCCAATTAATACTTGGTGAATACCCATTTAATAGTTAATACTGGGTGGACACCAATTCAATATAGACACCCAATTAATACTAGGCGGACACCCATTCAATGTCTCCACCCAATTAATACTTGGTGAATACCCATTTAATAGTTAATACTGGGTGGACACCAATTCAATATAGACACCCAATTAATATTAGGTGGACACCCATTCAATGTCGACACCCAATTAATACTTGGTGAATACCCATTTAATAGTTAATACTGGGTGGACAACAATTCAATCAAGACACCCAATTAATCCTGGGTGAACACCCAGTCAACAGACATCTAATACAGACACCTTTTTACCTAGAAACTAAAAATATGTTACATGCATTTATTGGTCGTCAGGTATAAGTCTCCATATCTTGACAGTACAGTCATCAGAGCAGGAAGCAAACATCTGGGGTTCCTGTGGATGCCATTGTATGCAGTTCACATCTTGTTTATGTGCCTAAATCAGTTGAACATTGCATTAGAAACTAGGTCAACCATGAATTAATATGATAGAACCTCTGAAATACATTGTACGAACAGTGAAAGGCTGGACAAAAGTGTCTGTATTACAGAGGTGTCCTAAGCTTAAATGTTGTGCTTATGGCGTCATTTTACTGTTTCTTATGACAAATACAGTATTTATAGTAATTTAATGTAATTTGTAATTTATTTGTTTAATTTGTTTGTTAATTTGTGTGCCAATAAAGAATTGTTGTTGTTGTTGTTGTTATAGTATTCCAGATGCACGGATGGACAAACGGATGGATGGATAGAACAAAGGAAGAATGAAAGAAAAATAAATGTATGTTTAGAAAAATATATATATACACTCACCTTTTGTTGTACAGCAACCATTTTAAAGGAAGGTTGATTTGGTTTTGAATTTTCAAGATCCTAGAGACAGCAGAGAAAAAATTCTCTATTTATATATAAACCTTATCAGGAAGAATAAGAAGAAAAGAAGAAAAGAAGAGAAGAAAAACAGGGATATAGGAAAGCAAAAATGTGAGAGCATATGTCCTTAGGAAACAATTGAAGGGTTTCCTGTGAAAATGACCTAAGTGACTTTTTGATGGATGTCCAGACAATGATATTTAAGCATAAGAAAGCTTATGGACACCATTTCATACCACTGAAAAAAATCATCAGAAAAGTCACTTAGGTCATTTTTGTGAGCATCCCTTCATTTAGAAAATACTAAATAGACCAAGTAGAGAAAATGTGCTGAATAGCAAATCCAACAGCCAGAATACCTCCTCAAAGATTCGTATGGAATCATCTCCTCCTGCAGTAGCAATCATCTCATTAGTTTTTGACCTAAAATAAGACAAAGTGGAATTCTTTAAGAAACTGGTGGTGAACTACTGGTTTATGCAATGCAGGGGAGTAGCGAGGCCTGAACAAAAGGGGGAGCCCCTGGGCAAGAAAGCCTTGTGCACAAGATGAGCCTTAAAAGGGCTGTGAAGGAGACTAATGCATGCTGTCATTGATGGAAATATTATTTTGAAAAGTTTTTGAAAACAAATAGATTGCATTTTTCCTTGTGTCTGTTCTCGAAAAGATGCACCGAAGACATCAGAATTATATTATGGTGAGAACAACATTCCTACCACTTGATTTCCTCTTATGGTGTGCTTTTTGTTTGATGTCATCTGTGCATCTATTAGAAGACCAGGGGTGGATTTAGGGGAGGGGTGCAGGGGGTGCACACCCCTTCCTGAGATAACTCTGGGCCCTTTTTGTCTCTATATCTTTTCAAAATAATTATTCTCTGGATAGTTTCCAATTTCTCTAATGTTGCTCCACCCCCTGAAAAATAATCCTGTGTGCACCCCTCCCTGAAGAAAATCCTGGATCCACCCTTGATGACAGATGCATAAAGAAATGGAACATATTTGTTATTATAACTAAATTCATACCAATCAACATCATATATAGTTCTGTTGTGATATCCAGACAATACACAAACACATTTCATCTTTGGGTCACTGCCAGTGGTAGCAACACCTATGAGGTAAACAAATAGTCACATAGTGACATTGTAGGTCCCCCTTCTTCCCCCAGGCTCCAACCACTCCTTGCTTCAATGATGCAATAATAAAATTTCATTTAATGAAAACCCCCATGGGTGGTGATATACATATTTCATTACAGAAAGGTTGTAGTACACCGAATTAATACAAATATACAAATATGCAATGAGATGCAAAACCCAAAATGTGTTGCTTGCATGCATGCAACCATTACCAAAATAAATATTTAGTCCTTCTAATTAGCTCTAACTCTGGACATGTATACTGTATCCCACTGGTTCTTGGGCTCGTGCCAACTTGAATCAGAGTTTTATTCTATGCCTCTTTTAAGGCATGCACCTAGGCACTTCAGGTTTGTCATTATTTCAATATAATTCTTAATTAATTCATTTGGCATGTACACATGGGTGTACATACACAGTCTTTGTACCTTCTTGGTTGCCTGGTGGATAAGACTGCCATATTCTCAGTGTTTTATCATCACTGCATGACACTAAACACAAACAATGTTTTTCATCAATCAATATAACATTAAGGAACAAGATGTCGTAGTTGGTTAGTGCACACACTTTTACCACTGACTGCATAATTACACCAGTCCCTGTGACTGCTGATATGGTGATAAACTACTGTCAATGTGACAAAATGTCCCCAAAATGTTCAGACAGTCATGCAAATATATATAGGCAGAGTTTATCTGATATCAATGGTAAAAACTCATTAACCTATTTGTGTGACTATCTAGTCTTTCGCCCTATTCCCAATCAAGACCTAATTGTCTGATGTATTGAATGATTATGATTGTATACTAAAATGGTGGTAAGTAAGAAGTTCACTATTGGACTCCTGTCATTCTGTTGTTTTTAGTTCCTTGTTTTGACTTCTATCTAGTTTGAGTAGCTCAGTGTAATAATGTTAAAGAATCATACAAGCACTGATGCAGACTGTCTAACCCCTGGCAGATCACCTATGGGTGAAACAGCATGAATATTACATGTAAATATCATCCTTAAATATCTTCAATGACTGAACATTTACCTATTCTTTTTCCTGTAGCATCAAAGCTGATAGACCAAACAGTTGACTCATGTCCTTCTAGAGTATCAAAACACGTCCTAACAAACATAGCATTTATTTAATATTTTATACTTCAATCATGACAATCTATAGTTACAAGGATACTCGGACAAACATTGGTGTCTGCAGAGTTCAATACCACTCAATAAATTGTTATCATGTGTATCTGTCCAGTTAATTTTATAATTATTCTGGCTATCCTGTTGAATGGGTAGAGATGATAAAAGAAATGAAATTATAATGATCTTACCAATCATCATCATCATCTTTATAAAGTTTAATGTTATCATCATATCCACAAGATGCCAAGATCTATAGAGAAAAAGAATAATGGAAATAAGACTGGTTCCCCTTTGAAATAGGCCAAGTTCATTTTCAAAAGCAAATTTCAAAGGCATGCATGCACACTGTCTTGAGGACATGCTGTATGGACATCATGGACACTTGCCTAAAGTTGACGTATTTAAAAAGGTGCAGCACCTTTTCATTTGAAAATTGTGCTGCAGGGACAAAAATCTGTCACCAATTCCAATTATGAATTTTTAATTATCTGGATAAGATTTTATGGGCATGAAGTGGGAACAATTTTATATTAATATCACATGTACTGTTTGTGGGACATGTTCCCACTAAAAAGACTGTTGAAAAAATAGGTTTATATTAAAAAGACTCTTTGTGTGTAGGAAATTGCAACCTTATCCTGAATATGACCCTAGAGTATTAATCAAGAGAAACTTGTCTCTGCTTGAATCATGTGTGTGCAACATGTCCCCTTGTGTGACAAGCTAAGCCCCATGAAAATTAAAGCCTATTAAAAAGTGATTGAATGAATATATACATGTATAAACTCAGGGCCAGGCTTATTTATGGAATATTTGAAGGGTTCCACATGAAAACGGCCTGAGTGATTTTTTATGATATCTTTTCAATGGCATAAGATGATATAATTAACTTTACTATGCTGAGAAAAATAATCTCAGGACATCAAAAAGTCACTTAGGTCATTTTCACAGAGGACCCTTCAATTTTGGTAATATCAAAATGAATCAAAACTGACCTCCTCTGTAGGATGCCATACAGCCCTCTTTACATCCTGCGTATGGCTATGTATAACACTAGCACATTCATACTCATCATCCTCTAAAACTTTAGACACAACAAACAAGCAAAGTCAATTACTGCAAATTATTATTTTCATAATTATGCGAACTCTGACCTTCAAACAGTCTGTTGAAATTTCATTTTCACTTCTGCCTACTTCAAACAAACAACCAAAAATGCTCATAAAGATCCCTAAAAACCTGTTAAATGACCTAAAATGATCTTTTGATGAACTGTAACAGCTAAATATACAATTTTAGAAGTATTAATAGTAAGATCTTCGTATTTTTCTTTTAATTTTGATAATTTAACAGAAGCTGATTTGGCAAAAACCACTTGAATGAGTGTTTAGATGTCTGAGGTGGCATGCTTTTGAAAATTGCAGTAATGGTGCCAGTGGTGGATCCAAGGGGGGGTCCAGGGCGGCCGGTGCCCTCCCCTTTTCAGTTGGGTCCTACTTATTTTCTTTCTCACTCTCACTCACTCTCTATATCTAGTCTAAATATGTAGAACAATATACTTTCCCAAAGCTTTACTTTCTAAATGTTTGTTGTTGGTGGTTTTATCGTAATTGTTTATCAAATTGACGCGCCTTAATAGCCCAAATTTCACACTAACTATGCTTGCGAAAAAGGATAACTATAATATAGGTTGTTTTAGCCTCTCAGAATTTTATGGCTTGCTACAGCCCTGCGATGTTACTTTAGAAGGGGGCTTGAGGAAATTATGCCCTCTGTGTTTTGTAAAATGGTGCACCCCACTTTCAAAAGGTCTAGATCCACCGCTGGGTGCAGTGCTAACTTTACACTAATGATAATAGTTCTTACTTGTATAATATATTTAGAACTTGCAAACATCTTTGCAAGATCTTGACAAGATCTTGACAAGACAGTTATCTTCTAAGATCTTGCCATGATATTGGCAAGATAATATTGGACAGATCTTGGCACACTTTTGACAAGATCTTGCTATGATCTTGGCAAGATCTTGATAAGATGCTCAACCTGGGATATCACAGAATCACTACAAGTATCTGTCCAGAATTGAACTTATCTTTACTATTTTATAGATCTTACACAATACTAAATATGATATGTGTACGTAAGGTTACAGCCAAAATCGATGCATCGCGACCAGCAAATTACAAATTTTGTTTTGATTTTGGGCTTTTCTGAGCCGTTAATCAGTTTGGGGGCAGAGCTTCTTTCAAATCAACCAATCACTGAACGAGTTCGTGAAAGCTCCACCCCAAAGAATGATGGACGGATCAGAAAAGACCAAAATCTTGCAATGCAACCACTTTCACTGTAATATATGGTACAATCATATGACAGGTTGGATGGTATGACATGACATTGTAACACTCACCATCCCATATCCATACACTCTTATCTCTGCCACATGTTGCTAATAACGACCCAGACTTTGACCAATCAATACTTTTTACTTCATTTTCATGGCCTTCTAGTGTTGCATTGCATTCAAATTCTACAATAATATTTTACAAGATTAATTCAGTGTTATCATAACAATTAATACATAGGTCTACTATAATATTATTCAAACACAACTGCTTTAGACACCAATTATAGATATGGATAATTCTACATGAATTATTTAGAATTGTGCAAAAATATATTGTATATGACTCTGACAAAAAAACTAAAATAAGAAATCAATTTTTCATTTTATTATTTGGTAAGCTTTGCTTAATTCACTTCACACAGATGCATACATATAGCATGTTTATATGTGTATATGTACAATTATATTAATTGACTTGTGTACTTTCCTCTGAGTGCTAAACTTGCCACAAGTCATCCTCTCTTATTTAGTCTTTATTTCAATCATTATTCTTCGAGTTTTTGCTTTTTTTTCTTTTTTTTTTGCCAGTCCCGCAAAAGTCAAAAATTAAAAAGCGGGCCTGACGACTTTGAGAAAGTCTATCTGAGTGGATACATTAAGCATTTAAATAAGCAAAAAAGGGGATTTCTGGCTATAGAGTCAATCCTGGTGGCATATATGAACACTAAACAACAACTACTACTATGCTACTCCACTGTCACACTATCCACAATTAAAGGCCTTTGACAACAGACTGTTAGGAAAGACTGCATACTGTACATGAACTATATACTACACATATAGACAATTTAATGAAACTTTACAGTATAGAGCAAACATATTTTATTGTATGATATGTACCTCCACTTTTTTTGTCCCATATACAAGTTGTTGCATCAAAACTTGTAGATGCTAAATATGTACCACAGGGTGCCCAAGCAACTAAATTTGAAAAACAAAAAATCACATCCAATTTCTATGTCATTTTTGTTTCAAATGGCATGGAAGATTCTAAGCATCCAACTTACTTGATCGTATAGTTCTTTGATGACCATCTTCTAATATTGTCTTACAAATCCATTTATCTCCCTCTTTGCCCCAGATACGAATGTGATAAAAATTAAAGAAATTTACATGCATCTCTTGAATATAGTATACTTAATTTATCAAAATGAAAAATATGTTTGGCATACAGTAAAATTATGAATAAAAACGGTTTTAAGACAAGACAATATGCAATCATTTTTTGTTTTAATCACTATCCAGCCAACATCTTTTATTAGCGCACAAATGAAAATTATGACAAAGTTTGCAGAATTATTTTAAAATAGTAAGATAAATTATTACGTAATATAAAAGGATATTGTTTTATCACCGCTACAGCTTGCAATTACAGTTCCTGATGGATTCCAAGCAACACACCAAACCCTATCTTCATGTCCTAAGTCATCGTACAATAAAAAAAGATAGTAGCTAAATTGAAAGAATTCAGTTCAGGAGTTCAGCTTCAGTAAAGTGATTTGCACAAAACAATTTTGCAGGACTTTTGACTATTTTTTCCAAAAATGAAACCATAAACTTACCTTCTAGGGTTGCTAAGAGTTCAATATTCCCAGACATTTGCTGGTGTTGTTCATAAATAGATGAAACAGTATAAAACAACACTGAAACCCACTTCTTCTATAAACGTTCTTCACTCTTTTAGCAGTTCATGCAAGGCGTTCCTCGTAGCACAAGGAACTCTGGGATATCAACGATTAACTCCCTTCCATTGCATTGGGTTTCCTGTGGTACAGATGCGATGACAAGCTGGGCCAAAACAAAAGTCCCTTATTTGAAAAACTTAACTTTATTTGAACTACAATATATTTTTTATGTATTTACATTTCAAATTATTGAAAAATTACAAACCTATTACAATAATTTTATTTATGGTCAGACAAAATAAGGCAAATTTTAGGGGGCAACAAATGGTCAACATAACAAAAGGCATTTTCTTGCCAGAATTCTCCCAAAATATGAGACCCTTTAGCCTCCATCACAGATGGGCTTGGGTTGTCACGCAGTACTTAGCTCCCCTTAGCATTGCGTGACAACCCAAAGAATGTCTGTAAAGGAGACTAGAGCCCCATGAAATTTGATGGAAAATTTTCAAGACCATATTCAGTTTTTGTGACCATTTACCAACTCCACCGATTTCATACAACTGTGAAAATCACAAGGCATAGTAATGGATATGAGACATTCAAATCTCTATGTTATATACTGTGATGCAACTATGCTGTGAGTGACTTTTCATAATTGTATAAAATGTGCCTTACCATCATACACTTGCACAGTCTTTTTATTTCAAATTTCAAACTCATATAAATAAAAACATTGGTTCATAAATTCATTTTTATATACACTTTTATGTGGTGTTATTGTTCCTCTTTATAGAAAGCTTCATCACCAAATTTATTAGACACTCTAAGAGGATCATTTCTCTGTTGATCATTTCTCTGATGATATTGAAGAGTTCTTTTTCCATCTGAAATTGGATCACCATAAAAAGGTAGATCAATTAACGGTACGTGAGCGGAAGTTTAGAATCTTGAATGCCATTACACCTTTTTTGGGCAATTGCATGTATACCTTTCATGGGTAAAAATAAAAAATTCTGATAATTTTCCTTGCCTAAACTTATGGGAGTCACCCCCTCTTCCACCCCTCAGTACCACACCCACCACTGACACATAGCCCACTTTTTTCTACACGTTGCCCCTTAATTGCCTAGTCTTTAGGACAAAAGACAGAATTTGATGGAGTTTTTAAATTTAATATTTACTTGACAGATTACTGGTATGAAGACTCTGAAGTTGGTTTAGTCTACAAGTTTTTGCGATCCAAACAGAAACCATCCAACCACAACACGAAGCACAACCTAAAGACAAAATATCATAGCAGTATAAGCTAATTTACAGGAAAAAATTAATAATTGTAAAACAGTCTGTCTCCCAAGCATTTAGGGATAAAACAGTAAAGGTTAAATCTCACGATACCCCAAAGACATCACTGAACCACCAAAAAAGTAAGAGTCTCCAAGAAATTAAGTCAAATTCCCCCTGTACATCCGAAACTATTCTATAATTAGATTAACTAATCATAACAAGCTAAAGCCGAGGCTAAGAGCTTGACACATGAACTGAAACTAGATACATGCAATATACAACTAAGGCTAGCAATGAATCAACAATATCAAATAACAAACCTATCAATATCTACATCGATTAACTCTGCATGGGGCAATTAAATATTTAAATAGCTCTGTAAAATGAATAAATTTTGCATCTCTCAAAGTCTTGTTTTATAAAGCAAAAAGCTATCTTGAGTCTAGGCTTGAATTGTAAAAACAAGGAAATTGGTGAAAATTAAAGCATAATTATTGGGCTAGCTAATATGTGTCTTGTCTTAGCATCTCACAAATTCTCGCCTTGACCTTGACACCCCAATTAGTTATATTATGCAATGTGGTCTTGAATATTTGCTAGATTGCAGTACAGGAATATTCCATGTACCTAGTGAAATCATAGGAATATACATCTTTGGTACCAACTCTCTTGAAATAGCCATAAGCCCACCATATGATGCTGCACCACCTGAAAAGATTTGAAATGTCACATCACCTGGTAATTAATATAAATAAATAAAAACTGTTTATTTAAGTGTCCAAGTCTTCTAGCACTTGTGCACTAAATGGGGGACACTTGGTCAGGATACTGGTTGATTTTTAGTGTAATATTGTGGCCTTTCAATATTAAGAAAATAATCATTATCCTGCACCCCAGGAGGCACTACCTTATATATGCTAAAAAGGGTATGTGCTGCAGGATAGGGTATTACTTATCAGCTCTCAGGTCTGGGGTAGGGTATCATTTTTGTCATTTTAGTCTAGGAGAGGATACCATCTTAGTATGGTTTCCGCAGTATCACCACTCTGTTTACATTGTCTTAAACACACTTTAAAGAGCCCAACAAAAAGGATAGGAAACACTTATAACTGTCGTTAGTGCAATCTGGGATTAGGATATACGTTCTTAGGCTTTTATCCAGAATAGGGTATGAAAAATCCAAATTTTAGGTCTGGGATACTGGGTCAGGGTTTTGAGGTGGCACCATGGAATACTCTTGCCCAAAAATCCCCCCACCCCCCACCCCCCACCCCAGGTCCTGCACCCATTCTATTATGTAATCACCTGGCTTGGACATACCTATGAGAGTAGCCCACAGACCATGCCAGCCTGCCATACGTTGACAGCTTCTCATCTCTTTCATTGACTACAAACAAAATAAACAAACTCCATATTATAAGCTAATAAGGTATAAAATCTGGGATACATGCATATTAAACCCAAGCCAGTAAAATAGCTGTAATAATTTAATTTTACTTGGTCACAAAAGTAAGTTTATAGCGTGGTCGGTTTTGGATAAAAAAGAGAACGAATTCCATGTAAGAATAGAGTATGTTCAAGAATGGGTCAGAAAAATCACCTTTTCTTGTTCTTTTGTGGGCAGTCCAGACGGTTCCGCCATGGCTGAACTTAGATATAAATTAAATAACTTAAAAAATTTTAAATTTGGCGCATTACTAACAAATAAAAAGCAATGTACAAAACTCTGGTAGAAAACTGTTTTTCGTCCGACATTTTGTTTCTAGTCGTCACCAGCTTACGCTCCTAAAATGTGACCAATTGAAGCCTGGAAACTAGGTCTTATGAGAAATGTGCAAAACTTTGTTCCTTCAGTTCCAGGTTGTTCCGCAATCGTATTTCATCCCAAAGCTGAGAGATGATATATCTTTGAGGTTTTATGAGAAAAGGATGGAGACATGCTTCCTTCCTTCTCTCTCTCTAGGAGAAAGGTTAAAGGAAGTGTCTGCTCGTAGAGTTACACGAAGAGCATCAAAAAAGAGGTAACGAGGGACTGAGAAAGAAAGAAAAAAAAAAGAAGAAAGAAATTAAGAAAGAAAGAAAGGAAGAAAGAAAAAAAGGAAGAAAGAAAGAAAGAAAGGAAGAAAGAAAGAAAGAAGTTTCTGCTCGTAGAGTTACACGAAGAGCATCAAAAAAGAGGTAGCGAGGGACTGAGAAAGAAAGAAAAAAAAGAAGAAAGAAATTAAGAAAGAAAGAAAGGAAGGAAGAAAAAAAGGAAGAAAGAAAGAAAGAAAGGAAGAAAGAAAGAAAGAAGATTGCAATGAATAAATGTAAAGGAAAGAAAGAAGCAAAGATAAGGGGGAAAACAAGTAACCAAAATATTGTGAACTCACTCTAAGCCCCACTGACCGATCGGGACAGTCAACAGGTGTCCATCTTAAAGGGAGTTTAAATGCCGTAAATATATGTGATTTGGGCAGAAAGGGACAAGCCATGGGTGTCCGTCTTACAAAGGTGTCCATCTTGTGAGGTGTCCCTTAGGCGAGAGTTCAATCAGCAACAAAAACAAAGAGAGAGAAAAAAAATTGATTAGATAGAGGCAATCAGGAGTATGGTAGTCTAATGAAGTCCGTTTTTGCAGTGATTACTAAGGACCCTGTATAAAGTTCAAAAGAATGAATGTAAAAAGAAATCCGTCCATTTTATGTTCTGGCATTCAGTACACTTTGACTTTATCTTTATGTGAGAACTGTAAGAAACCCCTTTGGAGCAGCCCTCGGATGATACTCCGCCCTTCAAGGATTTTGTCTTTGAGTGAGCTATTGTAGTAGAGTCTATGACTACCATGGACTGCTGATTCAGTTTGGAAAAACCTAGACAGTATCGGTTTGACCTCTCCTCAGTTCCCCACCCCTTTTCACGTTGCCCCTACTACATTTTCTTCGCAATTAGAAAGAAGTTAATTTTCAAGATGAAAAGAGTACTTCTATTGTCATTCGTATACCTACAGGCATTACATGGTGTTCAACAAAAGGAAGGAAAAACCTCTAACCCATTTTATGTGCCGTCACCGCGATGACTCACTCCAGCTAGCTTTTGCCCCGCCCACATCGCAAAGAGGTTTGGCGCGCGCAAAGTATTCTGGGTTTCCTGTACAGACAAGACTCGAATAGTTTGGAATCGAGTAATGTAGAGTAACTCACATTTTGCTCTGCTATTTGCTTAACCGTTGGGCCGATTTCTGTGATATTGTTCTGAATGTGAAAGTATGAGTTGGGGAAAAGATCTTTGGGTAAGGAACAGCCATGGCGAGCTTTAGAATTGATCAAAATTGGTGTCAAAGCAGAATGTTCATGTCGGCCATATACGGGTGCTCACATGTTGGAAGCCACAATATTCTGTTGTGATATCAATGTAAAATTAATTCTCTCTCTGTGATTGCAGGATCAATTTGATTTAATAGCATCGCATACTCATTCTGGAATAGACTTCGTAGACAAAGTTGCTAAATTCGTCAAAGAAAGAAGTCAAATCGAAGCGAATTATGCGAAGGAATTAAGGTTAGCTATGAGGCGTCAGCTGAACCCTGGCATTATGTTATACTTTCTATAGTATTGTTTAATATTGATTGATCTATTGGAGGTATGTTTGATCAAAAGAACAGCCACTTTCTAGTTTAATCGTAAACATGTATAAATCGTGTCGAAGTTTATTAAATGTGCAGGTTTGACATTGTAAGATATAGCGAAACACCTCTTGAGTTTTGATTTCAACCAGATCCTCATGGAGCTTACTGTATCACACAGTGGTTTATTAATTTCTGTTTCACATCTTAGCGTATTCCTTGCTCTAAATTACAGCCCGGAAATAATCATTTTTCGACGATAAAATCACCAACGTCTTGTCTAGACGCTAGACAAGCGAGAGAAATTGCATTTGCAAATAATAGACATTTGAAAACAGGTAATTGCATAAATGAATGTGCCGTTTTTTCGAATGGGCATTTTAGTTCATTCTTATTAACCCTGAAGCTAAATATCAAAGAGACCTTTTGATTATACACAGTGGCTATTCGTATGGTGACCGTAGTAATTTAGATGTAATTTTGTGACTCAACTCGGTTGTACGTGGTCACTTCCTGCGGTTTGCTCTTTAGTATTCATATACAATTTGTGTTCAGCACTAATCGTGTTATTTTTGTCACTTCCAATATTTTCACTTTTAGTTCCCACTCAGATCATTTCTAATCTCTTAAGCCTACCACTGTGCATGATACCTGATCTTCATCCATAATAAAAGAGCAGTGGATTTGAGGATCCAAACAAATCTGGATCAGTCTCACAACCTTGCTATATATAACATATAAGCTACAAAATAGAAGAATTAATTACAGGATTATAATACCACACATGGGAAAATGTATTAGCCAAGAGCAAATGAAATTGATTCCACTTATACTCACAACTTGGTACATTTAAATCTTGCCCACATGGTCACTATTTGAACTTACCACAATGAGCACAGATGTATAAAACACAATACCTTTAATAAATGAGAGGTATTTCCTCGTGTCCTCCAAGTGTAAACAATGGTAATTGTATGAAAAATTCCATGAACAACAGAAATGTTTAACCATGAATTTTGATGTTTTAAAGAATGGATAATAATTTTTTGGTGGATATATACACCTATAATAGACATGGTGTCATTCATACAATACATTCAACAGGCAACTAAGTATATTTTCAATAGATTGTGTCATCCACTATTTTGACTGCAACCAAAATGTTTATTACTGGTTGTATCCACAATAATTCTTTGATTTATACGTGTATATAGAGATCCCTGTAAAATAAGTATAAAGTGGCAATTAAGCCAAACAGTATATCAGCGATAGCTGTTTTTTAGGCCATCTGATCAAGATGCTATAACTGTTCAACTCCAGGGGTGTAGAATGGTCCAAACAAAAAGTCAGAATCTCGCAAAATTTTCATCAAATTTTGTTGGTCTCGAAGTCAAGAGTTCTTAAAAAACGCTGTCTCAGAGTCTAGAACTTTGAAAGCAAAGGAAATTGGTGAAAAAGCTTCTCTAAGGCTTGTAAAAATTAATATGCCTCGTCTTGGGTGTTATATGATCACAAAGTCTCATCTTGACCAACACCCCTAACTCTGATCCTTGTAAATCTTGCATCCTTGATTTGAACTTCTTTTATCTAACATAGAGAAGATTTTGTATTAGTGTGAAAATGGCACGGCATGGTTAAGACAGGAATTTCAAATGCTTTCACAGACATGGTGCTGACACAGCCATAGCACAGCGTAGTCTATGTTTCACACATACAAAATCTGCTCTATTTCAGTGTAATTTTAAATGCCCATGGAATATGAGACATTGTGTGATAGAGTGGGGGAGGGGGTGGTAAAGCTTGAACTTGGTGAACAATATTGATTGTCTGTTGTAGCATTGCATTCTGGGGCTGTTAACTCTGTTAGTCATATGACACCAAACAAAAGAACAGCAATCTACATGCATGGCATCTTTTGTTTAGTGTTATTAATGGGTTAACAGTCCAAGAATACACCTGGATAGCAATATAACCTGTGTTAGGGAGTGCAGTTTACATGGCACTAGGATCAATCCTAGCAGGCGAACCAACTTTTACGTTTAGTTTACATGCCCGGAGCAATCCAAAGCAGAGTTCAAAGAAATGAGTCATTGCTCGTCCTAGGTCATCCGAACTACCACTGACAGTGTCCCCAACATTAGCATTTCCTAATCCTAGTTGGCGAAGTATCTCTACTTTTTCTGTTTACATGACCGAAACATACTCCTAGTGCTAGGATAATAATTCCTACTGATGAGACAGGATGATCCTAGTAGTAGGATGATCCTACAGTAGTACCTGAAGTGAAGACACATTTCCATGTAAACAGAATGCAGTAAATGTATAGCAGGTAGGATGATTCGCCTGCTAGGATGATCCTAGTGCCATGTAAACATCCCCTTAGATTGCCATTCACTGTTAAGTACCCCCGGGGGGGGGGAACTCCAATCGGAAATGGACGGCGATGCTCGTCGTACCTTTTAGGGGTCAAAATCAGCAATCTGGTACCTTTTAGGGTGTCCCAGACTTTAGTGGACTACTAGAGACCTAGCTGGTACCTCTTAGGGTAATTTTTCCCTCCATTAACGATTAAATACTGGAAACAAAGATCGGATTGCACGACCATCAAATTATTCGGATATAAATAGAAACAATTGATCGCTTGATTAACTAAAATATGCAAAATGTTAAATTTTTAATTTGTTTTTGAGTTGGTACCTTTTAGGGGTAAAAACATGTATTGCCACGCCCACCCGGATATGACTTTGGTACCTTTTAGGGGTCATTTTTAAAATTTCCGACGAGCATCCCCGTCCTCTTATATATAGGAGTCCCCCCCCCCCCCCGGGTAAGTACCTTCATACATATTTTTCCTTCATCTGTATTAACTATCAAGTACCACTGGATGTAAATGACATGTTAAATGTATTTATACAAACAATGATCTTACAGTAGCAGGTTAGGGAAAGGTGCAGCCTAAGGCTAATGTGAAATCTTGATTAAACTGAATCGGCCATTTTTTTGTGCAGAAAACTTGCAAGATCTTTTCAACCAAAGAAGAAAGAGGAAGAAGATCAAAAGTGAGTTTTGAGCACCACACATTTTTCATAATATAGACTAAAAAAATGAAGTACAGTAGATGGGCACAAGCATCCTTGCAGAACAGATAAGATATGAAAGATCTATATATTAAGTGCATTTTAATGGGAGAGATCCATGGAAGAATATTAGGTGTTATGTTGCACCAACTGATCAAATTCTAAGTTCTCCAGAAGGATCTTTTAGTTCTTAAGGAGAATTCAATATTTGATCAAAGATGGCTTACACTTTTCTTGTATATTGTCCTTGTTATTTGTCAGTTGTATCCACAGTTAACTTTGGATAGCAAGGCTAGTGGCATATTGTACATAGTTCAGCTACTCAGTTGACTTTCACTACTGTTATTGGGGGTTTCAGTCCCAGTTGGGGCATTGGAACGTACTTGAGTCACATTAGTTGGTCTCTCCATTGCCTCAAGGTTCTTCCTCTGCATGCATGGTTACTCCAATTTTCCTTCCTCACAACTAGCAACACTGTTTCAATTATCCTAAACTTGTGCTCTGGGACTGACATAGGCTGCATGCTGGCAGCAAAGTGCATCATTTACAGGCCTTTAACCTGTCAGACCATGTTGAGCTGTATCCTAATAACTCAGCCTTTAGGTTGTGATGCAGATGATTAGCCCCCAAAATTATTATTTATATGTAATATTATAACTTACTGTAATGTTTCACTTTAATTTGAAGGTTTACATTCCATAAGTCATTTGTTGGGGTTGTCAAGGAGACAGATGACTTAGCTGGTCAGCATGAGTTAATTGCAGAAAATTTGAATGTTAAAGTTTACAAAGAGTTACAGCAAACATATGCTGAGCTCAAAAATGAAAGGCGAAAGGTAATATATACATATATCACAATGCAATTATGAACAGTGCATGTATAGAAGAGATGGAACTGAATTGATACATGTACGCTGTCATTTGCAGCTAAGCGTGTATACTAGCTGGTCACTAAAACAAACTGGTTGCTGAAACACAGAAGTTAGTCAACCATAACGTTAATGTTTGGTGGATGCTAAAAATATTTTGGTTAAAAAGGCAAATTCTTTCTCTGGATTTCAGAAACAAAGTGAATAGTATACACGCTTAGCTGCAAATGATGGTATGTTGATCAGTTTGAGTCATTAGAATATAATTATTTTGTTCAGGGATCTGGATTAGTTTTCCATTTTGTGAATCAGGCGATGATATCAGAAAATAAAACAAAAAATGCACTTCAAAAAATAATTGTCAGTCAGACAATTACATGTAACTTTGTGCCTTTAGATACTCTTCCAAAGGACATTATAGTCGATCATCTCTAATAATGTGACAAATACTTAATATTGATCCCTTCAAATCCTTTGAAGAAAACTTGGTTTGAAAACTTTGTTTTCTGTCTCCTAGCACCTGTCAGAAGCCAAAAAAGTCCAAGATGCATTGGATCAGTCCATGAAGGCACTTGAAGTTGTAAGTTCTGATCAATTGCTACATGTACATGTTGTACATAACACTTAAACCTCATGCAGTATACATAGTCCAGTAACGAAGAAAGCTATGTGCATGGATCAACAAATGTTATTATAGAGAGTATGCATCTATATATTGCATGAGCAGCAGCAAGCACATGGGTTGGCCATGTAACAAGAAAAAAAAAACATTAAAAAAACATACTCTACAGTGTATATACAACACTCAACTCACATGTTGATTTTTGAAATGTAAATTTATATTATGAATTCAGGTCAAAAAATCCTATGAAAGAGCCAGTGGTGAAGCAGAGCAAGCTCTGGGGATTTTTCAAAAAGCAGATCAGGATATGAGCAAAACAAAACTAGAAGTTGAAAAGGTAACAAAGATTGATTTTTATGACTGAAATATTTAAATTCAGTTACAAGGATTGCATCGGAAGTTGCACTGTTATCCAAAAGAGCTGGATGGTGCTCTGCATTGTTCTTTTTATTTTCCAACTACTGATCATTTCTCAATCACCAACTTCTTTCTTTGGACAAATTACACTAGTTATCTAATAAATGGCTCATTTACTTCTCACTGGTACTTGATTGCTAAGTGTTGATTACAGTTTATATAATAATTGGCATATTACGTGCGCTCTGATTGGTCGAACAACCATGTGTGATTATAGTACACACAAATAGATGGCGTCATTGAATCTTACGTGCGCTCTGATTGGTTGGAATGCTTCGATAAATATTATATAAAACAGATAGATTCCATTTTCCATGCGTCTGTACTCCAATCGATGCACAGAAGACATCAAAATGTGGTGAGAACAACAGTCACGCTCGACTTCGTCTTGTGGCATACTTATTTGTTCTCGCCACATTTTGATATCATCTGTGCATCGATTAGAGTACAGACACACGGAAAAATGGAATCTATTTGTTAAATAACGACTCTGCAAAGCATTCTATTAACACGCAAGACATTTGTGTTTGGACAAATTATTAAACTATCTAATAGATGGCTCATTTACTTCTGGTACTTGATTAATGCTAAGTGTTGATTACAGTATAAGGACTCTGCAAAGCATTCTGTTAACATGCAAGCTAGTCCACATTTCAAATATTTCTTTTAAGCAGGTCATCTATCAGGCAAACTTGAGCCATCAAAATCCAAGTCTGGTCAGAAAAAAAACAAAAACAGTAGAAATAAAATTGTAACATATTCAACCAGCGAATCATTTGCCAGTAAAATTTGGCATTTTTTTTATGTTTGTCTGATGACCAGCACTTATTTGCAACCTTGTACTTGTAGCTATGCACCCAGCTAGACATCCTTTTAAACCAGCATTGGGCCATTTCATTATTATAATTATAATGATGATTGTTATCATCTTTATTGTCAGTAATTTTAATTGATGAATATATCTTACATGTAATTATGTTATTAATAGTGTAAAGCAGCATCAATGGAGAAAGGTCAAGCAGCTGACAAAGCCAAAGATGAATATCGACAGCAGTTGGACAAAACAAACAGCAAACAGACACTACATTATTCCAATGAAATGCCTGCTGTCTTTAATGTTAGTAAACGTACATGTGGGTGATTTCATGAACCTTCTTTCCTCCCGCAGACTGTTTGCCACAGCCTCTTAATTCAGTTACCATATTTACTCTTTAAGTGCTGCCCCCCATTAAACACTTAATTTTTAATAACCACCACCCTCGAATAAGCACTGCACATATTCATTTAATATAGCACTTATTCAAAGAACTATAGGGCTGTCATCTGGAATAAGGAAGAAAGCAAGTACAGTGTAACTCAATGTTGAAATTTTGTGAAAAATATGAGGTTTGAATGTTTGAAACGCACTTATTTTGTTGTTAACAATTAATTTTTTTTGGAATAATAAATAAAATCATTCCAAAATATTTTGATTTTCAAATGTGGCCCTTGAATTAATGCTGTCCCCGAATTAGCGCTTCTTCAAAAGTATTAATGAAAATGTAATAAGTGCCGCAGCACTTAAAGGAGTAAATACGATATTGCAGATTTTCCATTAATATTACAGTTGAACCCCAATATAACGATCCTCAATGTAACACTGTTCCCAGTACATTGATCAACATCAGCCCAACCAATGTTTTAGCACAGTAAATACATGGAACAGAACCCGATTTAACGTTTGCCTGACATAACGATCTAATTTTACCAGTCCCTCAAAGCACATTGTTATAATTGAGGTTCCACTGTAGATTGATTACAGAAAAAAGTAATTTTACCATCCATGAGATTGAAGTTGCTTACTCAAGGGGGTGGGGGACTGGCTTTAGTGTATATACATTGTACCCCTCTCCCCAATATACTGTGTACAGTTAAAGACATCAGTGCAGAAAGAACAAGTGAACTGTGATCAAAATTTAATTTTAAAATGTTAAATTCTCCCTGAAATTTCTTTATTATCATAGGAGAAGTTGTTGTTGAAGATCACCTATGCTGTTTTTGCACTGACATCTCACTTGTACTGTTTATAGGACTGCCCTCTTTAATGATTGTGCTTTTGTTTCTTGATATAGGAGCTACAAGCAATGGAAGAGAAAAGGATTGCTAAAATAGGGACATTATTAACAGAGTATTCAGATATCCATTGCAATGTGATGCCTATTATCCAGACTTGTTTAAATAATATGAAAGATAATGCAGCTTCAGTTGATGGTGCAAAGGTAATGTATTTTTAATTCACTGATTGGCCACTAGCAACATGCACATCACATGGAGTACTTCATGTTAAGGTCACAAAATTGTTTGGACATCGTCAATGATTAGACCATTTTACAGTTACATCTTGGTCAACCACAGCCTCAACTGTGCATAATATATTCTTTGGAGTTTGGTAACAGCCCGTGAAAAGGCAATGAATGTACAGGAAGAAGTAAATGAACAAAGCAAATGCTTTTGATTTTGACAGGTTTGTTCTTTGTTCGTTTACACCTCCCTGGTTCATTTGTGTGCATTTCTTGCCTTTTCATGAGCTGTTACCAAACTGAAAAGAATATATTACATACAGTCGAGGCTGTGGTTGACCAAGACGTAACTGTAAAATGGTCTATTGTTTGGACATTGTCAATGAATTGTTGTACAAATGTACAGACTTTTCCAGCCTGATTTGTTCATTTACTTATCTAAAGAATTGTTGAAAATACTATTTCAAATGAAGGTTAGAACTATATTTTAATAAAATAATATAAACAAAGCAGCAAATCAAGTTATATCAAGTCGATAAATTATGAAAAAGTTTGTACATTTACAACAATTTCATGACCATCACATGAAGTACTCCATGTGATGGCTAGTGGCTAAATTCGTAGAAATCTCTCATAAGTGGACACCATTTCTGGTCCTGAGGATTTCATGGGTTAGCCTGTGTTGCTGGCAGTCTGCAGTTTGCCAGCAACACAGGCTATTTATTGGCTTATTTGTGTCTACCTAGTCCTTGATCTCCACTATGAGGTTTGGATAACAGGTTGGGACATTTTACAAGTAGTAAGACCAGTTATCTATATGTACTGAGACTGATTATACAATGTATATTCCTGCAAACTAAAGTCATAACTCTATAAAAATCTGTGATGGTGGATTGCAGATGTTACATGTTTTGACTACCAGTAACCACATGTCCTCATAGAGGGCTTTTATTATTTGTTACGTCCCACATGTCACTGATCACTGATTTCATTACTATTACTTAGGATTCTGCAACACTTATGGATCAAAACAAAACAGCATTAGTTCCCCCTGGTGATATAGCATTTGAGGAGTATGGTAAAAGCGGAAGTACAAATACACCATCAAGTAAAAAGAATATTAAAAAAGAGAAGAAGAAGAAAACCTTGTTTGGTAAAACAAAAAAGGTACACTGTCTATAAGTATGTTAATAGTTCCCTTTAATAATTTTAGTTGATTCTATCTGATTCTAAATTGCTTTGGCTAAATATTTAACACTGCTTCACACTAGCACCATATTGCAATCATAATTGCAAGAAGCCTTGTGGTGTGAATGAAATACCACAAGTATAGGCACTGCTTAGGATGTGTGTGTGTCCTGGGGAGGGGGGACTCCATTGTAAAAGGATTGCGTACTATGCTTGTCATATCTCTTAGGGGTAAAAATCAGCAATTTGGTATCTTTTAGGGTGTTAAAATTGAAGTTTAGAGTTTTAGCATTTCCTGGTCTCTTTTAGGGTATTAAAAGAGCCCATCGCTTATTATCTTGTTCTCAAATGGAAGAAATTTGCCCAACAAAATGTCGTCCATTCAATTTTATGTTCATCATAATCATGTTCATTAGCTTGTTATCACTGGTATCTCTTAGGTATTAAAAATTCGTCCAGCCACGCCCTTCTTAAAAGGCTTCTGGTATCTTTTAGGGGTATTTTTTAAGATTTCCGATGAGCATACCTGATCCTTTTACAATGGAGTCCCCCACCCGGGTTGTGTGTAGCAACTCTTTTTAAATTCGGAAAGGAAAGGGAGAGGAGAAAGAAAGATGGCTCTGGGTTTCCTCCCCCCCCCCCTCCAGTCCCCTCACAAGAGCTGCTATACAGGTTATTACAGTTTTTGATTCGCACTGAATATTATCATCAGATAACAGCACTTTGTAAAACAAGGCTAACATATTCTCGATTCTTGCCGCTTTAGGTTGAAGGCGATGGGAATGACTTCAATCAACTTCCACCAGGAGAACAAGTACGGGTTTGCAAGAAAAACATCAAGTCTTTTGAACAACAAGTACAGCAACTAAAGTCTTCAAGGTTAGTCTTAAACCTTTTAAAACTTTGCATCGAAGTTGTCAAAATGAGCAAAATCCCGTGTTCTTTACAATTGAATTCTTGAGTATGTCTGTGAATAATCTGAAAGGGTCACTGTTTATGCAAATATTTGTATACTAAAGGTTATTAACCGAGCGCGAGGTCTGTATGGGAAAATATCAGACCGAGGTCTTGACAGTACGGACCGAGCGCAGCGAGGTCTGTACAAAAGACCGAGGTCTGATATTTTCCCGTACAGACCGAGCAAGCTCGGTTAATAAATTGTTTATTATATGGCTATTTTCCTCGCTGTATCGACAAAAATCAAGCGAACTTCCGATATCAGACCGATTGCCATGGAAACGGTCCGAGATGGGAAAATATCAGACCGGAAATCAGCCAATCAGAGCGCGCGTACTATCATAGCCATATAATAAATTATATTACAATTTGTATTTCTATAGAGAAGCCATGGAGAAGATGTCTTTAGTATACCAACAAAATCCATCACTGGGGGATCCAGCATCACTAGAAGAAGATCTTCGAACAAATGCAAAAGATTTGGATCGTTGTAGTATGGAGTTATTCAAGTACCAATCCTATCTAGCAACCATAGAAGGAACGCCCGCTCCAGCCCCACCCCCAAGCTATTCAAAGCCTTCAAGTACACAACCTCCCCCAGCTCCAGCTGACAACGTTCCCCCAGCCCCTCCCCCAGCTCCAAGTCTTTTGGTCCCACCAGTTGAGGAGCCTGAGGAAGATGGCGAATTTGAAGAAGAAAAATGCAGAGTGCTTTACGATTTTGAAGGTATGACCTATTAAGATTTTCACTCGCTGCCGCCGAGTCATTTGCAGTTTGTTTTTTTTTCGTCCATCACAAAACGGATAGCATGAAGAGGGTTTGAGAGCAATTTCTGGTTGAAAATGGAGTACAATAGGATTCATTGTTTTCATTCGCCGTTTTCAAAAGACCATTGTTTTTATTAACCAATCACCGCTCCGCTTCAAGAGGTCTTAATGCTGCCCCTCACAAAATGCGGACAGATCTCAGAGATCTGTACAGCACATTCTCGGCCGAGAAGGTTCGAAAGCCGGCTGAATGAACGATTTGTTCTCCTATATTTATACAGAACAATATAAATAAAATTCGTTTGGTTTTTCAGGGACAAACGACGGAGAGTTAGCTGTACATGAAGGCGAAGAATTGATCGTTACAGAGGTTGATTCTGATGGCAGCGGATGGACCAAAGTTATACAGCCGAACTCTGATAACGAGGGCTATGTACCAACGGCGTACCTCGAAATGATCAATTAAACACCAAATACAGCCAGAAAACGATAAAACTACACGCTAGAGCGATGGCTTCTTTCTAAATTTAAAGATATAGAAAAATTTAAACTATTTTTGATTCATCGCATAATGATCTAAATAACATCGCCTGGAATGACTTTGGTTTGGGCAGTGCGTATTATTGAATCCAGATATCGACTGATATGGTCATGGAGGCCAGCATCATCTATGTGGTTATTGAAGGAGTTGACTGTCAAGCGTTACACCTTGGATGTGGAAAATGTTAAGTGTTGCTCACTTGAGTGTTTCCTTTTTGCTGTGTTTGGCTGTAGATATAAACCTATTCCAAAAAGGCTCTCCTCGATTTGGTTGCATGTTGCATTCCACTAATGAAATGCAATTTTGGGTGTAAAAGTTTTGTTATTTTACACACCTAGAATACGCAGGGAAGTCTTCTCAAAAGTCTGCTCATATTCTACCAGAGTGTTGCCTAATTACCCCCAATTACACTTTGTTCCTAATGCATTTCAGTCTTTAAATGTAATTTGCAACAAACCCAAGGAAAACCCTTTTTGAAATAGTTATATATATACAGTACCAACTCGAGTTTGAGACATTATCGCCGACAACTGGTTAAGCTTTTAATGCCGTTCTTTTGTCAATTTTTTCCCGCCATTCATGATAGATTGGTTTTACCTAACCCGTGAAATAAATTGTAAGCTAAGGGCTGTTTATAGAGTGATTTTCATTTTGGCCGTGAAAGAAAAATGACTATTTAGTGGTAAGAAACAAAAGAAAGCAATGGCTTTAGAGTCTTCTACCAACTATTAGTTTGTCTATTGCTTCATGGTCAAATGAAAACCACTCTATGAAGGCGAGTTGTCCCTACTAGCCGGGATACTCTTGTTTCTTTACCCTTTGGATCACAAATCAAAAGGGCTATCCCGACTACCAGGAACTACTCACTCAATTGAAAAAAATATTGTCGGGTCGAAAACCATAGAAGGTGAGACCGAAATGGTGCATGGGATGCCAATAATTATATTCTGATTCATTCATTTAAGCTCCAACCGATAAATAATCGAAGCCAAACGGCCAGCCAACCAAGGTCCTGAACACGCTTTTCGCGTTTTGCATCGAGGGCAAAGCGTAAATGAATAAATCAGAAAAATTATTATTGACATCCCAAGCAACATTTCGGTCTCAACGTTTCTTCAATTGACTATAAACATCCCCTTAGGTTGATGTTACACGGGTTGATTCGCAACATCGATTTTCCGCGCAACACTTGGTCAAACTGATAATTTTGCGTTAAAAGTTTTTAAAATTCATATCAAACATTCGCAAATTGTTCACTAAGCAAAATATCGTTAAAATAGTTGCGTTTTGTATTTTCCACGGGATAAACTTTACGAGTAACATTTGTTGCGCGTAAAATCTTTGTTGCGAATCGACCCGTGTAACATCACCTTTATACCTATAAGACTAGTACAACGGTTTATTTCTATTTTTTGTGCGTGTGTGTGTGTGTGTATTTGACTATTACACGTTAGCTATTAATGTTTGTTTCACGGGTAAAATACAATCAATCTATTGAGACCTGCGTCTCACTAGCGACTTAAACAAGGAAATATTTGCTGGCGAATAGGAGGTTTATGTTTTCTCTGGGCACTTATGTTGGGTTTCCTGTCTATGAAGCTAATTTGCATATTGCATAACTCTCCATTGTAATAAGGAGAAGCGGCATTTTGACAGTTCACGTGACAACCACTGGAACTTGTAATGAGCCTAAGAGAAAACATAAATAAGAGCAAAGACTCCACGCAGATGGCCAAGCTGCGCGAAGAGTCAATAAACGCCTGGGTCCAGTTGCATAAAACGTAACGTCGGACGTAACTGCTAACGTAAAACGTTACTAACAGTGGTTTAACTGGGCTGAACGTCCCATGTTAACTTTTACGTCCAACGTTGGGTTTTACGCAACTGGGCCATGAAGTCGCTAGTTACGATCGGGTTCAGTTGAATGACATTTCTGAGTCCCTATAAATAGGGTTTTTCACAAATTCTGATAATGTGTTATAACTCCCGCTCATGCCACTGTTTTTGCCTTAATATAACATCAGTTTTATTGTAAAGGCAGAAATACAATATCATGCTAGTTTAATATTTTACTTAAAGAATAAATATAAATGAAAATAACTCGCTGAAGTATGCTATGTTTTAAAACGTTTTTAAATTCCTATGATGACGTCATCTGTAGTAGTAATTTGGCGCCAAAAGAATGACGTTATACGTTGATGAACTATTTTGTAAGTTAGTAGGGAGGGGTGGGTCAGTCATTTGTCCCACCATCCCCTACAAAATTATTTTAACGAAAAAATAAAGAGAAATTGTATATCTCGTTAATCAGTTAATAATGTAGTTTGAATGTTTTAAATTACAGTAATAAATAGAGTTTAGATACACTTTCTATGATGTGTGTATGGCTGATTAATTGAAATCTTGGTTCTGAAATGAGTGATCATGATAACACTGTAATGTAAGCCACTACTTGATAGCCTGTGAACAGGCTCGGGGGGAGGGGGAGGGGAAGGGAAGGGAAAGGAGAAGGGGAGCCTGTTCACAGGCTACTACTCGATGTTAAACAACGGCACGACAGCTTATCTCCTAGTCTCCTACGCAGCCGCAGTTTTGTTGTCACGCTAGGGCTTACAACAAAACTGCGGCTGCGTAGGAGACTACTTATCTCCAAGAAAATGCAAGAAAAAAAATGTGTAAAGATTCTGCAAGAAAAGTCGTGCACCCGAACCTGTAGCGAAAGGGGGGAACGGAAATCCTATGGAGTTTGTGAGTGTAAATTAGGATTTCAAAAGGAAAAGCACTATATTTAATTTAGCGTCGGTAGTTCCTTCTGGTCTCCCAGAAAGCAGACGGTGCGCTCTTTACGTACCCCCTCTCTACATAAGTGCTTCGTTTTAAGGGTATTTCACCGGGAATTTTTGTCCATTTCTAGTTTCTTCAGTGTGGGAAATATGTAGGAAACGACGTAGGAAATTGCAATTTCCTACATAATTGATTCTGTCCAATTTCAATCATAGGAAAATGCAATTTACTATATAGGAAATATGTAGGAAATATTTAGGAAATTGAAATTTCCTATGATAGGAATTATGTAGTGTTTATGAAGTGTTTTCCACCATTTCTATTTATTTCTTTCATAATCTTTATATTTTTCTGTTTAAGACATGGGAGGAAAAAAAGAAAACAACAACAACAACAACAAAAGAAAGAAAGAAAGAAAGAAAGAAAGAAAGAAAGAAAGAAAGAAAGAGAGAGAGAGAGAGAGAGAGAGAGAGAGAGAGAGAGAGAGAGAGAGAGAGAGAGAGAGAGAGAGAGAGAGAGAGAGAGAGAGAGAGAGAAAGAAAGAAAGAAAGGAAAGAAGAAAAAAAGAAAAAAGAAAAAAGGCCCAAATCGGTTTCGAACCCGGCTCTTACATCTGCTCATTTGCTTCACAGTTCAAGGGTTTTCCAACTGTGCCACGGGAACGCGTAATTTACACAACAATAGAATGCCAATTCACAAGATACACTAGGTTATTTTGTTCTCCAAATCCCTCAGTAGACCAGTTAGCCTAGTGGTAAGGTTCAGTCATCTATGGCCTAGGATCCGACTGTTTCCTCCCTCTTTGACTGCGAAGCTCACTGCGTTCTACCGGATAGCGCGGAAGGGGCCGAAATCTCCATCCTATACGTAACATGCGATGATTCAGCGGTTTGTCTGGATACATGGTCCGATTTTTTGGGTTTTGCATAAAATTAGCATACTAATTTGCTTTGGGTACCAGGTTCGAGTCCTGCCTGAGTCAACAACTTTTTTTTCTTTTTTTCTGTTTTTAATGGATTCTATTTCTCTTCTCTAATTTTTCTTGCCTTAAAATTCTGGTCTTCAATGAAGAAAACTACATAAACTCTTTACATCGACTTGATGATTTCAAAATTTACGTAATTTAGGAAAACAAATAATTCATTCCACTTTCTAAAACTCAGCTGCTGGACCTCTGATGCTCAAGTCATTCTGAAGCATTCTCTAATCCCAGCCGAGTATAGTGGAAATCGAACCTCCCCTATCAATATCGACGGGCCTGCAAGAGCTGTGAAAGGTTACATGCAGTACAAGCTGTGCATAGCTGGCAGAGCAAACAAAGACTTAAATTATTCTCCATACACCGCATGGCTTTTTCAGTTATGAACTCATTTAGATTGGGTATATGAGGTGTGTACTTTTCACTGAAGTTTTCGTCGCCTTTGTTTGAGTTCTGAAGGTCGTCTACTGCTGTGCATTTGAATTTATTTCCTTGTGTCTCGTTTTCGCAGGATCACAAGAAACGCCCTTCGTTTCTATACGTTCCTTTTCATTACTTGCCAAACTCTTGAATCTAGTGTATTCATATTTTGACATAATTTAAGCCATTACCAAAATCTTCTTTTCTTCGTTCCTTTCTTCTCTCTTTAATTACGTTTCATGCAAGCAAAGCACAGAACAGTTCATGCATTTCACTTACAAGCCTGTGTCCATCTGCTCACCCAGCCAATTCATCGTATCTAATGTGTGTTAATGTATGCATATAATTCCGCCTTAAAAGCAATGACTATCGAAACAAAAAAAACCCGGTCGTACAAATGATGATTTGGCCATCAGTGAATGAAGAAAATTCCAAATGACCGCATCAACAGCAACTCAAACAGGACAACTTCTCAGAAATACCTTAGGTAAGGTAAGGTAACTTTATTTATAACCACGGAAAATCAACAGTCAATTGCTAAAAATTATAAACTATATAATTATATTTACAATATTTAAAAGCATGATACTGGTTTACATGATTGCCGTGGGGAACTGACTATTCTTGATGAAAGAATCTATCAAGCTCTTTTTTAAAATGCGCCATGTTCTTTGCATTACGTGCTTCCTGGAAGACTATTCCATAGTTTGGCACCACTGTCAGTAGCTAAAGCTGCGTTTTCAGTAAGTATTCTGTGTTAGGCTTTGGCAAGAATAACTTACCATCGCAGCGCCCGTTAAATTATAATTAGTTGTATATTCACGAAATAATTCTTGCAAGTATAATGGTGCAGTCACGGTATTGTGCAATGTATTAAACATGATCTTAGCCTTCTGTTTTTTCCTGCGAACATCAAGCATGTCCCAGCCCAGTTCCTTCAGAATCCCTGCGGATCTGATTTCATAACTGGACTGGGTAATCACTCTCGCTGCACGATGCTGCAATTTTTGAAGCCTTGCTATCTATCAAGCAGTCTTCAGGTGTTGTTTTTGATTTCCATGGCGAGGGCAGACCCAGCGATCATCCGCTTTTTTGTTGGCTGAAAAAAGTTGGCGAAAAACATCCATGGTAATCAGGTACGCTAGTATGAAATAGATCATGATGATGGCGGCGCAAACCAAATGGTCGGAGTCGATAGCAATACTCATGATTTCCGTACTTTTATCGTATATGTACATACGTATATACGTTGGTATAATCGTATCGTATATCGTATATGTACCCCTTGCAATGCACTGTTAATGTTAGATTTATCGGTTGCTAAGATGCGACGTCAGTAGACCCAGTCTTTTCATGTGTGAGCTGTCCCAGTCTTTTTGAAAGGTAGATAGGAGATCGAGAAGGAATGAATGAGAGAAGAAATGCTGAAGTCGTAGGAAGGAAGGAAGGATGGATGGATGGATGGATGGATGGATTAAAAGAAGGAAGGAAGGAAGAAAGGAAGGATATATTGAAGAAAGGAAGGAATAAATGATACATTGCTTGGATGAGACTTGAATTCAGTTTATAATTTCTTGCCTTACATTAACTAGTTTTGACTTTTTCTTTTTAATTTTTCTTTCTTTTCTGGGGCAGTTTATTTGACAATTAAAATTTAATGAACTCAACTTGAAGAGAATGAAAGTCATGCCAAAATGACTTCTTATTATAGTACTGAGCTCTCTTTAATTGTAGTAGCTCTATCGGTTGCTAAGATACGATCGACGTCATCAGTAGTCCCAAAATGCCAGTCTTCTTGAAAGGAAGGTTTGTGAGAAGGAATTAATAAGAGATCAGAGAGAATGTTGAAATGGAAGGTTGGAAGGAAAAAAGGAAGGAAGGAATGAACAAACAAACAAACAAATGAACGAAAGAAAGAAGGAAGGAAGGAAGGAAATGAAGGAAGGAGAGTAGGAAAGAAGAATGAAAGAAAGAAAGAATCTAGGAAGGAAGAATAAAGAAGTAACTGTGAAGAAATAAAGAAAAGAAGGAAGGAAATAACTATACATTGCTTGGCTTAGACTTGAATCCGTCAAAACTTGAACAGAATGCAACTCATGTCAAAATAACCAAAGGGGGAAGGGAGGGAAGGGCTCTATTTGACAAACTGACTTAAAGCCAAGTGTCAAAATGGACATGCAATACCTGTTGGACTTAACACTACATTGCTAAGAATTTTTCACTCTCCTTTTTCATTCCAAGTTTGTCGGGTTTCTTTTAAAAACATAAAAACTTCATCGGTATTTCGTCTTAAGGTTACTCATATTTTTAGCGACTATATTATCTCTTCAGGAAAAGAAGGATTTACCGGCTGCTTAATTTAGCGATATTCAGTCAGGGAGAAATGATCAAGACGATTTTTGCCATGATTGTACGACCAAGAAATGCCCAAGAATGCTAGTTTCGACGAGTACAAAATTTAGCAGTTTTTATGAATCGAACTCGCTAGCGCTATAAAGTTAAAATTCGCTAAATTATGTTGTCGCAAAAATAAGGTAATTTCTCTCCATGTTTCGAAAGCTACTGAAAATTCACCCAGACCATGTAAAATATCAAAAAGGATTTAGCCAACAAGCCAACAAGAATAGTTCATTTTTTTTTCTTTTTTACACCTACTATATATACCCGTATTGTAAATAAATTACAAGATCGATACAAAATAATTAAGTCTTATGGAAGCCCCTCCTAATACAAGGGAGATTAGTAAAATAATGCCTTCGAAAGTGTTTCAAGTTTTAAATTGATAATTATGAATACTGAAAGTTGTAGCTTTAGTAAAAATACTACAGTAGAAGTGATCCCTTGTTCAATTAACATGGCCGTAACGTTTTCACAATCCACTTTCCATTGATTTCTCTTCCGTAGCATTCTCTCCTTCAGCGTTTTTGTCTTCTTCAATTTCTTTTTCATCAAACAGCTTTTCTACATTCTGTTTTTCGTTTTCTTGAATATTCTGTTTCTCTTTTTCTTGAGTTTCCTGTTCTTCTATTTGCTTTCCTTCCGTCATTTCTGTTTGCAATTGGAGTTCTGGATCTTGCTTCTCTTCTTCGGTCGTATTGCTTTTTTCACCGGCAGCATAAGGATTTTCATATAGAAACTCCAATCCCAGTAAATAAGCAAGTCCAAAATAAGATGCATAGATCAGAATATCTACCAACCAAGTTATATCTAGATTGACCAATGGTATATGTACGATCATTTTCGCTTTATGTTCTAAAGAAAATACTGAAAATATTGAAATAGCTGATACACAATTTTATATGCACAAAAACTGCTACCTGTAGTGTTTGCATTAATAATTCGTGAGGTTGATGGAAGATTACTAATTGAAATGGAATTAAAGAATATATTTGCATTTTTAATATTTTTTTCTTTATTGGCATATAACTATACGCGCCCGCGTTCTTTCCTGACCCCGTTTGACGTACTCACAAAGCATGCGCACGCATACTGACTTACCGAGTATTGACTCGTAAAGTCGTACGGAGAAACTACCTGTCGTAAACTAAACAAAAATTTTACACAAATAATCTCGACAAAATAAGAAAAAAATAGATGATAAAATGTACTGGAATAAAGAAATTGCTAAAAAGAGCAAAATTAAGAATCAAAATAGTGTACCGACCGTTTCCTTCATGGAAGACCAGCGTTCAGCTGAATGACTACCGACACTAAATATGATGCTTTACCGGCTTTACCTTAAAAGTCTTTTAAAAAACAACTTTTAATACCCGTAAAAATACTACAAACCACTCAGAAAATTTGAGCCCCAGGTGGGAACACGCGCGACATCACGACCTTCGGATTTATCTCAGTAGACGGATGCTCTACCACTGAGCTACTTGTAACTCATATAGTTATCTTAGGGTAGCCTCCTCCGCAGGCAACTGTTCGCTTTTTCGCTGGGCCTCCTGTGTTAAAGACACTTAGTGGCCTGGACACCAGGTGAGAAAACCCCTTCTTCTTTTTTCCCTCCCCCTTTTCGTCCCCAGTCTTTTTTCTTCTCAAAATTTCGCACAGGAAGCCCAAAAGGTTGCCTGCGGAGGAGGCTAATCTTAAGCCCAGTTCACATGACGACATAAGCATAGTCATAAGCATAAGCATAAGCATAAGAAAACAAAACTTTTCCATTTTCTTAATTACGGCCCGCTTTGCGCTGGTGGGTCACATTTTCTTGTGACGGGAACTTTCATACCGCGCGCGCAATGGAAACATTTCCTGTGAGGGAAAGTGTGCACATGGTATTTTCTGCGGACCGGAGGAGGGACTTAAGAAGGTTTGGGTGCGCATGTTATTTTCCATTGAGGGTGGTGAGATGAGATGAGCAGTGCCTGTCGTTCTACGCAGGGGGGAGGGAGAGGGGGAAAGAAGAGACGTAAAGCTTTCAACATGTTCATCATCACGCGGGTGGCATTTTCCGCCGATCAAACGCAGCGAAATATGTCCGAGCACGTCATTAAAAAAGAAAGAAACGATCGATAATAAACGGAATATTTATCATTTAATCCCACTTAAACAACTCAAACACAGCCTGTACATTTGTTTTACCACCTGAAGACGGGCAATTATATTTTACAATGAAGAAATCACCACAATTTTCAATAAATGTGAAATATCGTTTAGGAATTGAAATGTTATACTTTCTGCTTGGGAAGCCAATTCGACGAAATTAAAGATTACAGGTTCAAGGACCTCCCGAAAATATCAAATTTCTCTTAAACTTAGTGCGTCTAAGACTCTTCTCACTTTACTAACAGGTTTCGGGTGTTGTATATATGTCTGTCATAAGTACGTGTGGCCACAAGACGGCTGGATAAACTGTCGTAGTTTCAAAGTAAATAGCCTAGCCACCACTGAACCCCAAGTGATTGTTGTAACCAACACAACCCCTTTTTGGAAGGAAGAATACAAGTTAGGTCTTCAATTCCTATGTCTTTCAAGGTGGTATTAATTTTAAGTGTGGTAGTTTGCTCATGCTATGGTTCAAGCCCTACTAAGGTGAATTTCTCATGTAAGTACATACTCAATCATTTTTCCCTTCAAACTTTACACTTTTATTCAATCTAAGTTTATTATTATCGTCGTGTTTTAATTCTTTCTCAAAAAAGAGCAAAGAAATTGAATGAAAGAAAGAAAATCCAAGAGTTTTGAAACTACAACTGAGCTCTCTGATTTTCTAATTACGAAATGTAATGTCGTTATGTAATAGTTTTAAGTCCAGTTTAGCAGTCGGTGCCCTCCTGTTGTTACTCATATATATGCCGCTCAATAATCCTATGAATCCCCTTCATGCTAGAGGTGGAGATTGTATAGCTATAGGGTAAATCAAAAGCGGAAGATATTTTGTTGTTAAATACGAAAAAAGAATACAAGAGCTGAAGAATACTACTGGCCATTTTTCTGTTTTCACTTCGCTGGATCCAGACTTTTCAGACTTGCGCGCTAGGAGACAATTTATTCCAGTTTATGATTATACGTGATATTTAACTTCTCTTTTATAAGTATTGATTTGCCCGAAGTAAGCTTTGCTTGAATTTGATTCAAAAACGTTTTTATCTAGCTCTGAAAAGGACCGACATATAACCCTTACGAGCGTTAATGTTTTCGGGTTCAGAAATGTAGATTATGCATATTGCAAATAGCGTGTATAATTCGCGGCAAAATTGTTGATTGATTGGAATTTTTCAAGTATTCCGACTTCCGTTTCTATTTAATCTGTAATTCAAGCCCTCATTTATTAATCATTTCCTACATTTTCGTTAAAAATCAAAAACGTAATTTCGAAATATCGTACTAAACTAGCTAAAAGAGTCATTGTCGAGCATTTTTCACTGATATGTTCGTTGGTTGAGTAATAGAACACTTGACCACACTAGCCTTAGAGGTAACATCGCTTGTCCTAGAGCGAAATAGGGGCGGTACATTTCCACCAACCATATGATATTCGATCAGAGAATAGATTAATTTTAAACTGGGATGAGCTGTACAATATGCTTATACAACAAGTACAGCGGAAGCGTTTGAGCACATGTGAGACCCCACTTGATCTTCCTTGAAGTTTTCAGAGACACAACACTTCCAAGTAGTCCTTTTTTAGTCTCCTTTAATTTCTATTCTAATCCCTAAGTAGCTACTGAAAAAAAGAAATATTCTTTGTAAGCCTGCCGTTAGACACAATGGAGCCAAATGTCTTTATTTTCATCCCATTTTCATTTCTTTTTTATTTCATATAATGCTTTTTATTTTATTTCTACGTTTTCATTAGACTTTCTTAGATTATATATACACTTATTTAAAATATATACATATATATACACTTATTATAAAAAACGTTGTCATGGTTCAAAGCAACAAGCGTCAAGACAAGCCCGAAATGAATGCTGGTTTTGTGCTGCTCATAATCGATAATGTATTCAAAATAATCAGACTTGTTATCAAAAGAATTGAGTGCGGTATACTAACAAGGACTTGAAAATGTTCACATTTTGTAATTAGTTCAATAGAAACGAGTCTGATTTGAATACAATACAAACAAAAACCAGCATTCATTTCGGTCTTGGCTTGACGCTTGTTGCTCTGAACCGCGACAACGTTTTTTGAAACAAGTTAATTCAAGATACTATACGTTAAGCGCCAGCAGTAAAATAGGCACAATATATCTTACAAGAATGCTTAAAACGTTACGCAGGTCAAGAGTGCTGTGAGGTTTCTACTTTCGAGTGAACAGTGCCAGGACACATTCTTACCGATTCCAAGGTTTGAGGTTTCTGTACTGATGGGCGTGGCAGTTGCACGTGCTATCACGTCTCTACCTTCGCAGTCGGTAAACAACATTAAGGCCTCCTCTGCCAGGGGCTATCACGTTTGTAACTCGATTGTAAAAATACTTTTCCGTAGCCTAAAGATCAAACCACAAGAAAAACAGCATGAGAGGATATCTTCACGGCGTTCTACAAGTTTGTTTTCATTTTACGGGCCGCGTTTGATGCCAAGTTTGGGTTTAAAAACATGTAATCAGGAAATTGTCTGGACCATCGCAAACAGTAAATTCACTTAATCTGATTTTCATTAAAAACAAGCAAGCCATTGATATGCTGCTTACTTTAATTTCACGGCATGAAATGTGGCTTTATTCTAAGAGACTATAGTGCAATCGGTTTATAGGAGCGAAAATATAAGACAAGTCTTATCACAGACGCGACTTAAATAAAACGCGCGAACTCTCCGTATAAACGACACTTTAGACGCGAGCAAAATAGAAACAGCTCAGAACGCTGTTCTTCAATAACTTAAGCCTCGTCTAAGACTAAAAGTGCCGTTTATACAAAGGGTTCGCGTCTTAGACTGTGTAAGTCGAGTTTAAAGAAGAGTTTTGGGACGAGAATTACTAATTAGCATATTGGCGGCGCGCGTCCGTCATTTGAGAAATGTCAGGAAATCAATCCCTCACGATTTTCTTGACAATTTTCTTCTGACCTTTCAGATGAATGACATTTTCCCTTAAGGTATCAGGGTACCCCAAAGTTTCTCAAAAGGGTCGATTTTAACTTTTTTCATTTTCTGATAGAATACACGATAAGCTATGATTTGGTGAAAAAATTATTTCACTAGCGATTTTTAATAGCGAGTTATAAGCGAAAAACGTTTTTTCGGCTTAATCCCTGTCAATTATCTGTTGACATCACTTGTCAATTGACCTGTCATCAAGAGAGCTTGTCGGTGAAGAATATATTTGTCTAAACTATCGAAACCTTTGTAAAAAGATTGTTCAACAAGAGCCAAAGTTCAATGGGATCAAATTGCCTTGACTTCCCGCCATTTGTGTGGGAAACGTAACAAGATTTTGGTTACCCTTTACTTCAGCTGTCATCGGGCAAGATTATGAGGTGTTATAATCCCCTTGTATCAACAAACCCGCTCCTTGGCTCCAAAACACATTTTTGCGTTTTTCTCGGAAGTGAATTTACGTTCAATTAGCCGTGTATTTTGAGTTCCCGGTCAAAGGGATTTCAATGGATTCACCTGAAATTTGGCAGAGGTCGTCTTCGATAGTTGTTCTTTAAAAGTGTGTCTCCGATTTTCGATTTTTTGCTCCATTCCAAAGTTATCGTCTGTTTTGTATCAGATACAGCTATTTTGGCGGTGTTGTAACTTTAGGAACGTATGACAGAACAACGGGGCAACTAATCAAAAATCTGAGACACACTTTTGACAAGTGATATTTCATGATTTCAGAAGGATAGTAAACATTGTTTTCGGATCAATATTGATTGACCGGGAACTCCGCGAAGACACCTCGGTGAAAATTTGAATAATTCGCTCTAACCTAAAAGGAAAAAATTATTTTACGATAAAAATAATAGAAATAGTTTTTACGTTTATTCAGCTTTCTAAAAATGTATACTTTAATGAGGTTTAGACTAAAAGTTTTGGCACAATTTTGAGTTGAACGCACACCGGTCACTAGGGGTACCCTGATACCTTAATTTTCAAAAAGTAAAACAAAAGTAAAACGTTTAAGGCTTATTTAGAAGCCAGTTTCAATCTACGGTCCGTGATATTTCAAGATATCAGGACGGCGTTGTCCTGATATCGTAGAATATCAGGACAGTTTATCTCGCTTCCGATTAACCTGCGTAGCGGCCCTGGGGAGGGCCTCCTCCCCTTTTCCCTCTCCCTTCTCCTCCCCAGGGCCGCTACGCAGGCTAGCTTCCGATTGGCTAACCAATTTTAGTGGGATGATAAATAAATAAGAAGGCTCCCCTACGTTTTGTAGAATCGAAGCGACTTATTGTATGTATATATATATATATAATTGTATCAGATTATACCTGTTACAAATAACAATCGAATGTAAAACAAAATCGAGGTATACTGGAGTCCAACTGTAAAGGGGTTGTACCAAGGGACCACTAAGGGCTTGTGGCTAGAGCCGTCAAAGACGACAGTCGCATAAAGAATAAAGAGTTCCATCACTACGTAGACTGGACTTACTGAAGGAAATTGAGATGAAAATACAGCTTCATACGAAAGAGAAAAAAGATCTAATTTAGCATTAGTTTCTGTACGTGATAATCCTTCATGTGACGTCAAAGGGTTTGTGCTCGCTGGTTTGTGGTTTAGGGCGCACTGAGGGTTGGCCATTTTCTGTTTTGAATATTGGCATATGATCCTCGACCTTTCTTCACTAGTTTCCGGCCCTTCCGGAAGAGTCCACTTTACCTCTACTCTGATTCAAAAGACTTTTCTCGTTTTTTCTCTGCCTTGAATAATTCTTTACTGATTTACGCTAAACTGACAGACCACTGTCCTGCTTGCTCACTTACATGTAAGCATGCGCGGCGGTTTCTAAGCAACGGGTTGATATTGCGGTGTTTCAACACTTTTGACAAACGGTCGTGAGCATGCGTGCTGATCGTCCTTCTTCCACGCGGATCGTTGACAGTGGCACAAACAAGCAAAATATGTTAGTTGAAGAAATACAAAGGAAAAAAGAAGACTCGTCTAAGCTTCTTATTGCCTCAATTACTGCGTTTTATCCGCGAAGAAAAAAACATGTTTAATGTGAGTTTTCGGAATTTGGGGTTACTCCTGTAGTTGGTTTATTTTTCCCCGAAGGGAACAACAATCATTGGCAAAATTACTTGGCACGATAATATTTTGGCGATTTCTCCGTTCATCTAACCACTTTTTACGTCTTTTGCCGCCTCCTTGCAATGTTGCGGTTTCTAGGGTAACCACGAAGGTGTGTTTGGCAGGCAGAAAGTCGATCGCTTGTGCCATGTTTTCTACCCCCAGCATTGATTTATATACTATATATAATTAGGCATGCGAAGAGGGGCGAGAATCGCTAACCATTAATCAAATTACGCGCGGAATAACAATACCAGTCGTGTTAACAATTTGGCATTGATTGTGGGTCGAGAGGGGAGTAGGTAAAATGTGCAAACCACAGGTAACCCATACTGCGGATTTTGTTCATGTTACTCGGATAAAGCGCCGTAATTGAGGTACAAGTATTAACACTCTTTCTCTTCCCTTCAGCATTGAAATGTCATCAGTACAAGGCCCCCTCACATGGCAAGCTCGCGTGTACTAAAACTACTGGTTCTAAGGACATCACGTGTATTTTTTCATGTGACAAAGGCTATGACGTCTCGTTCCTGGCTGCAGCTAAATACATTTGTCATGACGACGGCACGTGGACTGCCACGCCCAGAGGTATTGGGCTTCCATGGCCTAAATGCATTAAGTATAGGTAAGTCTTTCGAAGACACTCAGCCGTTGCAGATTAATTAAGTTAAAAACCGCGACGTTTTTGTTAACAAACGTAACGCGACGTACGGACGTGATAACAGGACGTCAGACGTCGAATATAGTCACATTCGTTTCTTGTGTGACGACGCGTGGCGACACCACATTCAGGACGCCATTTCACTTGTTTGCATGCACGTCCTCTTGTGCTTTCATTTCTTCCTCCGCCCAAAAACCGTAGACCGCCAGCAACGCAGGCTAGACGTCGGCGTTCAATGGTTATTTTGAACGTAATTCCTCAGCGCACGCGGAGTATTCTTTCACGTCACGTCACGTTGCTAAATCTGCCTAAGTATTTAGAAAACGTAACGCGACATGATACACGAGATGACGAATATATCACATACGTTCATTGTATGATTAGAGTGATTTAGCAAACGTGTCGCAACGTTAAAGCGGACGCCTCGCGCGCTGACCAATTTTATTCAAAATGACCGTTCACATCGTCGACGTCAAGAAGAGGACTTGAAATCAAGTAAAATCGCTTCCTGAACGTGGCGTCGCGACGTTGTCACGGTAGTCACGCAACGGACGAATGTGATATATTTGTCATCGTACGTCCTGTTTTCGCGTCGCGTCGCCGTTGGAATTTGGTTTTTCGCTTCCGCCCACTTCAGACAAACAACCAAAAAATACTCATAAAGATCCCTAAAAACCCATCAAATGACTTAATATGATCTTTAGACGATCTGTAACAGCCAAATATGATTTTGGTATTAGTTAAATCTACGTATTTTTGATTGTTAATTTTGATTGATGGAAGCTAATTTGGCAAAAACCAATTGAGTGTTTACTGTCCGAGTTCGCATGATTTTGAAAATTGCAGTACGTCTATTTCAGAAGTTCGCGACGTCAATATATGATCATTTTAAAAATTATTGATAAGCAAGCGCAACGTCCTTTTTCACGTCGCGCTTTTTGCGTTGGGTTTCAATAACAGTTTTAACTGTAAAAACCATATATCCAGCAGCAGAGGCTTCGTTAGTTTACCTCTGGCTATGAGCCTACATTTATAACAAATAACATTCTATGCGCACAAACGTTAAATAATCTTAATTTATGCTAAACTAAAGAATAAGTTGAATTTCAGTTTCAATGTTTTTTTTCCAGACGCGGAGATCCAGTCCCCTAAGACCACGACCAGTATCAAGGCTTGGACGGTCAGCCTAAGGCCTGTAGGCTGAAACTTGACGTGTTTATATAAAATAAATGATATATAAATAGTGAATTAATTGTAAATGATAAATTTAAAAGAAAGTCAATTTTGAATACATTTAATCGATTTCTCCCAGCCGTCTTGGTTGAACGCGTGATGAAAACGTGCGTCAACGTAACCCATCAACTTCCGGTTTCCAATGAACATTTAAAAAGACAAACAAACAAACAAACAAACAATCAATCAAACAAACAAACAAGCAATCAAACAAAAAACAAAGCTTCTGATTTGTTGAAATGACAAAAACAGAGAATGGGTGGATTGTTGTGAACAATGTGTTTTGTTCTAGCCTTTATTGTTTGTTTTACTGCTCTTTGTTATTTCAATAAATCAGAAACTTCGCTGTGACAGACAATAGAATTATGGGAGGAAAGCGATTCCGTAGGCCTGGAAGCGCGAGGAGCGTACAACAGTGACTAAGGGAGGGTGGGAGGCTAATTACGTCGGGGTATTATAATATATATGCCCGTTCGCTATTATCTGAGAAATTCCGGTAAAAGCTCTAACTGTCCAAACCACAACCTTTCCTAAATTTCTATCTGTTTCTACCCTATGATACAAAATTTCTTGCACTTTAAATGAGACACGCAAAGGAACAATAGTGAAACAATATTGTGTCGAGCGCTTGGATGGGATCCCTGTGGTAAATTGAATGCGCATGCACTGCGCTCTTTGTGACGTCAAATTAAGATGCATTTCATCTTACGGTTTGTTTTTTGAGACAACATGTCCATGGAACCAAGTTTGTCTGTAAGTTTTGAAGTATGTTGGTATCATTTTGCCAATTTTAAAGGAAATCTTGGCTGAAGAAAAACATGTGACTCGCGAAAGCTTCAAGCGCGCTCAAATTTCTTCATTGCATGGTCGAATGCGGCTATGTTTTTATGTGTGTGTGAAACGGACCGCACCGTATCAGTGCCGTAAGCTGCCGTAATGTCTAGAGTAAATTTCATACGACTGTGAAAACGTCACGGCACGGTTACGGCAGGAATTTCGAATGCTATTATAGACATCACAGCACTACCACGAAATCTGCTCTATAAAAACGTAAACGTTCGAAGTGCTGCCGTAACCGTACCGTTTCCACATTCATACGTACGAAAACTGCTCTGGACCGCCAGGTCGCGATACGGAATGGTTTTCATACTGATACGTATACGTCTTATATTCATACGAAATCTGCATTTTCCGCAAGGAAATGCGTCTTGTTTCAACACTTCTGACCGCAAACGCCTGCGCACAAAATAACTTTGTGGGGATTGCGTTTGCTGTTGTTGTTGTTGTTGTTGTTGTTTTCACGTGGGCCTTGTCATTTATCTATTTCCACTTAAAATTTAAATTTAGTCTTCTGTCGCCTGATTTTTCTGTTGTGGCTATTTTGCAGTCACATGGTCCCTCCAGAAGCCTTCGTAACTTGGAAGGATTCGTCGAAGACCTCTCCGATGGTACGCAGTCTCTATTCCGATCAGAAGCATCGGATACGTCAACTCGACTCGACCGTTTCGATCTAATCGACATCTCGACGTTCTTGATTGTTGCTAAGAAACGGCCAATGACGTCATTGATAAAATATGACATGCCGTCGACATCTTGGTTACTGTTTGGGGTGGCGCTCTTAATGGCATTCATCAGCAGTCCACTGGTCGCTATTGTAGTAACTGCAGCTTTTTTCCCAATGTATTTAGCATGGTCTGTGATGCACTCTATCTACTGTCTGGTCAAATCGTGCTGCTTGAGGATGCGGGACGTTTTCAGAATGATTTTCTCTATTTTTTAGAATATTATGTCCACTTTTTTGAAGAAACGTTTGAATTTGAATCAGAGATAAATAAAGCATCAGTACATCAGTACATCAGTTTGTTGTAAGCGACTCTCACTTTCTCATATAATGGCCGGGCGAGTCAATTTGGTCCGTCTCGTCAGCATGCAATGCGCGCTCAGCACTTCACAAAAATGCATGATTATACAGGTGCAAGCGAGACAGGATAAATAAATCTTCACATGCATTTCTCTGTTAAGGAGTTACTAAATTATCTGTAGACAGACAGACAGACAGACAGACAGACAGACAGACAGACAAACCGAAGCAAACAAATAAATAAGCAGACAAACACAATGATTAAAATTGAAACTATAAACTCAAAAGAACAGAAAATAACATGAAGATAGAGTGAATACCATAGTCTATCAACATGAAACAGTACTTTCGAAAAAGTGCAAAATAGCACTAATTAGTATAGGTAACAGCATGGTTTGTATTGATGTTCATAATAATGCCACGAATGATATGAAAAAATGTATATATTGCTTTATACACCAAAACTTTTCCGAAATCTATTGAGGTTTTTCACGTGACGTCATATCCATTGTTCGCCCCATACTGGCGGGCAAATTTGTGATGAGTTTGGCGTCTTATCGAAGAGTTTGGAAATTTAGAAAGTCGCTGGAAAGCTTGATAAATGTCCATATGTTTGTATAACCAATTCATTCCTTGTGATTTTTCCACTGTTTTCGCTTTCCTCGGCTTACGTTTGCCCGCCAGTATCACGTGACTGAAAAACCTCAATATAATTTACCGCGCGACTTTCAACATTCGACCGGGCTTCCTGTGGTAGTAACGCGAAGCGTTCAGTGTTGTCGAAAGGCGCCGGGTTCAAACTCTAAATGGAGATGTTTATCAGTTCATTCTTCTTTCTTGTGGTAGTTTGTGCTGTATTTTATTTTCTTACATTGGACAAAAAACAATCCAATAATGATCCTACATTCCAGTCTTTTCAGAGAACTTATATTATTGTGTTTTTACTGGCTCAAGGTAATTTTTATGCTTTAGCTAAACTAGCCGTTCTAAAAGAAAGTGAAGAGCATGCTGCGAGCGATCTAAAAATGTTTACAAACGAGCTGACTAGCGCTTGATACAACAATACAAGTTTTCGCAGCAAATATTTTGGCTCGAGTTAAAAATAATATTAATTTTTAAAAACTATTGATCGATCGAATCACTTCTTTTTAACTCATTAGAATTTGAATGAACTAAAGTTGTGATTGCTCCTCCTGTCAGTCAAAACTTTTATTTTACCAGGGGCTTTCGATCAAATGTTAAATACATCACATTTTATAAACTGTAACTGATATAATGATATTATTTGGCATTCTACTTTCGTATAGTAGGAGTGAGAAACAGACAGTGCCATGCTGTGAACCCAAAGGGAGGAGTAAAGTTAATATTAATATAAGCTTAAGTCTTAAGCTTATTTCTGATTTCTATAATCTATATTTTACAAGTCAAAATCATTAGATTGTTGTGGTACCCTTTAGGGTACTTACAGTGATCAGATGCTGGTACTTTTACAGAAACTGCCAAGTACCAGTTCAGCTATTTTTTTGTTTGTTTTTGTTTTATTATGGGTATAAACTCAGCATGTGCGGACTCAATTTTAGTACCTTTTAGGGTTTTAAATAGCTTGAGCCACTCCAATTATAATATCTGTAAATAATATCTTGAAAATCAGGCGAGAAAAATCTAGAGGTGGCGGGGAGGGGGCAATTGCCAATTTGCCAAACCTTTTCTCATCCTAAATATAAATTATTATTTTGACCTCCTGCAATGTTGAACTTTAGGTGCCGATTGGCTACAAGGGCCTCATGTCTATGCATTATATTCCAGTTATGGGTTATCATCTTTAGAGATTAATCAGTTGTTTGTAGCTGGGTTTGGGTCATCTATGATATTTGGCACAGTTGTAGGATCATTTGCAGATAAACTGTAAGTATTTAAGACCAGCTGTTGAATAGCGAGATGAAGGCAGTAGATTCCTGTGTTCCATTAGGGTGATTTCATTCATGAGTGCATTATATTGCATTTATGTATTTTTAACAGAAGGGGAGTTTAGTAATTAGACTTTTTGGGAAGCTTTATCAGAGAAAGGGGAGGGGAGGGGAGAGGGAAGGGAGGGGAAGGGAGGGTAATCTTTTTAAATGGTTCATTATAAGTTCTAAGTCAATCAAAATATTGTGTTTTGATTTAGTTGATTATGACAGGTCAAATGGGAAAATAATTTTACCTTTTGACAAATATTTTCTTGACCATTATTTCTTCTCTGTCAATATATAATTCATTACTTACTTTTTAAGCAGTTTTAAGAAAAAAATTAATTCAATGAATCTTGTATTTTTAGGGGAAGGAAATTAAACTGTGTAATGTATGGAATTCTTTATGGGTTAGATTGTCTTGCCAAGGTGAGTCAGCTAGTCTGCTCTAAAGGCCCACTAAGTTAAAGACAAGACAGACAATAGGGTTGTTTGTACAAGGGACAGTAAGACATGCCTTATCTAAGGCGCAACTTAGACAATTAAGGCACTGGCCTGACTCCAAATCAAAAGCACTTTTAGTCTATTTAGACATGCCTTATTCAAGCTTTTCTGAGGAACAGATCAGAATTCTCTTCCTCAATAAGGCATGTCTTAGACTAAAAGTGCTGTTTTTATAGAGATGTTCACACCTTATGTAAGGCACACCTTTGATAAAGTGTGCGTTATTTTTGCTTGTATGAATGGCCCTAAATTGATTTAGAGTGTTTCAGTTTGAAATTTCTCACTGTATATTGTCTTGGCATGTTAATGTCTTAAAATAGCACTGGTTGGCATTACCATTACTTGCGTACGTTATATCTTTACAGCATGTTCCAAATTTCTGGGTGCTTATGAGTGGACGTCTAATGGGTGGCATGGCAACATCTATTTTATTTAGTGCATTTGAATCATGGCTTGTCTGTGAACATACCAAGGTATGAAGCTGAATCATATGATTACATGTTTATGAAACAAAGGATTATCACTGTCAAATGTAGAAGTTGGGGGGGGGGAGGGAGGTGTGTTGTTTTTGAAAAGGGGTATACAAGTGGAGATAAAGATATGAACAAATGATGCTTAAAATGTTTTGTCTGCAAAACAACATTGAAAAGTGTTCTGACTTCTGTTAATTGCAGAGGGGGTTTGACAGTGACTTATTATCAGTTGTGTTCTCTAATGCCATCCTTGGAAACTCAATTGTTGCTATTATTGCTGGATTAGTAGCCCAGTTCTTAGCCAGTCAGTTTGGCTTTGTGTAAGTACTGATTACGATACTGTACATCATTCCACATAATTAATACTCATGATTGGTATTATATTACAATTAAAACAGATGCACAATGACATCACAGAATCTTACATGTGCTCTGATTGGCTGAAATTATGGTATATAAAACATTGCTTTTTTCTGTGTGTTTGTACTCTAATACATTATAGCTGCACAAACATCAAGTATGCTGAGAACAAGACTTAGGTTTGTCACAAGTATTTATATTTGTCCCTGCTTTCAACACATTTTGACATATCTTCTTTGCAGTTCTTAGGATACACACAACACAACAAGTCATGACAATTAACAACAACAACAGCAACTTAACAAAAAGATTCCATTTTCTCATGGGTCTGTACTCTAATAGATGTACAGATGACACCAAGGTGTGGTGAGAACAAAAATGTAATACCATGAGATGAAGTTGAGTGGCATGACTTTTGTTGCTGCCACGTACATTTTGATATCTTCTCAAAATGAAATCTATTTGATATATATATTAAATAAATGTTATTAACACATTTCAAGCAATCAGAGCATGTTTAAGATTCAATATGCTGTTGCCTACGCATCTTTACCATCATTACACATGGTTCTTGGTCAATCAGAATGTTCAGGAGGCAGCATGGTTGAGTGGTCAGAATGTTGGTCTCAATACGGAGGTCCTGAGCTCAAAGTCCCACTCTGGCACTAGCTGAGGCTGAATTTTTTCTGGGTAGTCTCATGTAGTTCAAATTCAACTTCTCAACCATGCTTGTAAATAGCCAACTTGTTTGCCTCCTGGCCAGTTGGGATTCTTAAATTGATTATGTTATATATTTCAGTTTCATTCAGCCAGAGTCAGGGCCACAAGTTTATCAGTTGAATTACTGTCAATTGCTACTCTCTTTAAATAAAGACATTTTTGAAACATTTTTTCATAAACACTAATAATTATTATAGAGGTAAACAACAACAACAACAACAATAACAAACTGCATTGTAATTCTAGACGAATGTGCCCACTTTGAATGAATTAACTCAATAGAGTACTTAACATAAATTAAGCATGCAATTCTATGCACTATTTAGTACTAAATAGGGGTGACCTGCACTTCTCAGAAGATTTCATCCAATTGGTGGGCTGCCTGAGAATCTATTAAACAAAAGAAACTTTTGAAAATGGCATTGACAACAATTATAGATTCTTTTGTTTATCAAACCAATTGGATGACATCTTACAAGGTGGTATAGATTGCCTGACTAAATAGCACTAATTAAACAAATAGATTTTGCATAATTTAGCACTATAATTTTAGTGCTATTTATGTTGCACACTTTTAGTGTTTTTACTATGAGTCAAGTTCTTATTTCCTTAATGTTTATATTCTAGTGCTCCATTCACTCTCTCATTATTACTGCTGATTATGCTCAGTGGTTTAGTGTTTGTTTTATGGACTGAAAACTATGGTGACACATCAGGAGACTTTTATGACTCACTTAAGAAAGGTGTTTGTGCAATCAAAAACGGTATGTTTTTTTCTGTATTATGAATGGAAAGCATCTTACTGAGTCATCTATTCCTGTCTCAATTGAATGTGCAGGTGGATAGAGCTATTTCTTGGACAATCCTGCTTGCTTGCTTGCTTGCTTGCTTGCTTGCTTGCTTGCTTGCTTGCTTGCTTGCTTGCTTGCTTGCTTGCTTGCTTGCTTGCTTGCTCGCTCCCTTCCTTCATCCATCCACCTGTCTATCCATCCATCCATCTATTTAATTCATTCATTCATTCATATGGTTGTATTACCTCTTCCCAACTGTACCCTATTGTTTTTCTATTCAACCCATTCATTTCTTCATTTCACCCATTCATTTTCAGACTCTAGGATCCTGTGCCTTGGATTAATCCAATCTTTATTTGAGGGTTCAATGTATACATTTGTATTAGAATGGACACCAGCACTTACACCAGGTAGTCTTTACATCAAAACTATCGCACTCAAATGAATTAGGCCCACCATACATGGTGAGAAACTGCATGTGGAAAATGCCATGTGAGCACTTAGCTCAGACGATTTCTCGCTGCAGACGTCGCATCTTTGGCTACGTGAGGCCAAAAATAGAGCAGGTAAAAGAGTCAGCACACAGTGAGAAAAGTGCCTCATGTAGCAGTTTCCTCACACAGTTTCTCAATGTGTGCAGTGGGCTTCACACTGCATTATCTACGGTATGTACAATGCATGGCATATTCTTAATATGGATTGACTTCTTTACTTTTAGTTGAGAAACTAGGGACTAAGGATGTCCGGCAGACAATTCCTCATGGCTGGATTTTTGCATCATACATGGTAATGAGATCTTGTTTAACATGATAAGAACCAGAGAATTGGTTGTCTTGTTCATCATTTTTTACCCTATAAGAGAGAGAGACCTAGTGGAAGGAGGGAATCTTGTTTCTCATCTTCTCATGAGTGACATAGGCCTAATGGTACATAGATCAGATGAGTTAAGATCTTGTTGGGGGAGCAGCAGTAGAATGTATTGTCATGTGTGTCCATGCAAGGAGACTCAGTCTGATGATGATGATGATGATGATGATGATGGTGATGATGATGATAATGAGGCCAAGTCTCGATACAAAGTAATTTGTTGTTAGAACATTCAAACTGATGGAACTTTGGTGTAATATTGTTACCTTCCATTTATTTTTTTAGGTATCTATAATGTTGGGTTCTTGTATTTTCAAATATTGGTGTAGAATTACCACACCAGAGAGTTTTATGAGGTAATAAAAGCAGTGGTCATTTGCTAAACAGAAGGCATATAACTATACAAAATTGCTGTTAGCCTCCTATGCAGCTGCTCCTTTGTGTTCTCCCCATAAAGCTTCGTGGGGTGAAAGCCTTGCGTGACAACACAAAGCAGTGGTTGCATAGGAGGCTAAATTGCTGTCTCAATTATCAATTAGACAACAGAAAGCGGCTTGCCCATGGCGTTATAGACGCACTTAAGAAAATATAAAGAACGATTAACAAACGTAAGAGTGGCACGAGGCGTAGCCGAGTGTGACTCTAGTTTGTTAAGAGTTCTTTATATTTTCTCAAGTGCGTCTATAACGCAATGGGCAAGCGGCTTTCTGTTGTCTAATTGATTTGTAACAGGGCCTAGAACGTTAAAAACGGAGCCGTGCAGCCCATGGGGAAATAGTTCATAGATTTTTCAGCCAATCAGAACGCGGGTTATATGTGTCGCCATCTTAAAAACGAATGATTTGAAAAAAGACAATGACAAACTTAAGATAGTGCGCGCGCAGTGCAGCCCTGGGCAAATAGTTCATAGCTTACTGGCCAATCAGAATGCGCATAAGATTGTAGCTATGTTATAAAAGTTTTTATTTGATCACTTTTCTCTGGTAGGTTGGTTTTTGGTATTGCTGCCATGTCTTTAGCTGTTCCTATTATATCTCCTAAGGTAAACCATACACCCTGCTTGTGGTACAGTAAATTGTCCTCTAATATTTGATATATTTTGGATGAGGATATGAAAAACTGCCCTTTATAAATACGGTAGCCAGCCAATCAGCTCACACGCTATATCTCAAATATCTTATAAATTGTACTACTAATGAGTTGTCATTTAACTCTTTTCTGACAGCCAGAATTAAGAAGTTTTCTTGATACTAAAGAGTGACTACAGCTGCACTAATTAATAAGTTCGGAAGTGGTACATATTTGTACCAGTATCAATGGTTTCATCAGAAAATAGTTAATTCTGTTTGTTTTGATATGTTAATGATTTCAGAACCAGATGTCTATATTTGTAGCCTTTTTGGTATTTGAAGTTTGTGTCGGTAAGTGCCAGCGTGATGATAAACATGATTGCAATTTTAGCCAATTTTTTATTTTTTATTTTTTCTTCTCTTTTGTCCTGAACAGGGTATGATTTTTTCACTCTCAAGTGTCTTAAACAGAGTCAGGTTTCTCTAGAACTCCGGCGGCACACCCCTATCCAAAATGGGGTTGAGTACCCCCCCCTCCCCCCGGGAATTTTATCATAAGAAACTGTTGCAGCATGTATTTCCAGCTTTAAGGTTATTTTAACTCTGGCAATCCCCTCCAGCGTACCATACAGAACGGATTTCTAATGACATTGAAAGTCTCGAACATAATTTCTTATGATTGGTAGGTATCTTCTGGCCAGCACTAGGAACTATGAGGTCAAAATACGTCCCAGAAGAAAGTAAGTAGCAAAGTTTTTATCACTTCAAAATATTTGATTACTCGGCTGTAAAAATGCAGTTTGTTTGTCACATAATGGATACAATGCCTGTAGAGACAGGTCTCTACAGCGCATGCTCAGCTGAAGACGATCTAAAGCCCGCTGAGTGAAAGTTCGAACAAGCTTGTTGGACGATAGTCAGGGCTCAGTCTCCAGCCATAATTTTACTTATTAGAAAACAAGAATTTAAGCGCGATGTCCGGCGAATTTAAGCAAACACTGATGGCACAGTGGATCTTAGCTTTTGCTGTCTTGACCGTCATTTGAATGATGACTTGTTAGTTTATCCCATCCTTGTGTACAACGTGAATTGTGTGCATATAATAAAATGCTGAAAGGGTAGCAATTGGCTTTTGCGTGACGCATGATTGCCTCAAAAATTATTTGCGTGACCCGTGAATGAACCCGCGCGTGATGCGTGATTTGATCTTTCATAAAACGTACCAGCGTGTGCGTCAAAATTTACTGCATGACCAGTACCCCTCCCTCCCCACCCTTGCTACTCTGTACTGAATGTAGTGTGAGAGAGAAGAGTTACCGTACTTTAAAGGGACGGGCCCGGGACCTCACACATTATGCATGAAATTGAGAAGGTTTTTTTTTGTAAAACCTTTGAGAAGACAAATATAAGGCAAGTATTTTTCATAGTTTACCAATGTATCACTACTGAGCGTTTGTCCTTTTCTCTAGGCCGTGCCACGATAATGAATATGTTTCGCATTCCGTTAAATTTCATCGTTATTGTTATTCTTCTCCAGGTAAATTTGAGTTTAAGTATTTATACTCTCATGTAATCTAATGTTGTTTGCCGGCCATATTGGCGGCTATAATGGCTATACAAAGATAAATGATGCGCTGCCACACCCATTTTTCGTGCATTATAACCAGAGCTTACATAATATATGTGTAACTCAATTAGAACGTGCATTACATACTTGTAACCCAATCATTATATACTTGACCCAATCAGAGCGTCCATTATATACTTAACTCAATCAATATCATGTTGTGCATTATATACTTCACACCATCAGAGCGTCCATTATATACTTAACTCAATCACTGTCAGGTTATGCATTATATACTTGACCCAATCGGAGCGTGCATTATTATATACTTGACCCAATCAGAGCGTGTATTATATACTTGACCCAATCGGAGCGTGCATTATTATATACTTGACCCAATCAGAGCGTGCATTATATACTTGATCCAATTGGAGCGTGCATTATTATATACTTGACCCAATCAGAGCGTGCATTATTATATACTTGATCCAATCAGATTATATTGTCTTCCAGGACTTACCAATGGGTGTTGTATTCAAGTGTTGTGTTATGTTTCTATTTTCGTGTTGTGTGCTTCAGTCCTGGATGTTTACAGTTTGTTCAAATACATCTACGTCTACAAAACCGGAAATATAAGGTATTCATTGAACAATGTCAGTTGTATATAGCTAATTGCACAAGCAGCAAGCTAAGTTAACATCTGCGCATGTCTCCAACTTCTGTTGTCTTGGACGAATGGATAATTTTAAAAGGATAATTTCTAGCTGTTCATACTTCTGCACTCAAATGCAGTGCTCCGAAAAACTTTGGGGAGACTATATACGACTCTATTTATGAGAGAGGTAGCCCTAAGCCAGGTTAAAACCGTAATTGAGGCCACTTCCGTCCAGCGGCTCGCGCATACTCATCATGTTATCACTTGCTGTTAATTGCACAAACATTGACCCTTTCAAAGCATAGAAGCGGAGACCGAAATGAACACTGGGAAATCTGCTGATAAGATCATTTTTAAGAAGCACGTGTACATGGGCGTTTCAAGCAGTGACTGAGACAAGCACTTGGTATTCTAGATACGTTTATTTAGCTCGTTCATAGATACAGTGCACATAAATGATAAAAATCCATATATTACTACTGCACCCAGGAGTCATTTCGGTCTGAGCTTCTAGGTTCGATGATTTTGAAAGGGTCAATGTTTGTGCTATAGCACATGCCAACCCTCCATACACATAGAAAATTTTTCAAGAATTGCCAAAAATCTGTCACACCGAGTGGTCACTCCCCCTTTTAGTACATCCTAAAGTGTTAAAAAATACGATTGCTACGAAAGCGAGTCAATCGACACGGGTGAAAAAAAACGCACTGCGCATGATCGAAAATTTGGCGGGAATTCAGTCGTGGACGCGTTCGTGTTTACAAATAAAATTAAAAGTACCGTCGATTCAACTGTCGTGGTATTATGCGAATTTTTCGGGTATTGTTTGACCAGGGAAAGACAACAACTAAAGCAATCTTTTAGGAAAAGATATTAAAGCACTAACTTTTCACGGACAGCCTTAACTTTCAAGATTCACTAAACCTCCAATGGTTTTATTCAAAACTTCCGAGTATGCGCAATGCGTTTTTCACCCGTGTCTGTTCACTCACTACCAGCATGACCTTAAAACACTGCTCACGCACGGCCCCAAAATAACTTTGATTGATTTGTAGTTTGAACATGAGTGAACAGAAAAAGTGGGGATTTATCGTTGCAAATGTTTTAAAGATACAAACATAACCCACTATGCCACGGACATACCCTACTTGACCCAGGGCTGTCAACACCCAAGGCTTTCCTATCTGGACCTCACTGTTTGTTTCTTAGGTTTGGTCTATTTTAGGCTCAGTGGATTGGGGGAGGGGGGGGGGGGGGGGGGAGGGAAGGCGGCGTCTTAGGAAGACAAAACGTACACCATGCAGGCTTTACCGCGCTTTTTCTGAGGTTGATCTCCATACTCAGTGTGAGTGGGGGAGAGGGATTTTTTAGTTAACATGGCCGCGACTTCAAGATTTGCGCGATTATCCAGGAGATTTGAGGCTCTAATCTTGAGACCGGGAGATACGGACCAAAATCTGGAGAATCCCGGATTATCCGGCCGGTAGAGTTGGCAGCCCTGATTACCCACTGTTACGGAAAGTAGCCATGTTTGCAAAGTGAATTCAACATTATACCATTAGAACTTTCAGTAAATTCAAAATGCTACTGTAGTCTCTTTCCATTGTTGGCTCTCATTCCAAACTGATATTAAAAGTAGTTCAAAAGAGTTCCGACTATAGTCTTGACTCAATTCTTTAACATGAAACCAGTCATAATGTTTAGACCCCCACCTACCAAAATTCTTTGGGGTAGCTGTGATTTAAAATAGAACTTTAAAAAATCCTGAAGTATTATTAGTATATATAACAAAACTGATTTCTTTTATTGTATTTTGTTTCAGGTTTCTTAGACCAGGTCAAAGGAACACCTTGAATCATACTTTCGTACTGTATTGTAGCCAGCTTCTCCAACTAAGCACTATGGGTTCTAGCAAAAGTGGATTTGCATTAGTAAATGCGACGTGATAGCAGATTTATATCCATATATATATATATATAGAGAGAGAGAGAGAGAATAAGTGAAGAGGTGTTCTGTCCAACGATGCACTCCCAGTAAAAGGATCCTTGAGGATTCACAGTCTGCACTTCATAGAAATATCTTGAATTTAGTGACAGACAGACGGACAGACATTTACCATTCACCATCCCCTTCTTTTACCTTGTACATATTTTTTAATAGTCTTATTTAATTTTAATTTTACTTTTACTGAAGAAGACCGAAGGTCGAAACGTCTCTATTAAAGCTTTTGTGGACATTAGAAGTTGCCTGACTAAATTCAAGATATATATATATATATATATATCAACAATGAGCTTTTATCAGGTATTTTTAAATTCGTAATACAGAAAAAGAATTACCATAGCTGGAAAGAGCATGTTAAAATTAGCAAGACAGTGAGGTTGGAAGGAATTAAATCCAAAACTCGCGAGAATATGAATTTTTGAAAAGTGTGAATTTATAAGAAAACCTTTGCTGGTAGGCATCCCTTGCCTACCAGCGAATGTTTTCATACAAAAATTCGATTTCGGAAAATTCATATCTTCGTGAGTTTGAAAGTTACTATTCATTCAAACTTTTTACTAATTAACAGTTCTACTAATTTTGACGTGCTCTTTTCAGCTATGGTAATTATATTTCTGTACTGTGACTTTTGGAATTACATGATAAAAGCTCGTTGAACAGAATTCCCTACATATGTCCACCTTGGCTACTGACCAGGGATTTTTAAGTCTTATATATTCAATCTCAGGACATTTTCTATTTAACAAACAGAATTCTTCATGTTATGATGAAAAGTTACAACCGTTGTCTTTTCTTCCTTCTCCCCTCAAAAAAGGATGTTCTCTAAGATATATTTAAGATATATTTATTTTAATTTAATTTTATAATTTATGCAGTTATTTAGATCTAATGTTTTCATGTATTGTCTCTCACTTCTTGTTATAATTCATGACTTGTAATCCATTGCCCTGCCTTGATCGATTAGTTTTTACTATTTGCAGGCCATTGGAATGTACATATATAGAAGTAAAATGAATAAATCTGAGTAAAATCTGAGTAAATCTGAGATTCCATTTTTCCGTGCCTCTGTACTCTAATAGATGCACAGATGACTTCAAAATGGGGTGAGAACAAAAAAGTACGCCACCAGACGAAGTCGAGCGTGACTGTTGTTCTCACCACATTTTGACGTCTTCTGTGCATCTATTAGAGTACAGATCCATTCATCCTCGGGGACCCAGGGCGAAAAGGGAGGGGGAGGGGGATGGAAAGGACCGGAGGGGGAGCGGGGGTAAGGATATAATAGATTATAATTATTATCTTACCTTTTCCCCCTTCCCTTTACTTCCCCCTCCCCCTCCCCTTTCGCCCTGGGTCCCCGAGGATGAGATCCATTGAAAACAAAAATGGAATTCATTTGTTTTATGTAATATTCATTGAAACGTCTCAACTATCTCAACCGCGCGCGTAAGATTCAATGACGTCATCTATGCATATGTAGTGTAATCACACACAGTTCTCGAACAATCAGAGCGCGCGTAATATACCAGTTATAATATAATTAGTGGAACCAGCCAGCTAGAGCGGCCATTTCTTAAGTGGTACGCCTTGTTTCTTAGGGCTGGTTCTGGCTAATGCTAAGAACTGACTAACTGACATATACCATTTAAGAACTGGCCGTTCTGGCTGGCTGGTTCCACTAAAATCCCACTAAATAGAAACAGCTTTAGACAAGGGACAAGTACGTGTGGCATCAAGACGGCTGGATAAACTTAAGCATTTCATCCTTTTGTCTAATAGGAATTTGCCTCATTCAACTGACTTCATGTATTTGGGTCGATCGTTTCGTTGTTCAAGTAGATACGTTGTATTCACTTAGGGTATCCAAATTTGGATAACAGTTAAATAGCATTGGGCGTGCCGGTTCACTGATAAATGAAAATTTAACAGCTAACTAAAATTTCATCAATTCGTTTAAGAATGTTTGTCAACGTTTTTATAAAAACCGACAAACATTTTATAACCGCGAGGCTATTTCTTTGTGACATTACCTGTCACGCTGTGTGATCTGGGCTCCTGGACTGAATAAATGAAAAAGGAAGTCCGTACTATATGATATAAATGACTAATTAGAGGAATTGAACGAAAGTTTGAATGAAGTACTAGTGATGACAGAAGGTCTTAATAAAGGACAGACAGAAAAACGTTTGAAAGAATGATCAATTAAAGGACGTTAAGTCAACAGTCTGAATGAACGATCGATAAAAAAGAAAGTTTGAATGAATGAAAGTCTGAATGAAAGTCCGAGAGAAAAAAATGTTTGCACGAACGATCAAATGAAGTCTCAATGAATCATCGAAATATGAATGATAAAAGAAGTCTGAATGAATGACCGATAATAAGAAAGTTTGAATGAACGACCAAAATTAAAAAAAAGTCTGAACAAGGATCGATAGAAAAAAGTTTGAATGAATGATCAAAGAAAGTCTGAATGAATGACCGAAAGACTAAAAGGTTTTATGAATAATTTTTTTTAATGAATAATCAAAAAAAGATCGAATGTTCGAAGTTGTTTTTCCAGTTCATTATGTTATATTTACTTTAATATTTAATATATAATATATATTAAATTTTTTAAACATTTATGTTAAACAGAGTTTGTGTGGAGCGAGGGTCGATAGCACGTCCGTCCGCCATAAGAATCATCATGGATTGATGGATGGATGGATGGATGGATGAGTGGATGGATGGATGGATGGATGGTTAACACTAATAATGACCATTATACACCTTATACAACAGAACATGGCATCTTTCAAAAAGCAATCCATCTGCATTAACAGCAACATCGCGTTATATCATATACATCTCATACCAGGTATCAGCCATTTTTGAATGACACTTTTATATACATCAGTGTTATGAATTAAATTACAAATGAAATGTTTCCATTTTCATGCATATATCTTATTTGCCACAAAAAAGGAATATCGGGATCAGCTGAGATCGGCTGGGATCAGGGATCAAAATAAAATAACTTTTTATATCAAGGATCAGAATGTTTGTCCAAAAAAAAAAAAAAAATACGGGGGGTAAAAAAAACCCGGGATCACGTGTGAAAAACGTATCATGTCACGCGACCCTGAAATATAGAGTTACGATAATCTGCGGCATTGAAATCACGAATGCGTGCTTTTCTGGCAGTGATTTAGATGGTCTGTTTGGGCCGGCTAAGACTCTTTTGATATCATGAATGAAAAGGTAAGAAAGATTCATCTGTTCAGTATTTTTTGGTAAAAATGAACATACCTTAGAAATACATGAGATTATAACAATTTATGAGATTATCTGAAGATTTCCATCCGGTTTCAAATTTCGAATCACCCCACGAAGCCCCAAGCTCTTCAGTCCTTTTTGAGATGATTAACACAAAAAGAGAAATCTCAGCCAAACCATATATATACGTTACCAACTTGCTGGAGTTCGAGATAGCAAATTGCTGCGTGTGATGGAAATGACAAAGGTATAGGCAATTTTGATGTATTTTCCCTTAGATTCCTGATTAGGCCTGAATTTCGACCTGCGACTTGTGAAATTTTGTCAGTGACAATTTTGAAATATCACTCGTGGTATTTATACCAAATATCATTACAAACAATGATATTACCCTGTATATATATCAACTTCTCGACTCCAAAATGATTTCTCAAGCAGTACAGTATAGCGTGGTAAAGTGCATGATGACGTCATAAAATGATAAATGTTCAATTTTTCAAATTTTGATTCCATATTTCAGTAGAAGGCCATAAAAGAAGCTTATGTAATTTCCCAGAAATCGGATAAAAAGTACTTGAGTTAATTATGGCCATCTGAATATATAATGTCCACTAACTTGCATGGCTCTATAGATCTTTTCATAACTTTGTTAACAGAGCCAAAAATATAGGAGTGATTTGTTAGAGAAAATGATATATTCAACAGGCCATATCTGACTCATATCTCGGCCGCAATTTAACCAATTTCCAATTTCGCCGTGAAATTTGGCATCTAAACTTCTTTCATGACCTTCACGATCACAATTTGAAAATTTATTTTTTCAATTCGATTACAGGCCTCAGGGTACGTATTTTTTTACTGAAGTTTTCATTGAAATACTTAAAAATAATTAATGTATATCAACCCCTTCTCTCACCAAAAGACAAAAAAACGCTTAGAATAATAGAAACTGGATACATTAAAATACCATGAGTCAGTTAAATACAGGAAACTAAGACGATGCCAATTACACCACTTTCTTTTAGAAGAGTTTGGAGAATGATGAGTTGAGAGAGGCTTGACATTTGAAGGCTAAAAGGCGCTGTTACACGCTAAAACTTTTCTCTGAAACTTGCCCAATCGCCGTTGCGAGACAAGTTTCACAACACATTGCACCGTGTAACATGGTCATTCAGGTGAAACTTTCCCCGGGTCGGTTTCACGAGACGGTTTCACGAAAAGTAGAACTGCTTTCTACTTCTGCAACCGAGACTTGTATCGTGAACAAGTTTCATGACGAATTTTCAGCGTGTAACACCCCTTATGAAACTCGCCTCGCATCGGCGATCAAGACAAGTTTCAGATAAAAGTTTTAGCGTGTAACAGCGCCTTAATCCGGGCCACAATGATTACCTACTGTAGATTTAGGCCGCTGTTACACACTAGTGAAACTTTTATCTGAAACTTTAGTATGTCGATCGCCGTTGCGAGACAAGTTTCAAAATGGGTGGCTCAATTTCGTCCTGAAAATTTTTGCGACACAAGTTTCTCTTGCACGAGTAGAAAGCAGTGAGATTCGAAAAATTAAGGTTCAGTTAAACGGCCATGCTACACAATGCAATGCGTTGTGAATCGAAACTCGCTTCTCAACGACCATCGACGCAAGTTTCAGTTCTTGATAGAAAGCATAGTAAAGATCTTTTAATCTTGTTTTTCCTCACTCCATATTTTCTGAGATATAAAGGTTTCAAATTTCAAAATGCCAATATGATGACGTAAGAGGAGTAATCATTTATTATACAAAAACAAGAGAATTTAAATTACTTGCATTTTTCCATTTGTAACTCATTTCCATTGGCAAAGCCTGTTGTTTAGTAAAAAACCTGGCTCTCTTTTTGTAAAACCCATGAGAAGTTTGCAGTGTTGCCTGCGCGCCTCCTCTTACGTCATCAAATTTGCATTTTGACATTTGAAACCTTCATATCTCAGAAAATACGAGGTAAGGAAAACCTGGGTAAAAAGATCTTCACTATGCTCTCTAAAAATAACTAAGTTTGAAAATAAAAAATTATGTGTCATAAGGACTTTAAGCGTCTAACAACGCCTATAGTCTAGGGAGAACCTACGTAACACTCAGCAGTTGATGTAATATGTTCAATAAAATATAACGAATAACATACACAATAAAACAATAGAATGAAATAGATTTCTATGAATATATTACATCAGCTGGATTGTGCGCATGTCAAGATGTAGCTAGTTCTAAACTTCCTAATTCAATACAGTCCATGAACTGGTAGTTTTGAAATTTGAGTTATTTAGTAGATCGTTTCAGAATTATTCCTGTCCTCCAGGAAAAAAATAACCAATGTTCGTGTAATATGAATAATCGGTTCTAGAGATCCTCTCATTCGGCTCGGATCTTTACCGATATATCATGATGGACATACACCTATTTCAAAAAGGCTGTCAGAGCCAAAGGCGATAGGCGATAGGAGATAGGTCATTTCACTATTCACGATTGGGTTTTCTATTTGTTTTTATTAAGAAAGTCAACAATCAAACATTCATATCCAATGTTCGGAGCAAAACGAACGCAATAACAAAGCTATTTTTAAAAATTCTTGATTACTTCGAAGTTTGAATGAGCTATCAGTCCTATCGTCTATCGCCTTTAGCTCTGACAACCTTTTTTGAAATATAGGTGTATACACCGATACAATACAAGCCATTCTAAACACAGCACAGCACATAAAAGGCGGCCATTTAGCGTAGATGATTACTTATGTACATTCCATTCAGTTCTAATACAAAGCCGGGTTTTCCTTTGCTTGTATACTTGGAACCCAATCCATAGTTATAAATAAAAAAACAGCCGATTGCTAATTATGACGTCATAGCAATGGCGTCCTTATTCTCAAAGCCACACATTATTGATATATTTATATTTCTTTCTCTTGATATTATAATGACGATTTTAAGTATTTATGCTGGTGGGAAGCTTGAACACACTTGGAATTATTAAAATTGTGGTGCTTGAAGGTGTATTGAAACAACTTGGGACTCCTTGTTTGCTCATCTGGCTCACTTCCAGCGTCTTTTTGCAGCGTCACTTTATATAGTTCTTATACATGTTAGAATAGTGTCATAAACTCAGTTTTTTGGAGTGTAAACTGGCTAGCTTTATCATGAAGCATTTTAATGTGAATTCTACAACTTCTTTACCATTAGATGGATTTTGTACTCAATGTATGGTAAGGAAAACCTATTTTCTAAACACACGTACTACGATGTAATTCTTCTCTTATATATGATATAAATATTTTAGATTAGATTGGATATTCATGGATTTTGACCAATTTGTATTGTTTTTCTGCAAAAATAGTGGTTTTATCTTTAATTTTAACTCAAAAGTCGTCCAAATGAAAATCCTAATTTGTCAGAAGAATTATTTTGATATTAATTTGGCATAAAACATTTACTTTGCCCCCAAAAATAACAATCTAAATTTCGTTTTTCGTACCTGTACAGAGGAAGAGGTGCATGGGAAAATGAAAATGAAATATTAAAAAAATGGGATGGGAGAATTATAGAAATTATAGGTTAGAGGATTGAGAAAATGCATGGATTGTTATTAATTTCTATATCCAAACATCCAGCTTAACCTAAATGAACTTTATATTACAAATTATTTTTGTGTCAAGAAAAATGCATTGTCATTAATTCATTTTTCAAAAATAACGTAAAAAAGGTTTGATATCTTTTCATTTCAAAATGTAAGTTAAACAGTTAAACTGAAAAATTGTCAATAACTTTTTTCAAAAGAATAATCCCAGTACCTGTCAGATCGAGAGCTAAGAGAAAGAGTATCCATTATTCTAATGGAACATTTGACCAAACAAAATCAGTTGTATGAATAAAGCATAAGCGTCATACAATTTTGAAAAACCTTTTTTAATAGTCAAATATTAAAATCGTGTTTCCATAAACTACATTTCGCAACTTCACTTAGTGGTAGAGTATCATAGCATTGTTCTGTGGTTAAAATCTCATCTTTAGAAAATCTCATCCATAGAAGAATCTACAAGAATCTCAGCCCAAAGATATATATATTTTTCTAGTGATGATACAAAGTATGGTGAAAGATAATCTATTTCGTTGTATAACAGATTTCCAGCTAAGCGAACTTTAAACACTTTATACAGTAAACACAATGATTATTACTCAGCTTTCTGGACTTCCAATTTAAGTTACGAAATCAGGCGAATAAGTCTCTTAGTGAAAAATTCTAAGTATACGGGCTGGGTTTCCTGTGGTGAACGGACCGTTCTGTTTCGCACGTTTTTATGGGCCGCAAACAGCACGAGTGCGCATAGCTTGCACCGTCAATGTCGAGAATTTAAGTGAAAAAAATGGTGTCTCTCCCCCTGTGGTGGACAGAACGTTCTCTTTGGCACGTTTGTGTGTGTCGTAAACAGCACGACAGTGCATAATCAGTGCATAGTCAATAAGTACAGAGTTTACAACTGAGCAATAACTGTCGAGAATTTAAGTGAAGAAAATGGCGTCCTTTCCTTGTGGTGGAGAGAACGTTCTCTTTGGCACGTTTTTGTGTGTCGTAAACAGCACGACAGTGCATAATGTGCATAGCAATAACTGTCGAAAATTTAAGTGAAGAAAATAGCGTCCCTTCCACACGCCGGCCTCTCCAGGTCTCAAAGATCTCGCTACACACTGGAAAGTTTTGCTCATTTCCTATGATTGGAAAAAATATCTAGGAAATAACAAGGAAATTGTATTTTCCTATGATAGGAACTGGACAAAATATATGGAAAATATATCTAGCAAGATATTTCCTATCATAGGTAATGAGCAAAAAATTCTAGTGACGCAGGCTGTAGATCTACAAGGAAATCCATAAGCCCACGAGCAAACTTCTATGACAATGTTTTATGTTCATGTGATGAAAAAAGTTCTCCAAATTTCACATGTCAAATGCATTTGTCGTAAAATTTTCTCGTGTAAGAGGGGAAAATCTACCCTGGTTCCAAGAGGGTTTCTTCTTCTTCTAATTTTTCTTTTATAAAAACGTAAACAAAGGGCAAAAATAAGAAAAATACGGAAGAAATTACTATAAAATACAAAAGAAATTAAAGCCTCTGGGACCAGGGTATAGGGAAATTAAATCCATTTGTGATAGTAAATTTGCCATGGAAAATGGGCCTTAAAAGATACAAAATTATCGAAAATAATCAATATCTTATTTCCTGCTTTTTTCACATATTTTAGAGTTTTTTTGCTACTAGTAGTCCTAGCTTTGTACTGTTGTTTGAAGGATGGAAGATTTCTTCAATGTCAGGTAAATCTATATCCATTGGGGCATGCGCATAAGGTCTATTGACCATAAAATAGGGTACAATTTTAAGAGAAAAAAGGCCACTTTAGTTTGCAACCTGGTTAGCTTAGTTGATAAAGCACGCACCACTGGTGATGTAACTCAATTTCTTAGTCGCGGCGACTAAGGCTTCGTAACTTCGCCATCGCGCGCGCAAGGCTTTCAAACAATAGAATTCAAAAACCGAAAGCAAAAAATCCCGTCCGCACTCACATCAAAAATCAAATTCTATTGTTTGAGAGCCTTGCGCGCGCGATGGAGAAGTTACTAAAAATAGCCTTAGCCGCCACGAACATCGCACAGACATCAATACTGAGTTTCGCTCTCTTAGTATTATGGTCTCTTGGTCCTAGGTGCTTCTTGCATCGGTGTTTTTTTATATTCACGTACGGGGTGTGGCCATATAGTGGGACCATTTCCTTTCCCCAGTCGAGGGAAACTGAAAAGGGGAAAAGGTATAGCAAGATCGACTCAAATGAGCAACGCCCTGATAGACAGAACTTAGCCCATCATTCTGGACTAGAATAAACGAGCGATTTCTTCTCTTTCAGTCCTAGTTGGTTCGTGTATTGGTGTATTTCTGCTCTCCATTCTAAGTGAATGTGTTCGCTTTAAGAGATCTAAACTTCATAGTAGTAGGTCAAGTCAAAACCTCCCTAACGCTACAAGTAGTGCAGACATCACTGAAGTGAACCAATCATATGATGAGAGTAAATGTGGTAGTAAAGTTACTTTAGACAGACAACCAAGTACGCCCCAAAGACAAAGCCCATATAGGTTTGTAGGATAAGGTATATACCCTTTGCAGCATATTGGAATTCAGCTCAATTTGGGGACAAAACAATGAATTTTAATTCTCAAGAGAGCAAAAGTCTTTTGTTTTATCCTCCAGAGTGAGCAGCTCTGACATCACGTGCAAGGTCTATAAAGGATACAGGAATTAATCCATCAATTATTTTACGCGTAACAATTGCTATTTGTTCCGAGTTTTCGGGTCACCAGGGAAGGTGTTAAAATGACTTTTACGAAAACGGTTGAAAACTGTTATACATAACAAAAGATTCGTTGCTAAGCGCATACAAAGAAAAAGAGCGAGCGTAATAACGCATAAGCTACATATATCTAATGCACGCGCGTTATTAATAGCCTTGTCCATAGCGCGCGAAATATTGATCATCCAAAACTTTGGATGATCGATACATTGGAGAGAGTCGAGGCGGTTGGCAGAGGTTTCCTTCCTTTCCTCTCTATGGGAAAGGAAGCCCGCACTGACTAGTGTGATTTTGCAGACGGTCAAGGGTCCACTCCGGCCCTCCCCAATCCCGTCGTGCGCACTAACCAACTGCGTCACACTTGCTGCTAAAAAGTTAAAATTAAAAAGTATTTTTTCTTTTTCAGTCCCTTTTCCACTAGTTACATACTTCAAGTCATTTTACATGTAGTTCAACTGGTCCTGGGATACGTGCTTATGCTGATTGTAATGACCTTCAACGTGTGGCTTGGGATATCTGTGGTACTCGGTCTGGGAACTGGGTACTTCATCTGTCAAAACAACGCGCTTTCAACCGACACGCATCCCAATGCGTCAATTGAACTGAAAATAATCGAGTAGTTCTTTATTATCATCCTCGAAAACCATGGAGTAGATTGTGCTTCTCGGAGTAAATTCGGAGTTGATTCGGAATGAATTCGCAGTAGATTTTCTCGCTCGGAGTGAATTCGGAATAAGCTAGGAATGGATTCGGAGTAGATTCTATCGCTTGGAGATTCAAAATTTTAAGTCGAAACACATGCGGACTATGTAATTTAGTGTATAAATTTAGTGTAGTTCCCATTACTCGTAGATTGGGATGTATCCGAAAAGTAGATCACTTTGAATAATGTTACGGTATGCGTCACTCACATGGTCACGATCGCCGATACTCGTAACAGGTAGAAAACCTGGCCGACCAGCGTTCAATGTGATCGGAAGGGTTTCAGAGAAAGCTTGGCTTTTTGAAAGAGTCCAAAGAGTAGAGTCTTTGATGGCGAGTAAGACACAATCTAGTCCTTAGTTTTCGAGGATGTTTTACAATTAACTTTTCCATACAGTTTCCTAAGGTTCTTTACGATCCCACGCATTTGATTGGGGATTTGGGATTGACAGACAGACAGACACAGACAGATAGATAGACGGACGGACGGACGGACGGACGGACGGAGAAATCAATTGACCAACCAAAACAAACGGTTTTCCCGAAGAAATCGTTTTGGAGAACTCTTTTTTTTCCTGACGGAATCGTCAAGATTTCAAAGGAAACTATGAAAAGTTATGCCTATTTATTGAGGCATTTTACAAATATTTCGCTTAGAAAATTATAGTCATAATTTAGTCATAACTACTACATTATTAGGTTTAATTTAAACCATATAACGGAGAAAATTCTTCGTTTGAGTTCTACGCACACGCTTCTGGTAAAATTTTCAATGTCGAAATCTTATCTTGGGATAATCGACAAAATGCATGGGTACTCGATTATTCGAATTTTTAGCACTTTCATCGCAAAGGTCTTTTAGACAACATATTGTATGTTTTTAAAAGATAGCTCAATATTTGAGATAAAACTACTTTTTGTGTTAAACATAGTTTATGCATGCGTAATTGTGAATTCTGATCAACGTATGCGGTGGTGTAAATCTACGGAGGGCCGCGTAAAAGATAAATTGTTGCGGAAATGTTTTCCGTTGCTTTCGTGGAGAATAAGCGTTTTCCCGTTTGCGCGTCGTGGCAAAACCGTTTCGACATTTTCGCAACAAGGAAACCGTTTTTCCACTTGCGCAATGTTACTAAGACTTCTACTACCACGACGCGAGTCGTGCGAAAACTGCGGTTTCCTGATGGGAACATGCGCACTCTTCCCTCTAAGATATTTTTGGTACAGAAGTAAAACCTTATTGATTTCTATCGACTTCTATGCGAAGTTTTCAGCCACTTGGCCATTTATCAAGACAACACATCATATGTACGAAATAACCACTTTTTATTGCATTCAGTTCAGATTTCTTGTCTGAAACGATGCGGTATGATTTTTATTGTAACGTTTTACCGTAACACGTATCGAAAATGTGACTTTACATTCTGATCTGTACCGAAACCGTATCACACATAAAGTAAAGTAAAGTAAAGTAAAGTATCCAGTGAAAATGTTTGCGTGACAAACAAAGCAATCTTTGCGTGACTTGACAAACAAAGCAATATTTGCGTGACTAGACAAAAACGCTCTTACGTGACAAAATAATACAGTGCGGTGTAGGTTTTCATGCGCTTTGGGAGTGTAATATAAGCTATATGTACAGTGTAATATATTAGAAATATAAATGGAATTGCAAAGGAACTATTCTTGCTATAGAAGGAAACTTTTAATTCTAATGGGAATTGTAAATATGTGAATAAATAAACTGGAAATAGAGTCGTGGGTGTGTAACAAGTAAATTTAGTTATCAACACTAACAGACTGAATTCCAAAATCATCATCATATCATGCATCAGCATCACCAATAATTAAAAATATTAGAATTTTTTTCTGTGCAGAAAGATCGGATAGGAGTTTACACGAGTATCAATATGTGTAACATGCTGTGTTCCATGCGAATTTGGTCAATTCTCTCGGTACTATATCCCTCGGACAAATCCGTCATTAGAAATCCACCTAGCAGCTGATCAGAAAGCTGCCCTTCCAGCACTTGGTTAGAGAAATAGCACAAGACTTCAAGACTGATTTTCACTCCAAAGCTCGGCCGTCAATCTCTACGCTATTCACGCCATCGTGCCTAAAGACATAAAGAGCACAGCTATAGTTCAGTAGCCACTGACTATGCGTCACTACAAAATAACAACGGCTTTTCTAAAAGCCACCAAATTCTCCAATGGCTGACTGCAAGTCGTGGTTGTCTTGCAGTGGTTGCTAAGCGACAAATGTTCAACCTCGAGCAGTGGTTGCTAAGGGACATGCAACGTTTGTCGTGTAGTAGTTGCTAAGCAACTGATATAAAATTGCAGTTGCTAGGCACAGTGCTTTCTACGTGAGTTATTGCTCGAAGCGGAATTTCGGAATTATGAAACTCTAAAAAACATTCACTACATTCATGAAATCCTATACTAAGGTTGTCACCATGTGAATTCTTCTTCTAGTGATGTTACTGGCAGGACGTCCTTGTTTAAACTGAAAACGAACATAAACTTATGATTAGTAACAGACGGTACAGTGGAAACTCCATTTGCTGACAACTCCGGTAAGCGGACACCTCCCATAAGTGGACAGCAATCCTTAGTCCCTTCTCATGACAAATACCACATTTTTAACATACTCGTAAGGCACACACCTTTCGGAGGCGGGACAGAAATTCGTGGTCCCGAGGGTGTCCGTTTACGGGAGGTTCCACTGTCCGGTAAGTGATCGGTTAGTGGTCGGTAAGAAGTCGATAAACAGTCGGTAAGAAGTCGATAAATGGTCGGCAAGTGGTCAGTAAATGGTCCATAAGTGGTCGGTAAAATGATAGCAAAAAGTGGTCGGTTAAGGTAACCGGAAAGGTAACAGTAAGATAACGTTAAACTAACGTAGCGTTAACGTAACGGTGAGGTGACGTTACGAAAAGGGTCAGCGGGTGACGTTAAGCAAATGGTGAATCAAATCACATGAAATCAGCTACATTGCGTATTATCCACTGTCCTTTTCATGTTTGATAACATTGGGCACTAGTTACCTTTTTAGTCCGTCTCTGATTTCCTCCACTTTTGAAGGATTGCAACACACGGCACAACGTGACGTCAGAGGATCAAACAAAGGAGCGATGTACTTTTGCCCAACACGTTCTAGATCCTCCATGGTTACCATGGAAACTCTGTCTAACAGATCCCTATGGATCAAAAACGAGGTTAATAAGGTTGATGGGATTCCTGTGTACATATATGCTGAAAGAGTTTTTACAGTAAATGCTTCAAATTATGTGACATACTGTACCTATTGTATCCTGGCCCTACGTTTCGGAATTGTGCAAGCTTGCTCTGTAGATTGGAAATAAATCACTTTGAAAGTAATATCGACAATTGATGAAAGGAAAGATGATGAGATGAAAGGAGAGATGCAGGAGAGAAAGAAAGCGGAAGAAAGAGAGAAAGCTTGGATGAAAGGGAATGGGCGAAGGATGAAGGGATGCAAAAAACTAGAATGGAAGAAATGTGAAAATTTCAACAACGATTGTACTCCATGTAAACAGTTGACTGGTGTAAATTTCCTCATTTGAGCTCTATGCTCTTGAGCTGTGAGATTTATGCTAATTAAATGACGTTTACCCAAGAACACACTCAAGAAATCCTTTATACACAAACAAAATAAAATATTGATGTGTCAAAAAGATGTTTCATTTACATCAAAGGCCTTTTTGTATATTGAATGAATTCCTGGGTAAACGACATCGAATTAGCATATGGCAAGTTTAAACCCCGTAGCTAGGCAGTGCCATGCTCAAACCAATAAATGTTGTTCCAGTTATATATACCTATTTCAAAAAATGTTGTCGAGCTGGTTGAGAATTGTCGTGCTGATATTTATTTGGTTTCATAGCTTTTAGTAATTTCTACCCATTCTCCATTTTGGGTGAGTCGCGTAGACTTGAGTCTATTTGCCGACAACGTTAATTGAAATAGGTGTATACACACAATGTGGAATAGATACTGTTAAATTGTAGCAAGGGGCTAGGGGCACTTTAAAAAATAAGATAGGAAGAAAATAAGAGAAGTAATAACAACAACATAAGGACGCAAACCTGGTAAGCAGCAGAAGAAACGCTTTTCTCTCTGTAAATAATACCAAAGATAACACTACTAATGGCAGCCTCAAGTTCACTCGGCTCAAAAAGAGTTTGTCCTGAGAGGTAGCCATCCTGTTAAAACATTATTTAAAGCATTACAACATTATACATGGGTTGCCGACACCAAGAAAGGTCAATTGGCTGAGCACGGAAATCTTGCCAAGACTTTTGGAGCTTCAAGTGCTGACAGTAAGGTCAAGGTAAACTAAGCATGGAAAACGTTTTTTTGTTTTGTTTTTTCGACGGAGGTTAGAATGTTTATTTGTTTGGTTTGTTTGTTTGTTTGATTCGTCAATCAAGGAGGAGGGTCTCCTTGAGAGCGGAGCTCATTCTAATCAGCCAATGATATGCACGAATTTCTATAAGATCCACCATAAGGATGATCGACGGGTCAGAAAAATAAATGGCAAACCCGCGATGTTGGAAAAAAATCGGGTGGCAATGCAACGATTGTCTCTGGTGCTAAAACTGATGGTCGGACCGCATGACTGCTCAGTGAAAGATTCTAGCGCTGCTAAAGATTCTCTCGTTGTCAGTCTGGTTGTATTGCTATAACTTTTTTTTACATGATAATAAGTTTTTATCATCGTCATCATCGTGTTCCTTACCACAATTTCTTTACTTTTCTCGTAAGCTTTGACCAGGTGAGTTGAACGAGCAAGAACAAATTGTAGGTTTCCTTGACCAGGGTCAACTTTCATGCTATAATCATGATTATAAAATATTTGAGATATAACGCGCGCGCTAATTGGCTGGCTACCATGTTTATATCAGAGGACAGAGACATGGCTCGCTCAAAAAGCGTCGAAAATATTTTATAAAAGCAATATAAAACGATCGCTTATGTCTCTGTACTGTGATGTAAACACTCTGGAAGATGTAGAGCACTCGAAAAGCAAGAGAAACACTCGGCTACGCCTCGTGTTCCTAAGCTTGCTTTTCTCTTGCTCTACATCTTCCATCGTGTTTATATCACAGTACAGAGACATGCGCGCGCGTTTTATATTCCTTAAATGAATCATGAATGTTATGAAACAATAGTTACTATAGCAACCACAATTGTAAGAAACGTTCAAAATTTACACCATCAAATGAACAGCTTCATCAACGAAACAGTGACGAAAACATTTTCAACAACAAGATCAACAGCATCACTGACAATATCACATTTACTAAAGTCAACGTAATTTTCATCATAAACAATCATGAATAAACGTTAACACCATTTTCGTTAACAATGACAACAACACCAGAAATTCCAACAGTAAATGAGGAGTTCACTGTCTTACCTGTAACTATAGCTTAACCCAAGTCCTCTCACTTGACGCCAAATAGGACCCTTCAAATACAAACAATACACACGTGAATACAAGCATAATGGTGAAACTTTGCAAGTGAACTAGTGTGTGCTGGTATGTGCTAAGAAGAGTGCTTATCGCAATTTTTGTGCAACAAAAAGAATTTTATGGCGATCAAAAAGTATTATTTTGTATAACTTTACTTCCGGTGACGTCAGCAAGAGATTGAAGGGGAGACTTTGGTGCGCAATGATTGCTACCCCCCTCTAGGAGAATTTGCTTTCCCGCCTCTTGTTACTAGTTAGCTTGTCAACTAGCCAAAAAGTAATAATAAATACTTATACTTATATAAATACAACTTACATATGATCTAGCACCCGAGCTGAGACACAACTTTTCCCTGACTTCCAGTTAAAATCAATTTCCCCGACCAAATATAGAATTTCCCAGCTGACTTTTCACTGACTTTTATCTGACTGTGTTTTTCCCTGACTTTTCCTTGACCCCTGGGAACCCTGTTTAAATATTAGCGCATTTACTATTAATAGCTTACTTACCTCTAAAGTAACAAGGCACTCTATATACACCATAATGGCTGCCAGATCTGGGTGATCATAGCTATTAATACATGGAGTAGCCTGGAATAAATAGGAAGACTCTACAGCACCAACACCAACTATCTTGCCATGGAACTCTGGTTTGGCTAGAAAGGAGTTGGGTAGAGGAACAACTGGCAAACTAGAGGAGAAAGAACAACACAAGTAAATACATGTACAAGAAAGAAACAAAAAACAAAAACAAAAACAACCAACACTTTCTCTTTTCTTGCAACCCCTAGCATTGTTTAAAAAATGACTATAGTAATAGAAAGTGGAGGTGGATTTAGGGGAGGGGAGTAGGGGTATGCATCCCCTCCTCAGATGTTTTTGGATCCTTTCTTCTCAATGCTTTTCCAGAACATCCTTCTGATCCTCTGGATTGTTTGCTAATTTCTATAACACTGCACTCCAGATAATCCTGGGTCTGTCCCTGGAACACGCCCTAATAATGTGTAAAAAGTGCAAATAAAGTGAAACTGAAACTGAAACTGCTGGAATTAAGTTTACAGCTGCTCACACACTCCTGTAATTTTTCCCATAAATTAACACGATTAAGGATGTGCTCTTTTCCCAAATGAAAATTCAGGATTTTCAATCTTGTCCCATTTTCACAAAAACAAGATGTTATAAGAAACATTTTGAGGATATTGTAAGATATTCCAACATCTAACCTTGTTGGTGGAGACTCTGCCTGACCACCCACAAACAAATCAGTCCAAATCTTTTCAGCACTGTTAGGTAACTTGCTGACATCAGCAGCTACATGTACACGGATGTTGGACAGCTTTGTCAGAGTGTTTCTTAATGATTCAATTTTATCAATTACCTGCAACCATGAAAATGGGTGAAAGTGGTTGGTAAGCTGCTATTAAGGCACGGTAAGGTGTTGGTAAGGTGCCAGTAAGTGGTTGGTAAGGTGTCAGTAAGTGGTTGGTAAGGTGTCAGTAAGTGGTTGATAAGGTGTCAGTAAGTGGTTGGTAAGGTGTCAGTAAGTGGTTGGTAAGGTGTCAGTAAGTGGTTGATAAGGTGTCAGTAAGTGGTTGGTAAAGGTGTCAGGAAGTGGTTAATAAGGTGTCAGGAAGTGGTTGGTAAGGTGTCAGGAAGTGGTTGGTAAGGTGTCAGTAAGTGGTTGGTAAGGTGTTGGTAAGTGGTTGTTAACATCAAAATGTCCTACCAGGTACCATAAGTTCTTCTTTACTTTCTAAATTACTTACAGACTTTGGGTCACTTTCAAGATCTTGGACTAGTTTGGTAAGAAGTGTATGCTGCCTAATCATATTGGTCATATTTAGGTTACTATCTGAAATTCAAAATGTGCAACAATATTGTCAAGGCTATAGTATGCTCCCTGGTGACTCTAACAATCATACATGTAATGTGTGTGCTCTAAATAATACTGACAATGATGTTTTACCTTTAGAAAAGAGTATGTCTCTCAAAAGAGTCTTTGTAACAACCATTCCCTCTCTCTTCATGCTGTAGAAGACAAGCAATGTTTATCAACTTCACAATATTTTGATATCCAACTCAAAGGGCCAAGGGTACTGTCATGTAGATAGAGAAGGTGTTGGTAGGAGAATTTTAAGTGAATTTTGAGAATTTCTTTTTGGACAACATAGGAAGGAGAGGGCCACAGAAGAGGTGAAAACCGTGGTAAAACATAGGCCAGAGCAGTTTTCATGATTGTATGGGGCACCTTTCTATGTATCATAGATGCAAATTTAGTTTACCATAACCATAACTTAGAATAATGATTGTCACAGGACAACAGGATGTGATTGTTTGCCCCACAAATCAGCTGCTCTGATATTACAGCATGGTTGGGTCACAGCACAGAAAATCTTGACTTATAGTTTGATCAGATGCACATTTTGTCAGTGCTTTGAGTTTTTTAGTAGCTTTCTCTTAGCTTATGATAATCATAAAGCTTGAATTTGTTTGTTCTACAGTAAATGTAATTCTATACAAGTGTTAATAGTGACTGATAAAATGACACATTTTGGTACATCTTTACAAACTGGCCCCAAGAGCAGTTTTCAAGTGATGAACTGGACTAAAGTCAAATCAGGAGGAGCTGCACCCCCCCCCCCCCCCACCCCCCCTGCACCACTCCCTTGAATCCACCACCTGCTGTCTACCTTGCAACATCATTGATCATCTTCTTGGCAACAATATCTAATCTTTCTTTAGTAATGACTGTCTTGTACAAGATTTCTTGCAGCCATTTCACTCCACTTTCGTATTTATCTGCTTCAACCTATACATGCAAAATGATTTAAACTTTAAAACCAAGAATATTGCTCAAGTATATTTCATGCTTTACATAAAAGTTACAAGTATTGTGCAAATCCAGAAGCTGTGGGCACCTAGAAATGTTTCAGCAATGTGACACATCTGTTGTTATTGGCCAATCAGAAACGGTTGTTCCACCACAAAGATAATGATCAAGTTTCTAAATGGTCAAGACATTCCTGAAATATTCCTGTAACCCACGGTTTTTCGATTTGTACAGTAAGGTAGAGATTGCTAAAAAGTACTGTGGTGTTAACCACCGCTGTGCATTAGTCTGCATGACACTGCACAATTGCATTTTACTGTTACTTAGCTTATACCTTCAAGATGACATAGGCTAATGCATCAAAGTCTCCAGGCATAAACCAGTGACCTCACATACCATGCACTACTGTGCATTAGTCTGCATGACACTGCACAATTGCATTTACTTCTAGTAATAACTTATACCTTCAAGACAACACTGGCTAATGCATCAAAGTCTCCAGGCATAAACCGGCGGCCTCGCATGCCAATAGTTGATGAATAATCAAGGGTGTCAGCTGTTAGCTCAGCCACTACTTGCTCATAAGGTATAAGATCTATAATACACAGAAGAGGCATAAAATGAGTTAGTGGTGGCAGTCCCTGCAGACAGTTTGCAGGACAAAAAATTGATCGTACCTGAAGGAAAAGGTGGTGGAGTAGATTTCATAATGACTGTGAAAATAGCATTGCATGGTCACAGCATGGTTCCGGCAGGAATTTCAAATGTATTTATAGACATCACGGCACTGACATGGCCAAGGCAAGGCGTGGTCCTTTTCACACTTATATGAAATTATCTGCTCTAGTTACAGTTTGCTGTTTTGTTTACTTACTTCCATCTCGTGTTAATGGAGACTCAAAGATGATTTCTAGAAAAAGGCTGAGATATGGCTTTAGGTCATCAGGAATAACAGTAGTATCAAACATAGCAGTTATCTGGAAAATAAGTACACATGTACTGTCAGTATCAGTGACGTGAGGACTACCAGGGTACATTTGGGAGAGAGGAACAGGGAGTGCACAACCCCTCCTGAGTCATCTTTGGGCCATTTTCGTCTTGATACTTATCTAAAATACCCTCTGGATCTTTTGAAGAGTTTATGATTTCTATAATGGTGCACAGCTGTCCTAAAGGATAATCCTGGTTTTACACCCCTGGACACCCCTGGGACTGGCTCTTTGAAAAAGCCTCACTCCTCTTGCTAGAATGTATCAGCTGAAGAATGAAACAATTGGGATGTTTACAAATGAAAACAAAAAAAAATATCCTCATCAAAGGAACATGTACATGTAACACAATGTTTGTCACACAATTTTGAGGGTACGTCGCGTGGTAATTGCACTAGGGTTCCGTGTAGTCTAGACTATCAAAACTTATACTGCAGTGAGTGTATTACACTCAGGGATTGTACTACACTCAGATTGCGTGTAGAACTATACTCAAACTACACACAAACTACACTCAGGCTACACTCAAATTACACTCAAACTACACTCAAGCTACACTCAAACTACACGCAAAATACACTCAAGCTATACTCAAACTACACTCAAGCTACACTCAAACTACACTCATAAATCATGCGTGACAATGTTAAAAGACCTTCAGGTGGTACTGTAACACAATGTTCGTCACTTGCACAGGTCTAAAAATAGCATTTCAAGGGTAGCATACTGTTGGTAATTTCAGAGACATCTTCAAATTATACATGTATTTCAGGCTTGATTAATGATGACATACCTCTACAAACATTGTTAATACATGGTCCATTTGAAATGCAAATGGGATTTGTTGAACTGGGAAACTAGGGCCACCTTGATCTGCTTTAGCCACATCACCATGACAACGATTGCTTATTGTTTGGACAGGATGAAAATGAATACTGGATGTTGAGGGAACAGGAATGCTGCTAACAACTTCTACAGGAGCAGGTATCTAAATGTGAAAAGAATTTTACATATTAAGACAAATGTCTGTAAGTGTATTGTTATTATCATAACACTGTTTATAGGCATTCAACCTGACCAAATTCAGCCACTAGCTAGGCACTGCAATGTAAACAATTAGCTCCCTTTGATGTCAAAGTTACAGTGGGCAAAGTTCTGTTTAGGGTGAGAGACAGTAGTAGTTTTTGTTATAAGTGTCCAAAACAGTGAGTACAAATATCAAGTGTACAAATATCAAAAGGCATTCATACATTGTACAATAACTATATGTGTACATAATCTTCCTTGCGTCAAGTGTGGTGTCATCATGCAATGCTCCTTTGCTACATCGTGTGATGGCTGCAAGGGAAACCAGTACTTATAATGTATGTAAGCTACTATCTTAGTTTGAAAAAAAAAAATAGTTTCACCTCATTATCTTCAGTTGCAGTCTTAAGATGCTTAGCTTTTTCTGCAAGACCATCTTCACCTAAAGCTTTTTGTTGCTCCTCAACTCTTTGCTTCTCCTCTGCTGCCATGCTCTTCATTAACTGACCACTTGGTTGAGCTATGACCTGCGACAATTAAAATAGAAACTTAATGACACCTTATCAACCACTTACTGACACCTTACCAATCACTTACTGACGCCTTACCAACCACTTACTGACACCTTATCAACCACTTTCTGACACCTTACCTACCACTTACTGATACCTTACCAACCACTTACTGATGTACCTTACCAACCACTTACTGATACCTTGCCAACCACTTACTGATACCTTACCAACCACTTACTGATACCTTACCAACCACTTACTGATACCTTACCAACCACTTACTGATACCTTACCAACCACTTACTGACACATTACCAACCACTTACTGATATACTATACCAACTACTTCCTGACACCTTACCAACCACTGACACCTTACCGACCACGTATTGACACCTTACCAACCACTTACTGACCCCTTACCAACCACTTACTGACACCTCACCAACCACTTACCAACACCTTACCAACCACTTACCAACACCTTACCAACCACTCACTGACACCTTACCAACCACTTACTGACACCTCACCAACCACTTACCAACACCTTACCAACCACTTACCAACACCTTACCAACCACTTACTGACACCTTACCAACCACTTACTGACACCTTACCAAACACTTCCTGACACCTTACCAACCACTTTCCAACACCTCACCAACCACTTACCAACACCTTACCAACACCTTACCAACCACTTACCAACACCTTACCAACCACTCACTGACACCATACCAACTACTTACTGCACCTTAGAGTACCACAGATATCTTCATTACTTACTATGACAGTATGAGCAGAAAGAAAGTATTTTTTCACCAGGCCAGCCCAGTATTCAGCAGGCTCAGACTTCAACTTCTGAAACTTCTCAATAGATTTTGTCCTTGGTTCTAACTGGTCAATGTTTTGAGAATACAAGAAGTCATAAATAACAATATCTGCAAAGTTTTCATGTGGATCATTCTCAATCTTATCCTTATCATCAAGAATTAGCCTGTTAATTACAGAAGCCATACGTTCCATGTCAATCTGCTCACTCCCACTGGCAATTCCCTCTAAGACTTCCATTATCTTGTCCTTGGTAGCCATGAGTTTATCAGTTGAAACATTCTGAGCCTTGATGTAAAGACAAGATTCTGAGTGTTCAATCAGGTTATATGACACATCACTGCAGTAAGGTTCTGGGATTTCCACCAAGTGCTTTTGTAATGGTGCAATGGGTGTGTCTGTGAGATAATCCATGATGACATTTATCGCTGCTAGATCATAACGATTGTTAGATCCTGGTCCTCGGCAACCTATACGAATCATGCCAGATGTTTCATCTTCTGTAGGAAACTCTATGGTTTGAACAATGTTATCAGACAGAGGTGGCAGAGGACTTTGCCAAGGCCTTGTGTAAGGTGGCAAAGCTTTCTACAATATTGGAAAACAAAATATAATTTTAAAGAAAATGCCAAATAAATTACAGATACAAGTAACAATTATATTTCTTGGACTAAGCACCCATTCAGGGGGGAGGAGGACTCTCATATATAGGAGGGTAGGGTTGCTTGTCAAAAATTTTGAAAATGACCAAGGTGGTACCTGAGTCTAATAATTAACATAGACATGTCATATTGTGACCATGCAATTTTCAGATGTACAAAAACTGTTTAATTTTTAATTAGCACTCTCTCTTGTTGGCCACAAACAGAAAATAAGAAGCAGTCTGAACTCAATTTAGGTACTGTACAATTATCTTTTACATGTAGCTGGACAAACTTGAGTCCCTTTGATGAAAACTTTGGGGAAACTCTGCCTGTAAGGAGTACCTTTTCATGTTAGATGTATAGACTTATATTAGAGATTTCACATGTTGAGTATTTGAGTGAAGCCCACAATGTTAAAACAGGGGTTCTTATTTTTGAAAAGCATATGAAATGCCCCTGGACTCAGGACCAGCAGTTAGTCTTTTTAAGGGTTTAAAACAAGGAATAGGAAGCAGCAATAACTACGTATACCTTGGAAAGAACTTTATCTTCAAATGGTGTAATTGCCTCAAACACTTTGTTGGGATCTACCAGTCCTGTTATAATGACTGATAGATTCTCTGGTCGATAGAAACAACTGTGGTAGTTACACACCTAAAACAATAGATTGAATGAAACAACTGTGGTAGTTACACACCTAAAACAATAGATTGAATGATGTATCAAACATTCCTTTGACAGACTTGACAAACTCTGGTAAACATATCAATATTTACAATAACATACTTTTTGATGGCTGCATGTTGTTCTTAAGTTTGCCATGATTCCTCCTGTTTCTGACTAAGATTGAGATATACCAAAATGAGATTATGTCTGAAACACAGATACTTGAGCACACAGACTACATGCTTGAAATTCAACACTACATTTAACTGTGCATGTACTTGAGCAGTAGTGAGTGTACTACACTCAGAGTGCGTGTAATACTACACGCAAACTACACTCAAACTACACGCAAACTACACTCAGAAATCGCGCGTGACGATGTTAAAAGACTTTTGAGCGGTACTGTATTTGAATGGTTAACTTGAACCCTTGCTAACTCAAAGTACTATTTTCCATTTCCCTTGCCAGGGAGTTCAAGTTAGCAGGGTTTGACTGTACAGTAAACCTCAATTCATAACCAACTCTCTACAGCCACCATGTTTCCTAGTCTCCCTTGCAGCCATTACCAGTGTCGTCATGCAACACTTCCCCTACTTAGGGAAGAAAGCATGTGTGATGACACTGGTAGTGGCTACAAGGAAGACTACATGTTTCCACAATGGCCAGCATATTTTCCACCCTTACCTTATATTGAAACCTCTGTACAATATGGCCTACTCTACACAACAGCCAAGGTGGTTGTTATGGAGAGGTCCTATTCTAACAATTAATATAAACTAACTAAAGCTAAAAGGTGAAAGCTGATACATTGTACAATACCTTTAAGCCACAGTGTCCAGGGTAGAGACATCTTAACATGGCAAGGTGTGCTCTACTTCTTCCACTGTTTTCTCTGGCTTGCATCTCACAATAAACTACACCAGCATCTTCTCCCTCTCCATTGACATGATGGACTTCAGTCACATAGCCTGATTCCTGATTACAAATTAAAATAAATAAGTCATCTGAATTCTTACTAACTATTACCCTGCGATTAAAGGAGGCTCTCAGCTTGCAGGGAAACTAACTATGAAAGAGATCATGTAATAGTATAGGAGAAGGCACACTTATATGTAGTTCTGTCCATAAAGTCAGCTTGGTAATGTTTCATTATTTTAGTGGTCAGTTAAGTTTCAGTAGGTTATTGGTAAGGTGTCAGTCAGTAAGTGGTTGGTATAGCGTTGACCATTAAGTGGTTGGTAAAGTGTCAGTAGAGTGATTTCAATAAACCTGGGCAATACTAATTAGCTGTTGTTTACAAGATGCAGAGGAACGAAAGGAGACAAAATGTTTAGCATCTACTGTAATAATTTTTATTTGCTTGATTTAATTTAGTAGTGCACAGGTTTATTGAAATTACTCTAAGTGGTTGGTAGGGTTTCAGTGGTTGATAAGGTATCAGTACAGGTAGGTGGATGGTAAGGTATCAATAAGTTGTTGCCAGTTGCTGGTTTGTAAGGTGTCAGTAAGTGGTTGGTGAGTTGTCAGAACAGTTGCTAAGGTGTCAGTTGTGGTTGCTAAGGCATCAGCAAGTACTTTCTGTTATTGATTTTTATAAAACCACAAATGAATCCCATTTATCCTTTCTTTACTCAAGGTATATATCATATCTTACAGTAAGTGTTGCATACAGGACATGGTCTAGGTAGATCGGCAGTAGGTTAATAAAACCTTCACTACCAGCTGTCTCTATTGTATAACAAGTATGGTCTGTTGCTGTCCAGGCATTGGTTCCCTGAGCCAAGCAGCGATTAGCCAGTAAGTCCAGTAAACCCTTAACAACAACAAACATTTCAATTCAAATTTATAGATTGATAATTATCATCATTGGAAATGTTGTGAGGAGTGCTTCTAATTCAAGTTAACAGGTGATTGACTTTGTTGACAATTGAACCTCTTCTAATGGTCAGACCTCTCAACAATGGCTGGATTTCTTGACAAAAGGCGCATTTATGCAGGGTTAGCCGCCTATTTCAAGAAAGACCCATGGGAATGAAATTGATTTCTTTGTTAGAAATGTGTTTGCTTCATCGAGTGTAAATAAAGACTTGGAAAAAATCCGAGCCCCCAGCGGGGATTGAACCCACGACCTTCGGATATTTACACTCGATGAAGCAAACACATTTCTAACATTATTCCGAGTGACAATTTCCATTCGATTTCTTTGTTGTTCTTAGTCAAAATGTATTGCTTTTCTCGCTGGTAATTAGTAATTGGAAACTGGACTATTTTACCCCTGGGATTCCAAGGATAATGCATTCTAAAGCTACAACAGATATGATACATGTATTTATACAGGTGTGGCACTCCTGTTAATATACCTTATAAGGATACTCCTCACTGCCCATAAATACAAGATGCTCCAATGTATGTGGCAGGCCATCATCGTCATGAGCTTCAGTTGCTACATAATGGAACTTTTTGAACATTAGATATATGCCTTTTAGAAATAACTAAGTATTTTATATTTACATGTAAGTGTCCAATACATTCTGGCATACACCTATTTCAAAAAAGGTTGTCACCGCTAAGAGCGATAGGCGATAGGTAATAGGTCATTCCAAGACCGCAAAGCACTATTGATTTCTTAATTAAGCCATCCTAAATCTTTCTTTACACTCTTCCATCAAATATTTGGCTATTCATATGTAAATCAATTAGAAATCAATAGACAGTGCTTTGCGGTCTTGGAATGACCTATTACCTATCGCCTATCGCTCTTAGCGGTGACAACCTTTTTTGAAATAGGTGTATACTAACCAGGGGACACTATACTCTCACACACACTACTACCATACAGTATTCTAATATATTCTATGTTACTTTTACTGCGGAATGATAACTGGAAAATCCAGAGAAAAACCCTTGAAGGGAAAGAACAAACTGACACACTCAAGTCACACGTGATGTCTCATCCTTGATGTCAAACTCCACAGAGGTGACAGACTGGTGCTCTCATGGCTCAGCTTGACCCTTGATTGACAAGATTTGGCATTGGAATTGACAGTTCTTACACAATTGCTACCATAAGTACAGTATTTTGGAGGGTGGGGGAGGTGCAATTAAATGGATTAATTGGGAAGGGGCCAAGTAGATTAAAGTTCTCCCCTGACTCATCAATTTTGTAATACTTTAAATTGTACGTCAGAAATTATCACAAATATCAAAATATACAAATACAAATATACAAATTTCAACTGGATACAAAATTATTTGGAAAATACATCAGGATTTAGCCTGTAGTGTGAAGGATTGGTGGAAGGATCGAGGAACAAAAATGGGTTAAGAAGAGGGGTTCTACCAGAAGAAAGTTTTTACCCAGTTTGTAATGCTGAAAGTTACCTCATAAAAAATTCATGAACAAATTCAAGTATGAGAACAAAATATTTATTATAGGGTTTCACTTTCTTGTGTCCCATCCCATAGCAGAATTGAAAACATATAAAAGTGAAGACGGCAGGCCTTTGACTTAGAAGCAGTTGAAACATGTTAGAACAGAAAATGTTGTCTCTCGTGCTCTCTCTTTGTTGACAGGAGCTCGGGTGAATCTCGTCAATGATTAAAGTTCCCGGGTAAATTTGACCATAAAATTTTCATTTACTGACCCAAACAGAGATATCCATTCACAAGCGGTCCAGGCACCTGAGCAAAGCAGAACTGAATTCCAGTCCTCTTAGACCGATACTTCTGTATCAGAATAGAGTCCAACACTTTGAAAGAGCAAAGAATTTCAAAAGTAGTTCCTAAATACAGGAATGCTCACACAAATATGCACAGTAAGGTGAGTGACGTATATACATCATTTGCACATATATATCATTTATCATCTTCAACAGTGTTCATCAACCTTCATTACCTTCAAATAGCCTTCATTAGCCTTCAACAGCCTTCATTGGCCTTCAACAGCCTTCATCACCCTTCAACAGCCTTCAACAGCCTTCATTAACCTTCAACATCCTTCAACAGCCTTCATTAGCCTTCAACAGCCTTCATCAGCCTTCATTAGCCTTCAACAGCCTTCATTAACCTTCAACATCCTTCAACAGCCTTCATTAGCCTTCAACAGCCTTCATCAGCCTTCATTAGCCTTCATCAGCCTTCATCAGCCTTCATTAGCCTTCAACAGCCTTCAACAGCCTTCATCACCCTTCAACAGCCTTCATCACCCTTCAACAGCCTTCATTAACCTTCAACATCCTTCAACAGCCTTCATTAGCCTTCAACAGCCTTCATTAGCCTTCAACAGCCTTCATCAGCCTTCATTAGCCTTCAACAGCCTTCATCAACCTTCATCAGCCTTCATTAGCCTTCATTAACCTTCATCAGCCTTCATCAGCCTTCACCAGCCTTCATCAACCTTCATCAGCCTTCATCAGTGTTCATCACCCTTCAACAGCCTTCATCAGCCTTCATTAGCCTTCATAAGCCTTCATTAGCCTTCATTAGCCTTCATAAGCCTTCATCAACCTTCATCAGCCTTCATCAGCCTTCAACAACCTTCATCAGCCTTCATCAGCCTTCATCAGCGTTCATCAGCCTTCAACAGCCTTCATCAGCCTTCAACAGCCTTCATCAGCCTTCATTAGCCTTCATTAGCTTTCATCAACCTTCATCAGCCTTCATTAGCCTTCAACAATCTTCATCAGCCTTCATTAGCCTTCAACAGCCTTCAACAGCCTTCAACAGCCTTCATTAGCCTTCAACAGCCTTCATTAACCTTTATTAGCCTTCATTAACCTTCATTAACCTTCAACAGCCTTCATTAGCCTTCAACAGCCTTCATCAGCCTTCATTAACCTTCAACAGCCTTCATCAGCCTTCAACAGCCTTCATTAGCCTTCATCAGCCTTCATCAGCCTTCATTAGCCTTCAACAGCCTTCATCAGCCTTCAACAGCCTTCATCACCCTTCAACAGCCTTCAACAGCCTTCATCACCCTTCAACAGCCTTCATCACCCTTCAACAGCCTTCATTAACCTTCAACATCCTTCAACAGCCTTCATTAGCCTTCAACAGCCTTCATTAGCCTTCAACAGCCTTCATCAGCCTTCATTAGCCTTCAACAGCCTTCATCAACCTTCATCAGCCTTCATTAGCCTTCATTAACCTTCATCAGCCTTCATCAGCCTTCATCAGCCTTCATCAGCCTTCACCAGCCTTCATCAACCTTCATCAGCCTTCATCAGCGTTCATCACCCTTCAACAGCCTTCATCAGCCTTCATTAGCCTTCATAAGCCTTCATTAGCCTTCATTAGCCTTCATAAGCCTTCATCAACCTTCATCAGCCTTCATCAGCCTTCAACAACCTTCATCAGCCTTCATTAGCCTTCATCAGCCTTCATCAGCGTTCATCAGCCTTCCACAGCCTTCAACAGCCTTCATCAGCCTTCATTAGCCTTCATTAGCCTTCATCAACCTTCATCAGCCTTCATCAACCTTCATCAGCCTTCATTAGCCTTCAACAATCTTCATCAGCCTTCATTAGCCTTCAACAGCCTTCAACAGCCTTCAACAGCCTTCATTAGCCTTCAACAGCCTTCATTAACCTTTATTAGCCTTCATTAGCCTTCATTAACCTTCAACAGCCTTCATTAGCCTTCAACAGCCTTCATCAGCCTTCATTAACCTTCAACAGCCTTCATCAGCCTTCAACAGCCTTCATTAACCTGCATCATCAGCTTTCATTAACCTTCAATAGCCTTCATCAGCCTTCAAAAGCCTTCATATTAGCCTTCATTAGCCTTCATTAACCTTCATCATCAGCTTTCATCATACCCTGTCCAAGACAAAAGAAAAGAAAATCGACCCTAGCCTCGTCATTCGATTCCGATCCGTTGCATATGATTAGACGAAAAACGGCTGACGAAGCGCTTTTTTTGTTTATTTTGAATATAGTATCTCGTCAAAATTATAGATCCTGTCTAGCCTCCTCCGCAGGCAACCTTTTGGGCTTCCTGTGCGAAATTTTGAGAAGAAAAAAGACTGGGCACTACGTGTCTTTAACACAGGAGGCCCAAAGCGAAAAAGCGAACAGTTGCCTGCGGAGGAGGCTAGATCCTGTCCACACGTTTGCGTTTTAATTTGAGAATTAACGAATATTTTTCGAAAACGCTAAACAATGGTGAACGCTTTGTTGAACTGAATAGTGTTATGAGTTCAGCGTTTTCGAAAGCATCTGTTTTCGGGTGTCCACACGTAGACGCAAGAACAGCGTTGTCAAAAATAAATTATTACACAACACCGTCACCTCGTACTCATTGTTATAAGAGATGGCCGGGGCAAAGTTGATCGAGGCCGGCACGAATTTGCCAGCGACTGGGGTGGGTGGGTGGGCGGGCAGTCGATCTCCTTCGTCGGCACTGATCTTGTGAATGAACAGAATTTCTGAGTCTTAGAAGCTTAGACGAATATGCACCTATTTCAAAATATCCCAAGATACCGCAATCGACATTGCAGCGCGCTACGAGGAATTTGGCGAACAATTATCTCTTAATTTGATTGTGTACTCTGTTTTTGAATATTGTGAAAAGTATCCACTTTTGAGAGCTTTTTCGAAAAATGCGTGTGTGGACGAGGCATAAAACACTCGTAAACGGTTATGGTTTGCATCGTGCTGCTTGCATTCCACTGACCAACATCAATGTTCTTTTAAAAAATGTTCTTTTGAAAAAAATGTTCTTTTGAAAAAAGGTGTATCCTTCAAAAACATTTTACCAGACAAATATGCTGAGAAAATCCTTAACAGTGCCAATTTTTGAGAAAGTCTGAATTGCGATGAAGGTCGATGAAGGCTGATGAACGCAGTTGAACCCTAATGAAGGCTGATGAAGGCTAATGAAGGCTGATGAAGGTTGATGAACGCTAATGAAGGCTAATGAAGGCTGATGAAGGCTGATCAAGGCTGTTGAAGGTTGATGAATGCCGTTGAAGGCTGTTGAAGGCTAATGAAGGCTGTTGAAGGCTAATGAAGGCTAATGAAGGCTGATGAAGGCTGTTGAAGGCTGATGAAGGCTGTTGAAGGCCGATGAAGGTTAATTAAGGCTGATGAAGGCTAATGAAGGTTGATGAAGGCTAATGAAGGCTAATGAAGGTTGATGAAGGCTCATGAAGGCTGATGAACGCAGTTAAACGCTAATGAAGGCTAATGAAGGCTGATGAAGGTTGTTGAAGGTTAATGAAGGCTGATGAAGGCTAATGAAGGCTGATGAAGGTTGTTGAAGGCTAATGAAGGCTGATGAAGGTTGATGAAGGCTGTTGAAGGCTGTTGAAGGCTAATGAAGGCTGTTGAAGGCTGTTGAAGGCTGTTGAAGGCTGTCGAAGGCTGTTGAAGGCTGTTGAAGGCTAATGATGGCTGTTGAAGGCTGTTGAAGGCTAATGAAGGCTGATGAAGGCTGTTGAAGCCTAATGAAGGCTGTTGAAGGCTAATGAAGGCTGTTGAAGGCTAATGAAGGCTGTTGAAGGCTGTTGAAGGCTGTTGATGGCTGTTGAAGGCTGTTGAAGGCTGTTGAAGAGTGATGAAGGCTGATGAAGGCTAATGAAGGCTGATGAAGGCTGTTGAAGGCTAATGAAGGCTGTTGAAGGCTGTTGAAGGCTGATGAAGGCTGTCGAAGGCTGTTGAAGGCTGTTGAAGGCTAATGATGGCTGTTGAAGGCTGTTGAAGGCTAATGAAGGCTGATGAAGGCTGTTGAAGCCTAATGAAGGCTGATGAAGGCTGTTGAAGGCTAATGAAGGCTGTTGAAGGCTAATGAAGGCTGTTGAAGGCTGTTGAAGGCTGTTGATGGCTGTTGAAGGCTGTTGAAGGCTGTTGAAGAGTGATGAAGGCTGATGAAGGCTAATGAAGGCTGATGAAGGCTGTTGAAGGCTAATGAAGGCTGTTGAAGGCTGTTGAAGGCTGTCGAAGGCTGTTGAAGGCTGTTGAAGGCTAATGATGGCTGCTGAAGGCTGTTGAAGGCTAATGAAGGCTGATGAAGGCTGTTGAAGCCTAATGAAGGCTGATGAAGGCTGTTGAAGGCTAATGAAGGCTGTTGAAGGCTAATGAAGGCTGTTGAAGGCTGTTGAAGGCTGTTGATGGCTGTTGAAGGCTGTTGAAGGCTGTTGAAGAGTGATGAAGGCTGATGAAGGCTAATGAAGGCTGATGAAGGCTGTTGAAGGCTAATGAAAGCTGTTGAAGGCTGTTGAAGGCTGTTGATGGCTGTTGAAGGCTGTTGAAGGCTGTTGAAGGGTGATGAAGGCTGTTGAAGGGTGATGAAGGCTAATGAAGGCTGTTGATGGCTAATGAAGGCTGTTGAAGGCTGTTGAAGGCTGTTGATGGCTGTTGAAGGCTGTTGAAGGCTGTTGAAGGGTGATGAAGGCTAATGAAGGCTGATTAAGGTTGTTGAAGGCTGATGAAGGCTGATGAAGGCTGTTGAAAGTTGATGAAGGCTGTTGAAGGCTGTTGAAGGCTAATGAAGGCTGTTGAAGGCTGTTGAAGGCTGTTGAAGGGTGATGAAGGCTGTTGAAGGGTGTTGAAGGCTGTTGAAGGGTGATGAAGGCTAATGAAGGCTGTTGAAGGCTAATGAAGGCTGATGAAGGCTGTTGAAAGTTGATGAAGGCTGTTGAAGGCTGTTGAAGGCTAATGAAAGCTGTTGAAGGGCGTTGAAGGCTGTTGAACTGATATGAACAGTATATGAACGGTTGTTGAACTTTATTGATGCTCACTGAATGATCAACTGCGTTATACGTGTATTGATCTAAAAATGAGTGAGCATTCCTGTATTTAGCCGCTTCTAATTTCAAAATTATCCGCCATCTTGTCTTCGGACCACACAACCCACGTGACTTATGAAGCTGATTGAGTCCACAATACTTAGTACTCAGCGGATAAATAATATAACGCGTGCGCATTAATACCATGACTCCACAAAATTTTCAAAATGGCGGCTGTGAATGCATTGTCAAATATTCCCGATTTCAGTGGAGGTTTTTCATTTGAAAACTGTAACAGGTATGGTTATGGTTTTGGATATCTTTATATCTATGATACTTCTATTTATTGTGAGAGTTTTGTTGATTTGTAGAAATGCGATGTTGGAGAAAATGGGAGTAAAAGCTCCCACTGCCAGAAAAACTGGAACTACAATCGCCGGTATCGTGTTCAAGGTAAAATTTTCTCTTTGTGTTGTGTTTTGGTCTTATCATTTCTTTATTTTTTTCCTGAGATGATATATAAGTTAAGTTAAATTTAGCCTCATTTTCCAATACATGTAGCATGTAGCGAAATTACTTTTTCATTTTTCAAAAGCTTAACTTAAGAAGTTTATAAATTTTTATTCTGACATGTGTGTACTCGTTATAACATGTAATTTCGGTTTTTGGAACGATAATACGGTTTAAATCAAATGTTTTTATGGCAATCCCACAGATTATCAAGTAAAGAATGTGACTTGAATTTGTTTAGTGTAAAATGTCGCATGATTAATGATAATGTTATGTACACTTTACACTGAACAAACCCGGGGGAGGGGGGGGTACTCCCTTACAAAAGTGGTAGGGGTGCATGACGGACCTTTAAGGGTTGAAAATATGACCCACTCATACCTTTTAGGGTTGCCAGTTCATAGCGTACCTTTTAGGGTCAGGATAATGAAGATATCACATATAAGTTGGGGAACTGGGAAACAAACTAAATCACATATAAGTATAGGGCATATATGGCACTTATATGGGGTAATGAACCAATTTGATTGAGGACCCAAGGGCTCCTGCTATTTGACAGTAAATATACAGTCCAATACCCCAGGGTAGGGAGTTGTACCCAAAATAAAGTCTTTTGCATGTAAAGGTCAAATGCCCCATATATGCCTGACCATCCCACCCTCCCCAAAGGATTAACTAAGTGGTAGGCACATTATACATGAATTTGTACATAATTACAGGACACAATCTATAAGTAGTTGGCAGCCCTTCCTTTGAATTGCTGGGTTGCATGTGACATCACAGGAGCCATGTTGGACGAACTACAACAAAAGATTTCTCACTAGCATCTATTGTTTGTTCATCCAACATGGCTACCTATTTTTTTAAGCAATTAGGCATACTTAGATGTGGTTGTTGATTGGTTATTGTAGGATGGTGTTATACTTGGTGCAGATACCAGGGCTACAGAGGTATTTTATGCTTTGCTCTTTTACCCTTATGACGTTTTGTACCTATAATTTCAAAATCATTTTTGGTAGCTTTGTTTATCCTAGTTTTCACTGTTTTCTTGGTATTCTCAAGGAATTTTATTTGAATATGAAAATTAGTTTTGAAAAGGATTATGGTTATTTAGGTATGATACATCATAAGAATAAGTGCCTGTTTGAAGTGTATATTAGTAAAGCTAATTTTCTATAATTTAGTCTGAATTTTTTCCTATTTTCCCCTCCCTCAGGATACTGTTGTTGCTGATAAAAATTGTGCTAAAATTCATTACATTGCTCCAAATATTTAGTAAGTACAACCTATATTGTATATATATAATTTGTATATTTTAATTGTACATATATTGTAATATGTACATGTATTTTATACGCAAATGTCCAAGTGCATGTACTGCACACAGTTGTGTTGTTAACCAGTAAATATCAGTTTATTGTACCATGTATTTTGTACACTTGAATTTTTTAAGGCTTATAGTACATGTACATTGTCGTTTCAGATTAATTCTAGATACCTATTCTTATTTTATACTCAACAGTTGCTGTGGTGCAGGAACAGCAGCTGATACAGAGAATGTTACAGACATGATTTCATCTCAAATACAACTTCACTCACTATCTACAGGACGGCAGGTACAAATCATGTACAAGGAAGTAAATTTAATTTGAAATGGGACTACACCATGCTTAGGCTTTAGGAAGTTTATGCTACATATTTAATTGAAATATTTTGTGTGAATTACATATAAACTTGTAAAATGAAGATGTATGCAATTAAACAAATAGTACAAATAGTAACATTGAGGGGGCAGCATTGTCTAGTGGTTAGAGCATTGGCCATGCCATCTGGTGGTCCTAGGTTGAAGTCCCACTTGTTCTACTAGCTGAGGTTGAAGATTCATCCGTGTTCACCTAGTTGATCTTCAAATCACATTCCATGCTTGTAAATAGCCAACTGCATATATAAGTACCTAGTTATCACCATCATCATCATCATCATCATCATCATCATACTTATTGTTATTCACAAACTTTGTCTCTTACAGGCCAGAGTGATAACTGCTTTGCGTATGCTCAAGCAGAGGTTATTTAGGTAAATTTTCATTAAGAAAACATTGCATGTAAAAGTTGAATAGTTAACACATTCATGTAATATACCAAAGTTAAAGTTTTCCTTCTCACTTGTATAATTTTGTACTTTATATCATGTTCTCTTATAGTAAAGGCAAATTGCACATTATTATTCTCTCCGTAGATACCAAGGATATATTAGTGCTGCATTAGTTTTAGGTGGTGTAGATTTTAATGGACCTAAACTCCATACTGTTTATCCACATGGTAGTACAGACTCTCTTCCTTATGTTACAATGGGTAAGTCCTACTGTACATATATATAGACCCCTTGTAAGGGAGTGGGGGTGTAAGGAGGGGGCAAACTATAAATCCATACTGTTTATCTTCACGGCAGTGCAGACTCTCTTATGTTACAATGGGTAAGTTATACTGATGTACATGCAACAATAACTTAGTATATAATAATTGGCATATTACGCGCGCTCTGATTCGTCGAACAACCATGTGTGATTAGAGTACACACACATAGATGGCGTCATTGAATATTACGCGCGCTCTGATTGGTTGGAATGTTACGATAAATATTATATAAAACAGATAGATTCCATTTTTCCGTGCGTCTGTACTCTAATCAATGCACAGACTTCGTCTCATGGCGTACTTTTTTGTTCTCACCACATTTTGACGTCATCTGTGCATCAATTAGAGTACAGATGCACGGGAAAATGGAATCTATTTGTTAAACATAACACTCTATGTGCAGTGTTACATTTTGACAATGGTACATATGTGCAAATGTAGGTACTGCAGGTAATTTTATGCTGGGAATCTGACATTGTATCTTATATTTAGGTTCTGGTTCTCTAGCTGCAATGTCTGTGTTTGAGTCCAGATACAGACCAGATATGGAGGTAAAGTATCATGTAAACTAAATTTAACAAAAGTTGTTTATACATGTAACTTGAACAAATAGTGCTGTTTGAAGATATGCTTCACCTGCCACATACAAAGGAATTAGAATGAGGCTAACCTCAGGAGTTGACAGTTACATTGTACTAGTTTCTCCCTGTTCAATGAAAGAAATCATCTCACCTGCATAAACAACAATTTGATATAAGTGTTCGCAATGATTTTTAAATAATTCTTCCCTTGTCATTCAAATTTTATTTCTTTATTTAGCTTGAAGAGGCCAAACAACTTGTCAGAGATGGAATTGCTGCTGGTATATTTAATGATCTGGTCAGTATTTCCTGGAGATGTGAAGTCTACAGTGTATCATTCTCATCTCCTAAACGGGCTATTCAGTGAAATTCACTCCACTTTCACTCCCACTACATTCGACATATTCTACAGTACATGCATCACCCAACATACATATTGATTTTTGCTGAGGGACGAAAAACCAGAGAACCTGGAGGAAAACCCTCATGGCATGGGAGAGAACAACAGATCGAACTCAGTTCACATATGGCCCGAGCTGGGAATCTAAACCTATACCCCTGAGGCAAACAGCAAGCAGTGAACAACTACACTAACCTTGCTGATCACCAATACATGTACATACATGTATAAACTACGAATATGTTTTCTTATAGATCAGGGCCCAGTTGTTCAAAGGGCAGTTAATGCTAATCCTGGTTTAAAGTGATTTTAATTTAATCCTGGATTAAAGCTAATAATTACATATAAAAGGCCAATGGTTAAAGTTTTGTTCGACCCTTTTTTTAGGGCTCTGGTAGCAATGTAGACTTGTGTGTCATTACCAAGGAAGGAGTCAACTATATCAGACCATATGATGTAGCCAATGTGAAGGGAGAAAGACAAGGCAAATATACTTACAAGAGGGGAACAACAGGTTGGTATACATCTATGAACAAATCCTTTGGACCTGAAGCCTTTGTTGCAGAGGGTAGATAGTTTTTTACATGTACATGTAAATAGTTATTCAGTGGATAAAGTTATGGTATTTTCCAATAAATTTCAATTTCCACTGGATAAGGAGTTAAAAAATCCAGCAGATAGTGCTGTCCACCCTCCAAGGAGGGGCTGGATCTTCACAAGGTCATAAAAAAGACATGGAATGAAAGTTACTGAATTTGAATAAATCATTATCATTATTTTTTTACAGCTGTGTTGACCAAGAATGTCACACCCATCAAAGTTGACATCACTCAAACCAAGGTTACCACATCAGCTGAGCCAATGGATATGTAGATAACTAGTATCACTAGCATTGAACCTGTAATAGACATGTAGACAGATCAGACAGACAGACAAACCTACATATATCCAAGAACAGAATCTTCTAAAGGCTGGTTTTCACAAGTGACCGAAGCAGAAGCAGAAGCAACAAACGCAGACTCAGTGTTGCATTTCTCACCTAGGTGTGAAAAAAAGACAATGCACAGTGCATACTGAGTCTGTGTATGATCCTTCCACTCCTGCTTCCATTGCTTGTGAAAACCAGGGTTAAGGGTTTAACCCTCTCATGAGTTTTTGTAAAAAGTGATACTACCACAATAGTCACTAGGTGTTTCTTATACCATGTCTATAGAACATGTAAAATACAATCTGTCAAGCATTGTTAATCAATAAATGCATTGAAAAGGTTTGCTAAAACACTGTCCGTGATAGTTTTTCTATTAATTTCCTCTGCAGATCAACACACTTGATAAGACAACCTCAATAATGTTTTACAACCAAACTGGTTTATACATTGTTTTGTTCACTAGTCTAACGAACAAATCAAAGCGATTAGCACAAAATTCCCGCGCTTTCTGTTACGGCGGACGCGCGCGCGCGTGTGTGCACAGTGGCGGGAATTTTCTTGACAAAAAGACAAACTTACTTTTCGCGCGCTTTATATTAAACTGAGCTGATTTTCAACTGATCGAATAGTTTGAAAAAAAGGTAGAGAAAATTTATTTTTGCTTCAATTTGCCCACTCCAAGCTGTCGTAATTGAGCCGTAAGCAAATTTTTTGAGCCGTGAACATCCCTTTTGCACTTTTGGTGAGTTTGCTTGCTCGATCGTCGCAAAAATGGTCGGCCACGGTTTTCACAGGATTGTAAAAGGAAGAAGTAAGTTAAAACTCACTCCGAGACTCTCCCAAAATGTCTACAATCGCTTTGGTACCAAATCTGTATGGCTCTTGAAGACGATGGCCGGAAAAAGAAGTCTTTTTGAATAGAACGGAAAGGATAAACTAGTCATCTCGACGTATTTTGAGCATGATGGCTTTATCGGTAAGGGAGCATTCATTTTTTAGGAGAGGGGGTGGGCCGGAGGAATTGCAGGAATCAAATACAAAAAATTTGCAAGCCCCCACGGTAAGGAATTGAACTATATTGATGACCCACCCCACTTCCAAATATGAAAATAGGGTCCCTTGACCTGGTTTAACTTTCAGAAAAACATGACCCACCCCCTTTCATAGAGTGAATTTCTTTTGGCCCACCCCTCAATTCCTCCGGCCCACCCCCCCCCCCCCCCCCCCCCCCCGTCCTCCTAAAAAATGAATGCTTCCTAAGGTATGTCTTACCTGTTGTATAATTGCTGATACAGCTATTTAGACATCAAGACTGTCATTTCATCAAAACTTGCATTGGCTGTAGGGATTATTTATTTTTAATTTTTTTTCCCTCTCACTATAGCCCGATAGGATTTTATAGGTATTTGATTGGATTTTATAATATAACTCAATTCTAACACACGTTCTGATTGCACATTTTGATCGTCCTTCTTAAATAACCTCTAGCTATATCATAAAGCAATAGAATGTAGTTTCAATGACTCTACCGGTGAAATACTGAGAACACGCGAAACTTTTCTTGTGTTTCTCCCAACATCACGCGTGCTCTATTTCACCGGTAGAGTTATACAAACTATCTTCTATACATATTAGACATGCATGTTTTTAGATCAATTATATCATTTATTAAATCAATTATAATATTTTCGTAATTATAAATGGTAAAATGAGTACAATATGATACTCAGATATGAATTAGTACCATACATCTATATTTACCCTTTCAGTCATTCAGCCTAGAAGCTGAGACCGAAATGGCTTATGAACTGGGTACACTAGTAATATATCCAGGGTGGATTCTACCTATGAATTATGTGTTGAATAAACGGATCTGGAATACCAAGGATTTATCTGAGTCACTATTTGAAACGTTAACGTAGTCGCACTTCTTTAAAATCATCAAATCAACAGATTTCCCAGTGCTCATTTTTGTCTCGGCAGTTTCTATGTTTTTAAAGGGTCAATGTTTTTGCAATTAGCTTATTCAATGAGTCCAAGTTATAGGATTACAGGACTATAACCATATAGGACTATAACCTTTCCTTTTTATAGTAAGACAAACGTATATTTTTTTCGTAATACTTTTTAAATATTTTATAGCAATGTATATTGATTTTAGATTTAATTCATTATATAATATGATATGAATTAGTTCTAGGTCTATTTATCACAGGGCCGTTGGTTAGTCAGGTTTAAACTGGACCAACTTTAATTTTACCGTTGGAACCATTGTTTTAAAAGCATGAATTTCGTGTAGAAAAGCGAAAAAACCGGACCAACTTTTAAAAATCCGTACCAATGTTGAAATGATGGCTACGGCCCTGTTTCAGATGATATAATAAAAACGTATAAATTTATAGGTTTTATGTTTTTCCAAATCTTATATCTGTAATCTGTATTTATTTTTATATTCATACTATTTTATGATTTATCTTAGTTTTATTGTATTGCGGCATTTGATTATATATCCATAGATTTATACGCATTAGAAATATATATTTCTTATTAACCGATATTTATTATTAGACATAGAACTAGGATAATATCTTGGGGAAAAATACAGAGATATGCACTGTATATGTGGAAAAACAATTCTCAAAAACCTCTTTCTTTTCTTGACTTTCAGATTCTGAAAAAATGTGTAAATAAAAAATCTACCACAAGCTGTTCTCACATCGTAAGCAAAGTCGATCTTCTCAGTTTTAAACCTTCCTGTGAGGTTAAAAGGAGACTGCTTGTTGGATTATGAGATTTTATTTGTTTCTTCCTTTCAATTTGCTTTCCTTTTCAGCTTCCAAGCTGTATAATAATGACTTAAGTTATACTGTCAAATCATCTAAGTTTGTAACCAATTATTTGTTAGAAAAGAATTAATGCAATAATTATTAATTAATAAGTGTTATAAATATCATAGTTTTATATTATATCTATATTTTAATTGTAATATTAGGAATTTAATAATTATATTTATTGATAGATTTTATATGTCATTATTTACTGATATTTATTTTTATTTTTAAACACAGCTTCAGTGTAAATAACAGTGCTAAGGTTCTGAATTCTTATTCCTATTCTTATTATCATAATTAATATAATAAATCTTTATTATGCATAAATAATTCTAAATAATTCACAAATATTAAAATTCTATTTATCCAAATAGTTGAAACTTCAAATGAATACGTTTATCAAGATTTACACCCCTTAACAAATATTAAAAATTCTCAAATTTTTAAAAAAAGTCCTAAAAAAACTATTATAATTTTTTTCTTAAACTCTAAATATCGACAGTAATAATATAATATAAGAAAAAAACAGTCATATTAAATATATTCATCTATCTTCACTGCACATTTGATAATTCAACCTCAAGATCAATGTCACTAATGTTCTCTATTACGCTAATTTTCCTTCTTCTTCTAGTACCTCTAAGACATAGCAATGCTGCTCGTAGAATTGCAAAAGAGACTTTAGTTCTTATCCAAGTTATTGTCGTTGCATACTCCTCTCCTTTCTTCTTTGCGATCAGTTCAGCAAGTCTTGCATGGTAGCGTTGACACTCTTTTCCCATTCCTCCTGTTGTTGTGAATACAAGCGGAGTGAAGGTACCTTGCTCGACTTCCATGATTCTTTGTGCATATTTTCGTTTCTTTTCTTCTTCGTGTCGAGTATAGATCTGTTCCTGGGTCAGAGTTTGATATGTTTCTGCATTTGGGTGGCAGATTCGAACATCGAAGAACGTGGATCGCTGTTTTTCCCAAAAGCCACGAGCATGTATGTCAAGACGAGCATCGGGCGCTTGATTTGCCCCTCCATGTAGTGTCTCTCCTGTGATGTCTTGTAAAATAGGCTCTGTTTGAACATCAGTACACACCATACTCAACAGCTCAGCTTCTAAATCACGCAGCTCATTATGTCGTTGTATAATAAAGCCTCCGCATTTGCAGATCATAGCGTGGTCTATGGTAAATGCTGCGCCACACACACATGTTGATGGACAGTCTTCAATATTCCAGTCGTAGCGCAGCTTTATTGCATCCCTGAATTCCCTTTTGTTTAGGTCAAAACCCATGTCCATGTTCGGGACCATTGTTAGCCAGTTTGAGGCACCTTTCTCCTTAGCCAGAGTAACTGCCCTCTGTGACTTCTGTGGAAGGGAAGTTTGTAGGGTCTTGGATTGGATGGACAAGTATTCATTCTTTTCTTTGCTTGATGCTTGTTGTTTCTTTCGCACTTCTTCTTCATCTGGAGGGTTATGTGTTTGTGATGTTATCTGTTCGACTAGTGGAGCTGTGATGTTGATTGAAGCATTATACTCTATCTTTGCAGCTTTGCATGGATTTGTAATCCCTAAGCCTCCCATACGTACTGGTAGAGCTAATACATCTCTCTCATCCTCAGAGCAGGTATGATCTGTTATCACTGGTAACAATACATTTGCAATCGCGTATTCCAGTGGAATCAGAAGTTCTTCAATGTCTGGCAGTGTTCTTAAATAGTACGTCCACTTATGCTTAAGACCAAAAGTAAAGGCTATGTAGCTGGCTTGGGGTTGTGAATCCGCATATTCAGCAAGTTTTGTTACCTGCCCAACCCACTCGTCAACTTTCTCGTTTAGATACTCCTCAAGGTATGATCTCGAGCCAACTACAGCTCCCAGATGTTTTTGTCCTTGTGACGTGATGTTGATTGTGGTGTCTTCAAAGATGTCTCTTGCAATTTCCTCTCTGTCAGGTTTTATCAACCAGCATTTCGTTGCATTTGGATGATATCCAATATTTGGCCCCATGGCATTCAATTCAAGCCACCACCGCTTGAGATCGTTTAGCTTTCCAGCACCACTTGCGTCATCAGCGAACCAGCACTGTTTCGTGGAGCTAGTGGTATTGAGATGGGTTATCAGTGGTTGAAGGCTTAGTGCATAAATACTCATCGCTAGTGGGTCTCCTTGTGTTGTTCCTTCTTCAGACTTGATCTCTTTACCTCCTGTGATGAAAAGTCTGGCTGGCTCACGATACGTGTTAATTGCATAAGTAGCCATTGTTGGGCACACCACTCTTATATTGTGAAGGGCAGCAGCCCTATTCAAAGAGTTGAAGGCATTTGTTGCATCGATGAGAAGAATGGCATCGGTCTCGTCAGCTTCAAAAATAGTACGCATAGCGTGAACAGCAGCTTCACTTCCAGATTTATGACCCGCACAGACTTGAAGTGATCCACTGGCCTCGATGATGTCTCCTTTCAGAACTTTAATCACACACTTCCCAGTGATCCTTCTTAGAACTTCACCAACCCCAATGGGACGAACTGCCCCATTGCCTTTATCCAGGGGGATGAGTCGACTGGCAATTATTGATTCAATGGTGTGGGGATCAATATGTTCAGTACATAGTCGCCTTGTTAGAGTAGCCAATGCATCGCATAGACTTGCGCTAGATTTTTTGAAAGACTTGCATGCCAAGATTCTCCTAAATCCTAGGGCATCGACACCAGACGGCCCCCCTGAACCCTTTGTGCGTAGAGCTGCTTCTCTTATCATCTCCCCGTCGATTTGTTGAAATATGACCGCTGGAACGTCATCAAATGGTCCAAAAAGCAATGAGCCAAACTTTGCTTCCTCAGCACTCGGATGCTTTTCTTGAAGCTGTTCCATCACTTCATCTGTTAGCGGGAGCACGCCTCCACAATCATTTTCACTCAGGTATCGCAGAGCCGAACTAATCTGACCATTCATAACAAGGTTTGCAAATATCTTTGCCTTGTTTTGCGGATCAGCTCTCTTTGACTTTGTCAGTCGATGTTGAATTGCACGTCCTTCTCGAATAAGCTCATCTATCTTTCCTTCTTGCCACAACTTGAGTCGTCTTCTCAGACATTCTTTATGGTCTTTCGTCTTGGATTTTGCATTGGGCTTTTGTAGGCCAACAGCTAGAAGAACAATAGCAGCCTTTAGAGCTATATGTTGATTTTCTGAGCAACTGTTCCAATCATTGATATGTACAGTAAATTGATCAATAAAACTTCGACCAATCTGACCATATGGAACGAGAAAAGTATTTTTTCTCCACTTGGTTATTTCGTTGTACGCTTGTTCTATTGCAGATGCAGGTATCTTCTTATTTGTTGACCATTGTACATCTGGTATTCTTTGTATTGCTTTATATTCCGGAAGACATCCTGGAATGCTTTTTGGCTCATCGTCACAGTCGACGGATTCTACGTCCCTTGAGGTTTGCTGAGTTATGTTGTTATGCAAATTGTTATGTTGCTGATGAATAATTAGGTTCTGAGCCTTCATCGCTGTTCTCGATGCTTTCTACTTGAATTGTTGTGTCAGCATTTATCCTATCAGACGATGTAGTTGTAGAATAAACATCCTTTGAGGTCTGTACCAATGTCTTTTCGAGTCTTGCCGCCTGGTCACGGAGATTTTGACTTGAGAAACCGAGGTCTTTGTAGCCTTTCATGTCCCAAAGTTCCTTCATCACTTTGATGTAGCCTTTCTTCTTACCATTATCATCTAAAGGTGGACAGTCCGATGTAATCATTGCCACAGCATCTTTTTTGCATCTCAGGACATCGGAATTCATTTGCTCTGTCCATTTGCGCCTTTTGGCTCTTCCTTGGCTTGGTTCTGCCATGATATTTTATGAGTTGTTTGAGCAACCTCAAGGCACGTCCTTACTCTCCGCCATCTTGCATAATAATAATGATTCTTATTATCAATGATTCTTATTATCATTGTTATTATTATTATTATTATTATTATTATTATTATTATTATTATTATTATTATTATTATTATTTAAGTGAAATTTTGAATATTGATATATATTATATATTTGATATATATTTTCCAGTTTTTATGGGTGTATGTGACATAATACGCTAAAAATTGTTATTTACAAAATAAAAGGCTAAAAGTTTTTCATAAAAATGTTTGAACGTTCAAACATTTTTATTATGTGTGTATGTTTGTGTGTATATCTTCAATTCAAGTATCCAGTTCTTAATTGCCTATTCGTAGTGAGATTAACAATTGTAAACGAAAACTGACAATAAAATAAAGTTCCATGATAATGATGAGGATAAGGATGAGGATGAGGATGATTTTTTAAAGGGCTATGCAAACCCTCCCAACAATTTTAACCAACAAGCAACGTTATAGTTCCAACATGTCGGACACGTTCGTTTGAGCACAACGTAAGCGTAAGACAGCAATGCTGGGTCCGCTTGCGATGCAAACCAACACCTGCTGACAGCACTGGGGTCAACAATGTTATGGGTGTTGGGAACGTTTGCACATCGCCTTAATCAGAAAATCTATTTTGCTGCCTCTTCTACAGGGACTTCAGAAAATCGTTTACGGTTGATCTGCAGTTGGATCTATACTGCTACCTCTTCTGCTGGCACTTGTTGTAGCTCCACCGTTTGCGCTGTAGTTTCGTCATCGTCACTGCAGCAGCAAGCAAGAATAATCCGACAAGTAAGGTATATAGCACCGATACCGCCAAGAGAGCTGAACCCTGCTATCATAACGATTGTAGGGACACTATCTGTTAAAGATAGTGAAAAAATCATTTCGTTACAAAATAGAAATATTAAGACTTTATAAAGGACATGAGAATGTGTGAGAGAGAAAGCCTCAACTGACGTTCTAGCGAGAACGGGAACCTCATCTTTGACGGCGCGCGCACGATCAAAAACGTACGCGAGACGTCCGCCGTGTTGACAAAAAGGCTCGTGCTTAAGGTAGTTCGGGACCCTTGCTACTGCGCATCTCGCGCGCGCATTCGAGCGCGCGCACTTTTATTAAAGAACATTCGCTTGTCCGTGGGAAGTCTGGGCACTAGCGAGCCAGCGATTGAAAACCGAAGAAATTCGTTTTCTGGTAAAGAAAAATCGTATTTTATCGACCGGATTCTGCAAACAAATTTATCAAAACATGTTGTGCACCGTGTAAAGTAGGAGAAAAAGCTCGAACTATAAAATTTAGCGAATATTATGAGTCGAAAAGGAGTAGAGAACAACGCTAAAATGGCTGATTTTTTTTGTGTTCGTTTTCGAAGATTTTTACCCTTTGTTCTTCTCTAACTCTTTAAACAATTCGGTGACCCCCTGATTTTATGAATGATTTATGCTCACAATTTTATAAACTTTTCGTAAAAAGAAAAAAAAGAATACTTCTATCGTTTCGATTTTGAGTAAATTTATCATTTTTCTGTCTGATCCTCCAAAAACGTGTATTCTAGAAGGCCATTTTTCGCATATTATTGTTGATCTTTCGCTTCTTTGCAAATTGTTCGGCAACAACTTAGTTCCAAGTGTTTATCTGCATCCCAGACTATCATTTTGTTTGCTTTTAAATACATTTGGTTGTTCCAAAATTCTTATAATTTGACCGAATATTGCGAGGCCATTTTTCGTAAAAAGATCCCCAAACACCCCGTATCTCCCCCCTCATATCTCAAGAGTGACCTCGGTGACCCCCCATTTTTACTCGTGCCCAGGCCGTAGGCCGGCACGAGTCTAGGTTTACCGTTCAATCTATCTATCGTCGTAGTCGCAAATGTGTATGTAAATTAGGTGGGCATGGAAACGAGGCCACGCACGGACTCGGCTCAGTTTGACTTGCAATTGCATCATATCGAAGCAAAGCAGTAAACTTTCTGAGCAAAACAGAGAGTTATTTTTCACGAATCAGGAATGTTTAGTAACTTAAACTTCATTATAAATGCAGTCGGATCGAGCCATTGTGTTATAGGAGTCTCTCGTTATTTTACATTTTATTGCCTCCTATGCCCCTCTTTCTTTGTAGGAATTTTGAAGGCAAGTTTATTGTAAAAATTCATGAATCCCGAACTACCTTAAGATCTCTATTATGTCGACATATCCGATATATCCGATATTGTTCTGCTCTTGATGTCCTTCAATGTTAGTATCAGTTAGAGTATCATATTTGGTCATTGCCGATCATTGACGTGACCCTCATGTCAGGACCATAATTCACCGCACGTGACATTACCGTGTCGTAACCGCACCATGACCGTAACGCAATGATGGCTGCATCGTGCATGCCGTAACACCATTTTATGTCCTTGCAATGGGTAACGTGCGCTCCGTGTCAATTTGTGTTTTCAGGAAAACTTCAGTCAGGCGTGGCGTACAGTGCGCGAGCACTATGAATTTAGAGATGCACTAAGACGACGTTTACATCAATCGAAAGGAATTTAAAAAGGTATCTTTTTAATTCTCTCTTTTCGCACTTAAGGTGATGTTACACGGGTCGATTCGCAACAACGATTTTCCGCGCAACACTTGGTCAAATTGATAATTTTGCGTTAAAAATGTTAAAAATTCATATCAAGCATTTGCAGTTTGTTCACTAAGCAAAAATAATGCTAAAAATAGTTGCGTTTTGTATTTTACACGGCATAAACTTCACGGGCAACATTTGTTGCGCGGAAAATCGTTGTTGCGAATCGACCCGTGTAACATCACCTTTAGTCAAAAGCAAACGTCGTTTTAGTGTGTACGCATTGAACGCATGGAAATTTGACGCATTAATTCGGGCAGGACCAAAGTTACTAATATTCTACCTTTTATCCAACTCTACTTAAAAAGTAGATTCCATTTCTCCGTGCGATGCACAGATGACGTCAAAATGTGGTGAAAACAAACAAAGTACACCAATCAGAGCACGCGTAAGATTCAATGACGTCATCTATGCATATGTACTGTAATCGCACTGTCCTCCACCAATCAGAGCGAGTGTAATATACCAATTATTATATATATGAAAATCACTTTCGTATCGTGGTGGTTGTGAGAATCATAGTTAGAAACAAAGTAAAAACACTAGTCAATACTTACAAGTTCTTTCATAGGAAAGTTTAAAACCAGGATATCTCCCAGTGCCATTGGTTTTGAACTCCACGAATATTGCACTCTTGCTGGACGTCAGTGAATCTGGTGTCTTGTTTCCACAAAAGCGACCCATGGAATCACTAGAGGAATAACCACCGTCTCTTATCAATACGTAATCGTCCTTACAGCCAGGGCTGGGTTCAATGTCCATGAAGTCAAACTTGATGTTAAATCGATAGGTGAAGAAGTCCGTTGTTATCTCCCACTTACATTTGACGTTATTTTGATATTTCAGAGGGTATTCGTAACTCGCTATGGTGCCAGACGAAGAGTCTTCAAGTTCTTTGATGCGTGGATATCGATTTCGGCACGAGAACGACTGGGGCACTGAGAGATAAGATAATAGAGATGAATTTTGCTATACTAGGTTTAGGAATTACATCATTGTTATCACAGGGCCGCGGTATGCGGTTTTCCCGTGAAGCCCCTTTTTAATTCTTCGTGATCTGTGATCAGAGAGAAATAAAAGCCGTGATTCGTGCGTCAGCCAAAGGTCATAAGAAAACTGGAAAATTGATTGAAAAATTAATTTACAAAAAACGTAAAATTAATTTACAAAAAACGTTCTACCCATTTTTAGAAACTCGTGAAACATGTCGAGACCCCCCTTACCGCCCATGTTATCATCAAACGCGCAAGATTTTTATACTGGTATAAATCAGCAAAAAAAAATTATTCGAAACTGAATATTTGCACTACAAGGATAATTGTCATCACTTTCAGTCAAAATAATTATAGAGTAATAAACCAATTCAATGGCATTTTTCGAGACGGTGCGACCTTATCCTTGCAAGCTGCAGAGCAAATATTGCTCGTATAACTGCCCTGCGGGCTACAAATTTTCTTTGTTGTAAAAAGTAGAAAGTGCTTCTAAAGCTACCTAGCTTCGTGCAACAAAAAATGTCTTTGCGCGCAGGGTGGCAATATTAGCAACATTTACTAGCTCTGCGACTTGGAACACAACAATGCGCGACATATTGCACGATTTTGTTGTCCGTATTAACGCAAAAATTTTCTTTGTTGCAAAAAGTAAGTGCATGTTTCTACTTCGTGCAAAAAATGTTGCACGAACATCAACTTACATTGAGGAACAATCTCATAGTCGGCAGCAAAACCCACGTCAAAATAATCAGGAGAACCTGGGCCAGACTTAAACTGCACTTCGAGTCCAGAACCACACTGAGACGAGAATATAACATAAGGGGTATATAGTGGGCCACATGGACGACCAACAGTCTTATTCGATGCCTTATCTCGTATCACGATCGATGCACTACCGCATAATCCACGCCTTACTATTTTGAAGCTAAGGCGAATGAAGTGGTCTTTTGGAGCTTCTATATTCCACGTACATAACATGTTAGGTGGGAAGGTTTTGGGATAACGAGGGCTGAAGATGGTGGCCTTTGGTGACGTCATGCGAATAATGTTGTTCTTGAATTCATGTGTGCAGTTTCCAAAGGAATCTAAGACAAGAACAATTAATTGAAGCTCGGTGAGTTTAATTGGAAATAAGAGGAGAGGAGAGGAGAGGAGAGGAGAGGAGAGGAGAGGAGAGGAGAGGAGAGGAGAGGAGAGGAGAGGAGAGGAGAAAAACTTACGATCTTTCACAAAATCAAACGAGCCCTCAAATCCAGGGTATCTCCCAGTAGCATCAGTCCAAAACACCAAATCCATTATATGATTCTTCGAAAGATACGAAACTGGCGTTTTCTTCTTTCCACAAAGCTTTGCTAGCTTCAAATCTTTTGATTGTATAGAGAGAAAGTCTTTCTTACATTGGGGATCAGGTTCGAGGTACAGAGACGATAGAGTTAGGTTAACAAAGTAGCCAATAGGCGCCTCGATTATCCACTTGCAAAAAGCGTTATTTGAGTACCTCAATGGAAATCGGTGACTTGCTAGTTTGCCTGGTGTTGTAAGCTTTTTACATTGGGGATCAGGTTCGAGGTACAGAGACGATAGAGTTAGATTAACAAAGTAGCCATTACGCGCCTCGATTTTCCACTTGCAAAAAGCGTTATTTGAGTACCTCAATGGCAATCGGTGACTTGCTAGTTTGCCTGGTGTTGTAAGCTTTTTGGGGGGACCTCGCCGCGAAAATCGCCGCCATACACCTGAGCAGGCATAGGGCTTTGGGGCAGCTATTCTTGCAGCATACCAAGCAAAGAACCCTGATGATTTAGTTCCAGTAGCCGTGACAAACTCCACTAGCAGATGATTACTGGAAGAAAATAAGTCCTTCTTTTCGTAAGTACAGAGCCTTGTTAAAAGTGGGCTGGCGGTGCTAGGCCCATCGTAAATGCGAAGGAATTCTTTCGTACAATCTTTGTCAAGACTGAACGTATTAATGTACAACTCAATGACCTGTCGTGTGGTCACGGTAATATTCCATCTACAGGTCATGTTAGCTGGGGCATATGATTGAAGATGTGGCCGAATTTTGAATGAAGTAGCGTCCCCTGTCAGTTGGATGGTACCCTCTCGATTAGCTCCACAGCTACCAGTTTTCACTGCAAATCAAAAGAAAAATAGATATCGTGAAAAAACAGCACTTTTAAACGATGCCTGTCTTCATGTGAAACTTGAGCGCAACTTGCAATTGCGCCCAACCCTCACGGAAACGTGCGGAAACCTTACAGAAATGCGCGCAGCCATTACGGAAAGGTGCGCAATCCTTAGGAAACGTGCGCAACCCTCACGGAAATGTGCTAAGGCTGGGCTCAAGCGCGTGTCTTTGGTGAGACGACCCGCGCGTTTACAGTATCATGTTAAAATGACGTCGAAGGTGAATTAAAAATAACATGCGATATGATATAGTAGGATTCTCGACATAGACTTGTTTCAGGAGCCCGTTCGTTGGGTCATACATCCATATTGCAATGTTGGGTATATGTCACGGCACATTTCAAAAATGGGATGTTCTTCAAAGCAGCAAGCGTCAAGTCAAGATCGAAATGAATGCTGGTTTTGTGCTGGAAATGTATATAAATTAGACTTGTTATCAACAGAATTTATTGCAATATACTAACAATCACCTATAAATGCTCAAATTTTGTAATTAGTTTCATAAAAACCAGTCTGATTTGAATACATTATCAAAAACAACCCAGCATTTATTTCCGTCTTGCATACTTGACGTTTGTTGGTTTGAATTGGGATAACGTTTTTTAGAATAATTATAAATACATCGATCGGCCAGCCAAAGGCAGTAATTGTGCCCATCCAAGACTTTTCAAAAACTAACAGACAGTTTATCATTTATTTTTTCAATGCTTGATCTTAAGAAAAAGTTTTGCTTGTCCGACGTAGCAACAGTACTATTAATGGATAGCGGGATTCCGTGAAAGAAAGCAAGAAATCTGTAAATTAAAAAAAACGAGTCTGAGTGTGTGCGACGCCAATGAAATTTGTAAGAAAATATCATTACTATCATCATTACCTAAAGGTATCGTGGAAACATCCATGTTGAAACCTTTGGGTCTTTCCGGGTGCTTTGGTGACTGCCTGTATACTATTTCCATCCTTCGACCAGTGGACGCAATTGTAGTGTAAAGTAAATTTCTACAGTTAGCGTTTACAACTTCATACGACTCGGGTCCTATGCCTGATATCACTTTCAGTGAACGTTCGCACAGCTGATTCAAGTGATCCCATTCATATACACGCTGATGATGGAGTATTACCAAATACATAAGATTGACTGTATTTAAGTCGAGTTTGACTACTTGTCCTTCAGGTGCCTTTATTCTCCACGTACATGTGAAAGGTTCTTTGGGAATGGGATTGGGAAAACCTGGACTTGATATGTTGCCATTGGGAGTGGTAACTTGAATGACATTCATTTGACTTGAAGAATTACCAGGGATACAATCTTTTCCTAGTAAAAGATATGAAAACTTAATTACAAATCTCTCTCCAGAAGATGGAACACTTTGATTCTTCTATACTAGTGCAATAACGCAAACATTTTGATGCGTTTTGTTATTGTTTGCCAATTGTTAAGATTTTATCATGACGTAGTTCTGGCCGCGCGAACTGCCGACAAAGAAGGTGGCTGTGTCGTCTTTGCAATTGTAGAGTTGGAAGATCGAAAAAATGCTCACGGTATTCTCCGAAAATTAAATGTTAAAATTAAAAATAAAATGGAAACATTTGAACATGAAGCTCTATCGTATTAGAGCAAGGGCGTACCGAGGCCTGAGCAAAAGGGGGGGCAATTTTCTTGAGATCCTTTCAATACAACAAAAATAGCTCAAAACCCGCTCTGTATACTTGAGATAACATTATTGTGAATTAAATCAAAACTTTAAATTCATGTCATTGACATCATCCTTCAGATGACCGCTGAAGCCAAAAATGTTAGGGGTGGGGCGATTGCTCTCCCCTTCCCCCTTGCCCCCTCGCCCCTTGCCCCCTTCGCTAAGCCACTTTACAGGAGTCGATAATATGAAAGCTTTCGAAATAAAAATTAGGTGTGGACGGAAAACGCTACAGAACCTTTTGAAATGGACGTGAAGCGTTTTCAGTTCGTGGTGCGTATCCGGTACATTTCAGGAATGCATTAGTGACCATGAGTAGCTGAATGCATATTAGAGATGGAATTAAGCCGTCTTCGGGACAGAAAAATCGTCTTCAGACGGAAGCTTCTTGAACAAAATTTTATCTGAGAGGGCCAGGCTCGACGTAGCAGAAAAACCACTAAGTGGCTGTTTTCATAGTTTTTCTCATAAACTGATGATGAAGTATGAAAAACAGTAACTTCTATACTTTTACTGGCTTTAATAAAAACGTTTTACAAAACGGTCTTAATAGCACAAAGGATGTGATAATTTTAAATAAAAACACAACTTTTTTGAGTTTAAAACAAGACATGTTTCGGCTTTCATAAAGCCATCTTCATAAAGCCATCTTGCAGGACCCATGTTGATAGCAGTTTTTTATAACTGAAATGGTTATCCTGCTAAAATATGTTATTATTATTATTATTATTATTATTATTCAGTTGTTGAAGTGATTACAAGTTTTGACTAAATGTATCTACTATCAATAGAATGATCTAGTTATACATATAAAATTACAACGGTCATTACATAGTTTGAATATGTCATATCTTAAGTATTCAAACTATGTAATGACCGTTGTAATTTTATATGTAACTAGATTCTATTGATAGTAGATACATTTAGTCAAAACTTGTAATCACTTCAGCAACTGAAGATGGCTTTATGAAAGCCGAAACATGTCTTGTTTTAAACTCAAAAAAGTTGTGTTTTTATTTAAAGTTTTACAAAACCTTGTGACGTTATAGTAAAGCTTCGCGGGGATATTTATTAAAACAATGATTTTTCTGCTGATCAAAATGTCACCTCTCCCAAAGTACTACAGTGCATTATATCTCAGAGACGCATGTATCAAATTTTGATATCATTTGATATTTTGTTCTTCGTCTCTAAAACGGCTTGTATGCAAAATATTGAACTTAAAAAAACTATGGTGTCCTTATAAATGGAGGCTGTTAAACGTTTTTCCGCCCTGTTGCCATCTTTTAATACCAGCCTATCAATTCATTTGTGGCATAATTTGGACCATTCGTTTCGAAAAGCTTCTTTTTTGAAGACGAGTTTCCAAGGCAAGACGGTTTTCCATCTCTTATAGGGATTCAGCTAAAGCAGTTGGGGCCTTAAATTTAGTATATTCCTAAAAAAATAATGATTCATTTTGCATTTAATTCATACCTCCATTGACAGCTGAATAAACAGCACTGAAACCAGCATAATAAGAAGAATCCAATTCAGCATTAGTCTTAAAATTGACGTATAGTTTTTGTCCATAAGATAGAATTTCAAAATTCTGTTGGGATCCAAATAAGATGCAACTCATGCTCTTAAACAAATCTTCAGGTTTGTCACTTTCACCATCATAGACTTCAACAACATCTCCATCACATGAAAAAGAAATGTTAGTGAAACTTAGCTTTACGAATTTTCCAGCCGGGGCTTCAATGAGCCAGCCACATGAAGCATTTTGTTGATACCCCCGAGGGTAGTAAGGACTTGTGAAGGTTGACTCAGCAGGAGAAGCAACCAATTTAAACACATTACCATTGGTACAGTCTAGATGGATATAAGAAAAAAAAATGATTAGTGTTTTTGTAAGATGGAAGGATGTCATATCTATAAGCAAGTTACAAAACTATAATAATTATTCAAATAATGAATATGATTTTAAATCTCCCATCCCATCTCTGCCAGCAGACACCAATTCTGGTCCCAGGGTGTCCATTTACTGAAGGTACGTTCATCATACCCTCCAAACAATATAATGGTACCTTTTTTATATACTTTTCAAAACGAATGGTGGAGTACTCCCATGTCAAATATATCTCTATAAAAATGAGTCGTTCGCACGGCAGTGAATTGAGTCCATTCTATATCTGGGCAGGCATTGCCTTATTTGGAAGTCACGTAGATTTGTTTTTGTTGATTTTTCTGCAATTTGGAGCCTCAGACTGTCCAAATTCCATCAAAACTTGCAGATATTGTAGCGACGAAATTCATCACATTGTCCACCATCTTAAGGTAATTCCGTAGTTTTGCATTGCGCACGCTCTACTGCGCACGATTCTACCATGCGCGAGGTCGCGCACACGGAGAAATTTCAAGTTTTCTAGATGGCGGCCATTTAGATGAAAAATACCGGCCATTTTTGAAATGTAACATGCTCAAAATTACGGCAAATAACTCTGACAACATCAAAAGAAACACTAACACAGGACTTTTGGGGAAACATATCGGATTTTTTAATGCTTTTTCGTCTAAACTCGCCCTAGTCCTTCCTCTGTCATAGCCTATTTTGAGGACAAAATTCGTACTTTAGCGAGCTGTAGCGCAAAAACGAACGCGATGACCTATCGTTTTTATTATATCAAATCAACAAGAGTAATGTAATTTATCATATATCTCAATTTTAACAAAAATCTATTTTCCATTTTCGAAATATTCTCAAATACTTACCAAAGAAAGCTGTTTTCAAGCCAAAATCAGGGTATGTACTGGTGTCGAAATATCGCTAATTCTTTACGACAATTAAATTTTCTTGCGAATTTTTGAGGTTTTACTCCCTGTTCGATGTGTAAAAGATAGAATGACTTCAACATTTAATGCTGACAATGGCTTGATGCAAAAGATGAGTGCCTTTTGTTCGATTTTCCGTTTTCGAAAATTGCTGGCGCACGTACGGCCTCAAATATGCATGCTTAAAATTACCGCCATCTAGCGTAAAAACGAACACGGTGACCCCCATTTTTTATTTGATTTTTGGAATCAGTAAAGCTTCGTTAAGAACTGTACGAAATTTAATGAAAAATCTATGTTCGGTTTCATTGCTACGGAATTACCTTAACTCTGCCCATTTCAAAGAAATTAAATTCCATTATCACAGGGATAAATAAGTGCATGTACCTTGCATAGGTTTCTTGACAGCCTTTAGAGTAAACTTCACAGTGGAACTATTTCCAGTCTTCAGCTCTAGACTTGCATTTACACCACTGGAAAAAAGCCTTATAGGCTCATCTAACTGTAGAAAACTGGAGTTGGTTTTACAAAACTCTGCCAGAAGTGTATCCGATGATGAAGCACCATCATAGATTTTATAGTTTTCATTATTACAATCATCTTTCCAATTATCATCTTCAATGGTAATGTCTACATTGTATCCTGGAGGTGCTGTAACTTTCCATGTGCAGGTTGCTTCTTTATAATCTTTTGTATGTATGGTTATTGAGCTATTAGACTGCAGTATCAATTGATTTTCAGCAACTGTATTATTGCCACAGACATCAGCACCTAAAACATTGTATTAATTACAGCAATACTTATAATATGGTAATATAATGGTTATTATTGTGCTCTGAATAAGTATATATGCTTGTATTGAGAAATATATGCTAGTGATATCATGTTACCGAAGTGGAAGAGGACTTGTAGAAGTCCCTCAGCAGCAGTATAATTAAACTCAGAGCTTCCTTTTCCACACTCAAGGTCAATTAGCTGTCCCTTGGAAGTGGGGGTAGGGAACTTGTTTTTAGACTGTATATGTTTGTATTTTTTATAATTTTTTTCCACTATTGGAGAATGTCTCTGTAGGCCAGCCTTTGCATTCGTTAGCAAAACGTGGAAAATAAATAAATAAATAAATAAATAAATAAATAAATAAATAAATAAATAAATAAATAAATAAATAAATAAATAAATAAATAAATAAATAAATAAATAAATAAATAAATAAATAAATAAATAAATAAATAAACAAATCAATTAATCAATTAATCAATAAATGAATGAATGCCGAATGAATGAGTGAATAAAATAAATGAATGGATGAATGAATGAATGAATGAATGAATGAATGAATGAATGAATGAATGAATGAATGAATGAATGAATGAATGAATGAAATAAAATAAAAACTGGTATTGATCTAAAAGTATTTCAAGATTTAAAAAACAAATGAATGAAATAAAATAAAAACTGGTATTGATCTAAAAGTATTTCAAGATTTAAAAAACAGAAGCTCCCCTCTAAACTTTTATCATGCCTTATATATACCAAACATTCCGGCCTTACAGTTAATTTGTTTGCATGACCAACACTGTCTACTGTGACATTTAAAAAATACCTTTAATTGATGTCAGCTGGAACAGAATGACACACAGAGCTGAAATGAATAATAAAGGAATTTAACATAAAAGAACCGAAAATGATATTGTGTAATGTAAAAGGGCCAGCCATTTAGATTTTTGTTTTTGTTTTGTTTTGTTTTTTTGTTCCTTTTTTGTTTTGTTTGGTTTTGTTTTGGAATGGTAGGTTTCTAGAATCTCGGAAACCAGTTAAGGTGTCTCTTGCCACTATGCAAAATTGCTAGCCTCTAAGGAATTCACACTTTTGACAGGGGGTCGCTAACATGCATACTTTGTCTTTTTTTAATAACGTTGCCAATACAAATATCATTCTCGTAAAAAATACAATTATCTCCGAATATGACGGATTTTCTCCTTTTTCTTTAAAAAAAAGAAATGAAAATAAAAGCTGAACAGCTTAACAAAGTATGTATGGTAGCGCCCCCTGTCAAAAGTGTGAATTCCTTCATCCTCGGGGACCCAGGGCGAAGGGGGAGGGGGAGGGGGAAGGAAAGGAAAAGGGGAAAAGGACGCCCTGGGCGTTTGACTACCCCAAACAGGAGCCCATTACCCAAACCATTTCCAACGGCAAAAACTTAATCCTATTAGGGATATCCCACGTAAACAAGGTCATATAACAAAAATATCTGGCACATCACAATTAACGCTTGGATGCTATGACAGTTTAAAACATGTTTGTGTGTCAAGTTCTGCACACCGAGATCAGGCAAAATTTGGTATCAAAGTCAAACTTTTCCCGAATCCTGTGGATAGCTTTGCAAACACATCTTGTTTCTGAATAATTTTCGATGCAACCAGCTTCTGTTTCTGTTTAAGGTTTTCACGTGTCCGCTCGCTTTGTTTAGAGGTGTTGCAATGCGTGGGGTCAACTTGTTTACTTGTAATTTTAGACGAATCGAGCTCAACCGCACAAATGCTTCTGATTGGCCTCATTATAATTAAATTATAATGAGGCCAATCAGAGAGAGGATTAAGTTTTGCCTTTGGAAATGGTTTGGGGTAGTCAAACGCCCAGGGCGTCCTTTTCCCCTTTTCCTGTCCTTCACCCTCCCCCTCCCCCTCCGGTCCTCCCCCTCCCTCCCCCTTCCCCTTCGCCCTGGGTCCCCGAGGATGGAATTCCTTAGAGGCTAGCTATTTTGCATAGTGGCAATCCGATAACAACAAACGATTCGAGCGGCAGCGACGTGAAGGTGCCTTACTTTAAAATTTTATTTTGCAGCAATGAAATAAGCCTAACACCCAAAATGCAGGTAAGAACTTGTATTAAGTACGGAATTTCTTTATTGAGAGGTTTCGCTCGAATTGCACGGTTAAATTTTCTGTAATTTAGAAAAACGTGCATTTTGCAATTTGTGGATATTTTGGAGTTTTAAACCTTCACTTATACGGCCGATTACAACTTTTCTTCTATCTAACCAAAGACAATTTCACTTGACAGGTAGTTAGACGAAACATTGATCATTCTGTCCGTGTATTGTGGCGGCGTTAAAGCTAAACTGGATAACGCAAGAAGAGTCCAAACTTCCGAGTCAGTTCAAGAGGTACAATTTCAAACATCGTAATTACTTCAGAATCCTGTCCTACAATTTTTTTCTTACTGATCCACCAGCTAGATTAGGTTAGCGTTTCAATTCATGATTCTGTGAATGCGGTTAAAATCTTAGCGCTCAATTTTGCGTAAATTGCAATTTTATGAAAATAGTGGAGTGTAGTTTTTGCTATTTTGTGTCTCATTCGCGTATCATTTCCATATATTTTTAGTGTGTTCGTGATTCTCAATAAATGACGTACAATAGGCAAATTTTTTATTGGCAATCGAAGACGAACGGAAGATTTTGGAAGCGTTTTATCGAAGCGCCTCGATGCGCTCGGAATTTCGATCGAGACACCTTAAATGCTATAGCGCTAGCGCCTGCTCAGAGGAGACAATTTAAAGTGTAAATTTAGAAATTAACCGTTAAAGTGTAAAGTTAGTAGTAAACACTCCTCAATATCAAACATTTTGGTTTTGCGAGAAATTCTATCATGGCCGTATAAAAAATTTATTCGCTGTCAGTCCCCGTCAAAAAAATCGTTCGTGAGCCCCAAAATGGGTTTTGCTAAAACGAGTTACGGAGTAATGAGTAACGGGAATAATGGAAAAACGAGTAATAGACCAATTTGCGCCACAAAGAGATTTCCGTGCATAGGAAATTTGAAATGAAATATAGCCTGCGATGTCGGCTCTCAAGGGAAGGGAAGGGGAGGGGAGGGGAGGGGAGGGGAGGGAGGGAGGGGAAGGAGGGATGGGGAGGGGGAAGGAGGGGAAAGGAGAAGGGAGGGGGACTGGGGAGGAGAAGAGGGAAAGAGGCTCTCATTTCCCTCCTCTCCTCTCCAGTCCCCTTCCCCTCCCCTTTTCCCCTCCCCCCCCTCCACTCCTTTACCTTGAGAGCCAAAAACGCAGGGTAAATGGATATAGCGTTATAGAATAAATGATGTTTATTCTCAGATTAGTCATTACAATTGCTCAAGGTGTTCAGAGGGTGTCAGTGAAGTACCCGATTGTCAGTTATGATTAACGACTAATTGTTTTGGCCAACATACATGGGCTCCTTGACATATCTTATTTAACATCACGATTTTAAAAAACTATTTACACTATATTACAATACAGACATTATCAGACAAGCTTTTAGATGCAAGCCATCTACAATAACCTATACGAGCTAGCCAAGGTAGATGGCTCAAATATAAATATACGGTACAAGCATCACTTCAGTAAAATTTCACAAAATCTAGATACTAAATAATGTATAGAGGTACATATAGAATATAAATAGAAGAGTAATTATATAGAGAGTGGAGAAAAATGCGAAGAGAAAGGATCACTGAGTAAATGTTTAGTACAAGGTTGTAAACTAGACTTAGCTTATAATAAATTAATATGATTCATATGAAGTAAGATTTAAGATATTGATCTTTGAGTTTCAATTTGAAATATTCTTTGCTCAGTTTTTTAAAAGGTTCATTGATGTCATTTCATATTCCAACAGCCAGTTAACTACTATTTGCAGTTAACTACTATTATTTTCACAGCGAAAATGCATTACAACCTGCATTTTTCATTATTTCTGTTAAATTTTTGTTCATTTGTTTTCTTATCCGTCAATCATATTTGGGTATGACTTTATCAATAAAATCAATTAATTATTAGGATCAGGAAAAAAGAATGATCCAATCGAGGTTGTCAAAGATAGGGACGCACTAGCGATGCCACTGAATTTTTAGTTCGTCATACTCTGGTGTTTAAGAAATAAATTTAATTCATATGAACTGGGAAAATTCGAATAATTCCTATTTTCGGCCGATCATTCAGACTCTTTTTGTCAGTCATTCATTCACACTTTTTTTTTGATTATTCATAAAACCTTTTTTACTGCTTTCGGTCATTCATTCAGACTTCGTTTGATCATTTATTCAAACATTTTTTTCTATCGGAAATTCATTCAGACTTTTTTGGTTGTTCATTCAAACTTTCTTTTTATCGGTCATTTATTCAGACTTCCTTTGATCGTTCGTGCAAACGTTTTTTCTATCAACGCGGACTTTCTTTGATGGTCAATTCAATTAAACTTCCTCTTTATTGGTCAATCACAAAGTCATACTGTTTGAACATGCCTTTGATCATCCATTCAAACGTTTTTCTCTCGGTCCTTCAGTAAGACTTCTTTCATCAATTTACTCAAATTTTCGTTCAACTCCTGTAATCGTTCATTCATATAGTAAGACTTCGTTTTTCATTTATTCAATAGGAGTCCGTGACCAGATCATATATAGCGTGACAGAATGCCGCAGAGAAATAACCTCGCGGTTTGTTTGTCGGTTTTTGTAAAAGCTGCATGACAAT